>JBBPBS010000968.1:14490554-14504717 GCA_037974835.1 Cicer judaicum
AGAAAACATTAAATATTTTTAATCCCAATTCAATATCCCTGTTCCTTTTCTTTAACAAAATCCTACTCTCCTTTTTAATCATTTAACATCAATATATAACTTTTTATAAATTATTTTTGTTAAAAAAAGAAAACATTAAATATTTTTAATCCCAATTCAATATCCCTGTTCCTTTTCTTTAACAAAATCCTCCTCTCCTTTTTAATCATTGTTTCTCTCTTTTCTTCCTTGAATAATAGAATAATACTATGAAACTAACCGAGGCAATAAAAGCACCTCTAACATTGTTTCTTTTTAATAATTGTTTTCATAACAAAATTATTTATTAATTTTAAGATTTAATTATTTTTATTTTTAAAATTTAATGTAATATTAATTATTATTTTATAAGAAATACTCTTAAGTGTTTATTTTAGAGTGATTTAGGTAAAATGAAATAATAAATAATTAAATATTAACGAAAAATAAGAAAAACTCCTAAAAAAATAGACTAATAATTTTATTAAAAGAAACCAAAATGACAATTAAAAAAAAATAGAAAGAGTGTATATTATTTAGAAAGTTGCTTTTGGAAAATTTATTTTCAAAATGTTAGAAATATTTTTTATAGCAAATAGTATTATAAATGATTATACAGTAGTTATAAAGATATTAGATATCATATAGTGCGAATTGGAACTGAAATCTCTTTAAATAATAGTATGTGAGATTCAGATTCCTTTTTTAATAAAAATGTAAGTTTCTTCTAATAAACTTAATTAAGATTTTTTTTATCAAAAATTAGATGAAATAGTTAAAAGAAATAATAAAAAATATTACAATCTATAATAAAAAAATATTAATATAAAAATTAATTATTAACTTTAATAGTTTATAAAAAAAAATATATTTTATTTAGTTCTTATAAATATATTTTATGTCACTGACGTAATAGTTTAAATCCAGCTCAAAGATTGTTGTCTATAATAATGTAAAACAATCTGAATAGTAATTATGCCTATAATAAAAAAGGTCAATGGTAAATTATAACTTTTTTGTGAAAGGATGCGTGCAACCTATGATGACTTTGGTAGAAGTCAAATCAGTAATCATGCCTTAATACGAGCTAAAGGATGGGTAGGTTTTTGTTTAACAGTTCCCAACGAGAATTGAGATTTTTTTTTCACCAAAATATCACTTATAAAAAAAAAATATTATCGTATGTCTTATTTTTTAAACTCAATTGATAATTTAGGAAAACGACGAGTTAAAAAAAAATCAATGTTAATATAAGATCGTATATTAAAAATGTGATCATGTATTGCTATATGTATTTTTATTTTATTAATATTGTTCATTTTTATTTAAAAGATTATAAATAATTAAAATATTTAAAAAATTAAAATATTATTAATAAAATAAATTACATTAATAAATAATAATAATAAGAAAAATATATTAATAAAATAAAATAAAAATATATTAAATTAAAAAAAATACATTAATTTTAAATAAATGTGTCAGTAGTGTTTGAATAATGTATCTTAGTATGACCAAAGACCCAACATAATTCGCACTTTAGAGTGCTTAGGCGGTGTCTATTTTGTTCTAATGTGTTTAGTCTTTAGACAACTTTTCATATTATGTCCACTATCTTTCGTCGTACATTTTTAGTATTGTTTCCGTTTTATACACGTCATATACAAAGCTCTAATAATTATATTTGATAATAGAACATGTTTTTATTATATGTGAACAAAACATATGTTTAACTTGACATTTTCCACGGTCCCACCAAATGTTAAGAAGGTTTACATTGAAATGACCAATTGGTCGCCCTTCTATTGAATTTATTGTCTCGTGGACCATGAAAGTATGGTTGTTCTTATCAAAATTATCAACTCTATGACGTATTTACGATTTCATAAAATTGACGCGTCTTGTTTTTCCATGATTGGAAATAGTGTATGTGTTTTAAAATATGCTTATTTGACCAAAACAGTGATAGAAAATTTTTGTGGTTCTTTTAATATTCTGTTGATCGACTTCACAAGGTTGGTGGTCATCTGACCCCAACAACTACCTCCATCAAATGAAGGTGTTAAAGTGTTTTACAATTCACTAGTGCGGAAAGTCAAGAAAGATCATCCAAAGACCAAACACATTAGAACATAAATAGACACTACATAAACAGTTCCAGGAAAGTGCACAGTATGTTGGATCTCTGATCAAACTAGGAAACAATGTTCAAACGTTGCTGACACATCTACTCGTAATTGATGTTTTTTTTTGTTTTTTTTATTAATATAATTTTATTTTTATTTTTATTATTATTAATATTTTATTATTATTAAAATTAACAATATTATTAAAATAATAATAATTATTATTATTATTATTTATTAATATATTTTATTTTATTAATAGTATTTTAATTTTTTAAAATATTTTAATTCTTTATAATTTATTAAATAATAATTAATAATATTAATAAAATAAAATAAAAAATATATATACCAATACATGATCGCATTTTCAGAATGTAACCTTCTATTAACATTGAAAAAAAATTCTTCAATTCGCCGCTTCTCCAAATTATGATCATCAACTAAATTTAAAAAGTAGGAGATTCGTATAATATTTTCTTTTATGTGTGGCATTTTAGTAAAAATAACTAAAATATTAAATAAATAAAAAAGTCTGAAAATTAAAAGAAAATATCAACAACATTAACATATAAATTAACTTAAGGAAATCCCGACAAATTTGATCTATTGTTAACAAAACTTAGTTTTGATAATATTGATAATTTTACCTAAAATTATAAATGGATGACACATTATTAGTTTCTTTCAAATTTATCTATTAACCAAGAGGGCTCTCTCATTAAGATCTCTTGTAGTTTAAAAGTAATATTATGTTACTATTGGTTATTTGTCACCTTTTATCACAAAAATGTCACATTGTTTTAGTTTTATTTTCAAGATTTTTATACATTTAAAAAAAAAAAATAGAAAACATAATAAAAATAAGACGACATATATAGTTTTTTTAATTAAATAAGGCAACATCTTTTATAATTAAAAGTAAAAATAAAATATATATTAAAAGTTTTCTCGAACAAAAAATCTCATTTTTCTCTTCCCTTCTTATCTTCTCTAATAATTCCAAATAAATTGAATTTCTAATTTTGAAAATTTAAAAACTTTTCTAATTCTTTTAGAGGATCTAATTTAAAATTTTAGTATAACAATAATATACAAATCTTCTATCATGTCTACAATGGTGGATAGATCAGAAATAAATTTAAGTATTAATTGAATATTAAGCTTGATGCGAAGAAGTCCGAAATGTAGCACAAGTAGTTGATACACAAAAGTGTTTAATGTGAGTATTGCAAAACTCTGATTAATTAATATATAAAAAAAAATAGTGAAAATATACAACCAAGAAACAAGCTTCAAAATATGAAGTAAATAAAATTAATATTGCCATTCTCAGGACATATTTAGAGTAAATATCCTAAGAGGTGGCTATATAACTAGTTTTGATTGATTCAATTTGATTTCACATGAACATAAGCCCAAGCAACACACTCCACACAGCTAGTCACATTTGATAGAGGTTGCACCAAATGTCAACCTGCCAAATTATAGTCTTCTGCTTGCTGGTAAAAATTGTAACTCCCAGATACTTCCATTTTTCCAGCTAGATATTCATTTCCTGAATAAAAAAAGCAATAAAAAATGGCAATGCACAATTTTGATTGTCAAACCCAAAAACTAGAGGCTGCTATAAGATTTGGAAAATTGAAAGTTACACAGTCTTTTGAACACACTCATAGGACATTTTTTTTATATATAAGTGACACACTCATAAGACATCTTTTTATATATAAGTTTTCTCCACTAAAAGTAATTCTATTCAAGGCATGTCAGATATTAAATGTAAGCACCTCCCCGAACAGATATTCGAATCCGAATTCACCACGTTATATGAGTATCTCTTCCACTAGACCCAACCTCTATTGGTCACTTCTTAAGACATTTTTTATAAGTTACAAAACAATGACATTTAGAAATGAACCAATCACAAAGAATATGTTCACAAGTGTATTTAAAATAATATAACGTGTTATTGGTATTCTCATTTTCATTGAATATAATCCCAATCTAAACATCAAATTAATAATCCAAGGTTTATGTCTATTTGTTTTATAGCCCAAATAAAGTATTTACTATATTTTTCATTTGAGACTGACACTTGAAGATACTTGGTAGTTCACTAGTTTAAGAATTTGCCAAAGAATTTCAACTAGATTTTTTAAGGTCCACTTAAATAAAATCTATAGTCTGATAAAATTCAAATAATGTCATAAAAAAATATATAGCCAATGAAGAGACAAGTGAAGTAAGAAAGCACAAGATGTTGTTACATACTTGAGTTTGATAGCACTTCATCAAAAACAGACACACTGCCACCCAAATTTCTTGTAGATCTTACATTTCCATCCGAAGAAAACATGGAATATGTTTTGTTAGAATCTGGATTCAAGTACTGCAAATCAGAGCATTTTTCAGGGTTCTGAAAACTCACATTTTCAGCTCCTATAGCAACATTTCGTTGAGACTGAAATTCCTCAGGTTTTGTTGTTTTCTTATCCTTGGAATCAACCTCAGTCTCTACCTCTGATTCAGTATTGTTACTACTAGGTGCTCCATTTTGCAGTTTTCTTTTTGATCTAGCACGCCTATTTTGGAACCAATTATAAACATTTGTTTCGGAAATTTGGCCATGTTGGCTTAATTCAGCAGCAATCTCCTTGATTTTTTCTTTGCTTGGAGTTCCATTTCCTTGATCGAACATACGTTCGAGAATCTGGAGCTGAACCGGCGTAGGAGTCCACCGCTGTCTGGATGTGATTTTGTGACCAGATGCCATCAATGAGTCACAGTATATATTTCCCAGCCTAACTCCTGATGAAAAAAAAAAACATTTAGCATTTCTTAAGAGAATGCTTAATCTTAACAACAAATGTCAATTTTTATATGCCAATTGCCAAAAGAAACAATTTTTTGTCATTATTTATGGTGGGGGTGAGAGAATTTTAAGGTTCTATATAATCTATAAAATCTCAAGAGTACTTTTAATTCTAGGAGATCTAGACATGTTTGTTTATCAATAAATAGTTAAATACACAATTTGGTCCTAGAATTTGTGGAGTTGTATCACTTTAGTTCCACACATTTCAGATGTCTAAAATAATCCTTGAAATTGCAAAAATGTAATAAAATTTGTCCCTCCATTGGTATTTGTAGAGACTAGAATGACAGTAATTTGGTGTTATCAAAGAAGAATTTGAAACTAAGTTAATAATGTCATAAATGCATTTGATAACAGATCCAAACACAGCTATTAACTTCATTGACAATTAGCAATTTGCAATTCTCTATATCATTTTAGAATGTTGATAATGTGGGTAATATTTGTTTATTTAATCAAGCAATATTTTCACTGATGAAAAAACATACAACATGCCCTCTTACACATTAATCATGATGCAGACAAATCTAACTGACAAAAAGGCACAGAAAGTCAGAAACTGAAATTGATAATTTCTCAAAGTTATAAATAATTGCCAAAATTAAAATTAAAGGGTCTATTAGTCAAAACCCAAGGATGAAAGTAAATTTGTGCATATTTCTAGCAATATAAATAGAAATTCAAATTTTAGAAAAGCGATTCTAAAAAAGCAAAACAATAATTAGAAATTTATTATCATCTAATATAATTAGACATTATTTACCAGCAAGATCGTGTTGAGTTGAGAGTGTTTTGTGCATCTCAACAAGTTGTTCACAAATGGTAGCATAAACAGCAATTTGTTTCCTCAGAGTTTCCAATTGATCATCAGTCATAACCTTGACATACATCGGATCAACATTCCCATTCTGCACTTGTTTCTGAAATTCCATCATGTTCACCATCCTCTCTATCTCACACACACATACACACGCAATTTTGATTAGAGAGAGAAAAAAGTGTAACAAAAAAGTCAGCAAAGTTTTTTTAACGTTTTTGATGAATAAAAAATGTCAACAAAGGTTTGTTAAGAGAAAGAAAAAAAAAAGGTAAGAAACAGACAAAAGATACAAACATTATTATTCAGAAAAAATTTCGTCCTTTATATGCGGTGACACCGCCAAGAACCAGAGTCGACAACAGTAGATAAGATTTATTTATTCCTAAAATTATTGATTTTTTTTCTTTCTGTCAAAAAAATCATTATAATGAATTTGGGCTAGTCTAGCATACACGCGTGAGGTATATGGTCTATTGTAGACCACCTTTATCTACGTTAGATTAAAAAATTATATTGATCAAATCGTAGGGATTGAACGGGTTGAGTTTATAATTTTCCCACTGTGGTAAATTAAGTCCGGATACGTAGTAGTACTGATGCAGGTATATGTTGCTATTCAATAAGAACATATACAGACATTGAGCAAAGTTAGCATCATAAGGGTCCATAGCTCAGTGGTAGAGCATTTGACTGCAGATCAAGAGGTCACCGGTTCGAACCCGGTTGGGCCCTTTGTTGAATTATTTTTAATCTTTACTCCTTTATGTTTCGTTGCTTTTAATATTTGCTGATAAAAAACAATATTTTTTCACTTTCACTATTAAACTGATGAATATTTTGTATGATATAATGAGCGTCTTTTAGTCTTAATTAAGATCCTTATTATTTTAATTTTTTTTAATCAAATCATTATTTGTTTAACGATGCTTGTACTCTAGTTAAAAAAATCTATGTTTAGTTCCTTAGCTTAGATGGTAAAACACAGCAAAATATTTAATACATTGGGGGCGTAAATTTGAAGCTTCGTGACTTTATTTTTCTACGTATGTGTTTCCCATTACATTCTTTGAAACAAAAAGAGGATGGTTATACTCTATTAACCATATTAAATTGTTCTTTTTTTGGTAGCTCTTTCTCTCACCAACTTCAATTAGTGAGTGTATAATTGTTTTTTTTATAAATAATACTATATCTATTTTAAAATTGTTATATAAATTAAGATTTATGGTTAAATCAAAATTTTCTGATTTATGGTTATGTAATCGATTCGACAAATTTAATTTTAAAACCAATTTTTTTTTAAAAAAATTAGTTAAAATTCAATTATTTTTTAATTAATTTGTATACTTTTAATTGATTTAAAAACTTTAATATTATATACAAAAAAAATTTGACACAACTTATTAATTTTAAGACTTTTCATGCATTATAAAACTATGATGACAAAACTACGAGTAAATTAGCATATTTTTCTTTTCGTTAGTTTAAAAAAATCATCACCATATAATGAACACTCTCCCTATTTGACATTTATCCTTAGGTAAAATGAAAGAAAAAAAAATCAAATAATTTATTATAGAATAAAATATTAACAAAATATAATATATATATATATATATATATATATATAAATATTTATATAAATATGAAAGAAAAAAAATAATTAAATTTATATAAGATATCAAAAAGAAAACAGAAAGGGAATTTCTAAAATAAACAAAAAATACTAATTTGTATAGAATAAAGTAATTAAAAATGAGTCATGATTTTATGCATTATTTTAGAACTGAAAGTATGAACTTTAATTTATAACAAAAGACAAATATATTTTTTTGGAAATATGTTTTTTATTGGTAAAATATAAGAGTTTGTTAAAGTTATGAAAATAGTGAAATTTCTCTTAAAAACTCGTGCTACAAGAGGAATAATACAAAACTTAAAAAATATGTTGAAATCAAGAAAAAAATGAAGTATCAAAATCGGGGAAGAAGTACTAAAAAAAATTGTTGTGTTAATGGAAAAAGAGAACATCTTACCAATTTAATTTAAATTATATGTAAATTACAATTTAGAGAAATTAATTAAGATTTCAAAAAAAAATTTAGGATTAAAATCTAAAAATAAAATATGAGTTGATAATAACCGGAACAAATTTAAATTCAAAAATAAAATATATTATTTTAATAAAATATTTAAATTAAAATTAATTAAATTATAATTATATTATTTTAATTAATTATTTAAAATAAATTTAAATTCGATTATAGATTTAGGTCTACATTATTTTAACTTAATATTTAAAATAAATTTAAATACGGTTATGGATTTGGACCTGTAAATGGCGAGTTGATCAGATTTTAAAGTATCAACTCGACTATATTATTTTTTTGGACATCGTATGGCTATATTTTTCTTTCTAAGTATTTCTGATGAATTTAACCTCATAATAACGTACCAGCAATGCTTCCACTGTTCCTAGCCATAGGAATTGCTCGAAACATGATTGACATTTCAAAAAGCAATAAAATAAATTTTTAAAAGGAAAATAAAACAAGAGACCTGGAGTGAAATGCTTGTGACCATAATAGAAAAAACATAGTAGCCATTAAGATGAATAATTAAAAACTCCTCCACTTGAAATTGAAAATAATTAAAATAATCTGTCACTTATTATAAAAATAACAACAATACCAATAAACTATCACTACAATTGTTTCACATTATTGCATTCTCAGAAGCAAAACTGCCATCATGGGTTGATGTCGCTCTCCAGTCCTTGGGCATAACTTTCATTTCAGAGTAGCACAATCAATTCGGCGGAATTACAGTCATAGTTCTGAACGGATTCAAGCCCCCTCAAATAAAGAAGCCAACATCATCAAATGGCATGTAGATACATCCCAGATAAACTTAAAATGTAAGATCTTTATGTTGGATTTGTTTATTTCACTCATTGGTTAAAAAAACTTTAATCCGCCACGACAGAGCCTCAGAATTGTGCATTTCATCCCTTACTTTTCGGGTATATTGCTCCAAAGTATGTGCATACTCATTTATGGTATCATTGGATACTGTATCCTCGGCTAATCTGACTGCTGCCATCTGAGACAATTGAAAGTTTTCCCCAATCTGCTGTAGCTTCCTTGCTGTTTCACCCTCACCGAACATCATGAGTGAAACCAACAAAGATTTCAGCTCTCCTCTTGCTTGCACTGTCAGAGACATGCCTTTCAAATGATCCACCAAGGCCAACTCCTCACCAGGACTGCAAAATAGTTAATACTATTACCTTAAATTATATGAAATAGTGGCTACTGAAAAACAATGGTACTCAAGGAGGGAGGTTGTGGAAAAGTTTTGACGTCAATATACCTCCCAGGACGGATTTTTCCTCTTTTCCTTTGACGCCTAGCATCTCTTGCCCTGGTAGTTGCAGTTGAAATAGTAGAAGCAGCAGAACTCCTCCTGGTCCTGTTTTGATGAAATCAGGAAAATAAATGAAGCCTCACACACCATAAGTATAATATTAGAAGAAATAAATATGAGTTACATAAAAATAATAGTTAAAGAAAAATTATTAGAATCTATACAAAAGCACGTCATATGGGATCGAGAGAAATTACGTACCCTGTGGTGTATGCACTCATTCCACTAAAATTACTGCTAGCTTCTGAAGTAGCGTCATCATCGATATCACTAGTTGCACGTTCCTCTGACTGGAGCTTTGCCGCAAGAAGTAATCTTCTCTGCCTAACAGCCAAGTAACGGGCCAAGTACTTCCCAACCTTCTCTAAGCCTTCCTCATATTCATTGGTAAGTGTGCTTGCACATTCAACAGACGCATCCTTCACCACTTTAATCAAGTCTTCTCTTTTATGCATAAAAACAACCCTCAAAGCTTCTTCCCAATCCCGTGCAGAAATTAATAAATTCACACCAGAGTTAACATCTCCACAGTACTCCAGGGCAATTTTGGCAGCTTCACCAGGTTTGCCAAGCGCTTGAAGTTCTTCACAAAGCTCACCGGCAAGATGCAGTACTTCATCCTTTCCCAGATTAAGGAACCCAGCAACTGTAAGCACCCCGCTCCAGTTATTAATAGCACGATAAGCCTTCAGAGCCTTATCCAGATTGAAGCAGGACAAGTAAATTGTTGCAGCATCTTCAAAGCATTTTTCACCACTAAGATAGTCGCCCCAAGCCTCAAGGAATGACATCCTCTTGGCAGGGTCAGTAAAAAGTTGAAGAGCCAAAGGAAAAAGTTCAGGGTTTTTTTTCACAAGTGTCATACAATCATCATAATAAGAATCTCCAGCAGAAGCAATATGTCTGAGAGCCTTTTCAAACCTTTTCAGCCTAAGGTCGATATTATATTGCATTAATGGTGTAGGCATTCGCTCCAATTCTTGCAAGAAAGGAAGAAATTCTTTAGGATCTTTTTGGGCATTCAATGCCACAATAGCTGTGAGATTTAAATCGTAAAGACCTAAAGCAGCATCATAGACAGCATCCGGATCAGCCAACCACAAAAGATGTTTCAAAGCTTCTTCAGCAGAAGGATAAGATATTCTCCTCTGATCATCAGCATGAGACAACTCCTTTTCACGAATAACTTTTATTCTCTTTAGAGCGTCTTCAAGTAATGGAGGTTCACTTCGAGCAAGAGTGGTTAATATGCAAAGCTCCCTTGCAGGACTTTCCGTAAAGTGATCCTCAAGTGCTTTCCTTATGGCCATTAGAACCGAAGAAACCTTGTTATCAGCAGGACAATTGTGGATGTCTCCAGCTAGCAAAACATTAGCAACCTCTGAACAGGGAACAGACACATAAGTTTTGTAGAGTTTTTCAATAATGTTTTCATTATTTACAGAACAAACAAACTCGGTTATGTGACCCAGATTGTTGACCTGCCTGACAAATTCAAAAGCTGATTGTGAAAATGCTTTCCAACCACAATAATCAACAATTACATTGAAATCTATCCTATGCCTCCTAACCATAAGTAATGCATCTCTAAACCGCTTTTGAACTAAGGCATTTATGATAGAAACCAAAACCAATTTTCTAGGGTATATAGATTCTAGGTTTCCCCGAGTTGTTTGCAGAATAATGGCAGCTTCGTCTCCATGTAAAACTCCAACAATTTTAGCACCTCTCTCCCATATATGCATGTAGTTTTCATTTTCTTCCCTTTTTCTGCTGTTAATGTGGACAAAATTCCCATACTTTGAGTCTAACTCCCCATTAAATATATCAACAATGTCAACAATAAATAGCAGATCTTGTTTAGTTGCAAGAATTAGATGCGTCATAACTTGGTCTGCCAAATTTGAGTAAAATGAGAAACTGCTGCAGTTGTTGCAAACTACTATCCCCCCGCTAGCATGCAGTCTGCCAATCTCATCCAGTCCAAAAAGCACTGGTTTTGACTGGCCAGCATTACCAACTAGTGCTACACACATCCAAGGGCAGGCTGCAGAAAAACCTTGATATTCTTGTTCTAAAGATCCGCCACCAGTGCCAATTTTTGATAAATACTCTTTGATTTTTCCCCCAGGAAACTGCATATATGCAGAATATTTACTAGTAGGATTTCGAGCAATGCCAATAACAAGCTCTTCAAGGGTACTTTGCTTTGAAACTGTTGCATGCCAGCCTGAACATGTCAGCAATCCTGGAACAATATCTTCAGAACATTCAAGTTCTATTTCCTGCAAATAGAAGCCTCGAAGTACACTCTCATTCAGTGAGGTTTGGAATAAGTCATTACTGTGACTGAAACCATAATGTGAAACAGATAACAATGTATGGGAATCCAACCATACAAGATGTAAAACGGACCCAAACACCATTTCAGTATGAGAGGCTTCAACACTGAATTCTTTCCCCTCGAGTTCTTCCCAGGTTTCAATCGATGGAAGCTCTACAACACATAAACTACCATCTGAAAGAAATGCAGCTAGCTGATTCTTGGAGTTTTTAGAATATACTGCCATACCCCGCACATGAGAAGAAAATTTTAGGCTGAATAAATACATAGGAGGCGGCATTAAAGATAAAGAAAGTGGCGTTACATGAATATTGGAGCCATCAATGACTAGTGCAACAGAATTGTCCATAACAGCAGTGGTCCAGACAAAGTTGTAAACTGTAACCTGACCACCTAGAGTCCAACAGACTATCTGCAAGGGTTTTTCTGGATTCCAGATGAACCTGACTTCATCTTTCTTCAAATATCTAATTTCATGTTTCAGGTACCAATGGTTGTTGCTAAAATGCCATATCTTTATCGCATCATAATTTTCACATTCAACAACACCTGCAAGAAGATCAGAACTGCAATTCCATTTCAGAAACTTCACTTTTGCACTAATTCCTTCACCAACACTAAATTTGCTTCTTTCTAGACCATTTCTCTCAAAGAAAACAATGGAGGGGCACTCATTTTCAGCTTTTCTGTCATAAACAGCTGCGATTTTAGCACCACTGGGCATCCACTCCAAAATTGCTCCAGCAAATGTTTTTTCCTCTGAAGAAGCAAGCAATGCCCCCGAATCTCGTTCCCAAACCTTAAGTTTCCTGAGCGACAAATTAGAACCACACACGCTCATCGTAGCAAAGTATTTTCCATCTCCTCGCCAAGATATGGGGTACTGTTCAAACCAACCCTGCAAGTTTTCTCCATCTGAAAAACACAGTACAATCACTATTTTGAGCTAACTGCACGAGGACAACTCACACAACCAAATTCATACAGCTATAAGGCATTAACATTCAGTTATATAAAGTGTGAGTGGCTCAATTCAAAAAGCCTGATATTAAAATTTAAAGTAAATAAATCCAATTTGGATAAACTTCTTAACAAACACTTAAGGAGAAAGAAACATTGAAATAATCTTACAATAACTAAAAGAGCTCTTTAAACAGAAACTTCTAGTACAAGTTGAAACTTGCTTCTACATCCCAAGTACTTCTTTCATGAACTCTAACAAATTTCTCGTGGTAAACACAAATAAGCTTATAAATACTTTCCAGTTAGTGAACCAAACCACCCTAAACTTATTTTAACATAGATAATTCCATGAGTTACAAGTTAATCCAAAATGAACAACATCGTAAAATAGAAACATTGTCGTACATATTACAATTAGTTAAATTGAGATTATAAGATTGAGAAGAAAGGTGGTTAGTCCTTACTTACGTGATGGCCTTCAGGAACATCATCATCAACGAGTGGAGTTTCATACAACAAATCCCAATCATGATTCATAACCAAAATCTGTCCAAAACCAGTTATTATAGCGAGAAGTTCACCATCGGGACTAAGGGAAATGCAGTTAACACCGCCATCCACGTTGCCAACAACTTGAGTTTCGTTTGCGTCAACATCATAAAGCAATAAAAGCCCGTTTGAAGTTCCGAGAAGAAGCGCTTCTTTCTCCATGAGATAATCAAAAGAAGTAACACTATCATCAGGTTCAAGATCAACGATGCCATAATCCGCAGATAACGAGGAATTCTTACTCCAAGCTTCTTCTCCCTGTTACACATAACATAAAGGTATCAATATTAATTCAGAATTTTCGAAAAATCAAATGTGCATGAGAGAGAGCAAGAGATTGGGAACAGACATGGAAGGAAGAGAGATGGGAAGTGTAAATGAAATTGTGAGAAGAGAGGAAGAAAAGACGGTTGCGCTCGATATCCAAGGCGGAGAATCGTAAGGTTTCGTCGTCGGAGTTGAATCGGAGAGCCAAAGGAACCTCCCGGAAGAGCTTTAAGTTGTTCATTGTGAAACCCTAAAACCCTTTGCCGCCGGTCAGATACACGGCCGATAGTAGGGTTTAAACTTAACGCTCGAGACAATAGGACTGTTATCTCACTCAACTAGGTGTAGAATTAAAATTATTTTTTTTTAACGGTTAATTAAATTAAACCATCATCATGTACACATAAAATCAATAAATTTTTTTTGCAAGCGTTAATGGATTAGCACGTAGAAAAGAGGATAAACATTAATGAGATAGTGACGTAGGAATAATAAATTGGTAGCTATTAGTTAATTGATTTGATAAATGTTAATCAGAATGAGAAAATTGTGCTGTTAAGTTACAAATTAATCAATAGAATACTTGGGGCTAATCCATTAGACAAACATAAAATAGATTCACTTTTTTTTATTATAAAAAATCTCAAAATATTAGACGTTAAAATCATTTTTTTTTTACATGTAAATTGTATCCCTAAAAAAAATGAAAAGTTATCCCTTAAAAAAAGAAAAAAAAATGTTTACTTGCATGACCATTAAAAAAAAAAAAAAG
>JBBPBS010000968.1:14504789-14514908 GCA_037974835.1 Cicer judaicum
ATCAAATTGAGAATTAGATAACGAATTAAAAAATTTCGGCGAGTCATAAACTTTCATGGACTGGTTTTATAAAAAAAAAAAAAGGAAAATTGTGATAAAATGACTTGGGGTTGAGGAAACGAATGGCATAGTCACATATCACGTTGCCTCATTTGTGAAGTGAACAAAGAGAAACAATGGCAATGAGAGTGAACTGTTCGTTACAGAACACACTCTCTCTCCTCAACCCTTCCATTCTCTCACTCCGTTCCACACTTTCCCCTCTCCTCAAATCCAAGCCCCATTTCAATTTCTTTTCAAATCCAAACCCTTCTCGACGAGCTTTGTTCTGCAACTGCGCCACCCTCCCTCCCTCAAATGAAGAACCATATGTCCTCACCACACCTCTCTACTACGTCAACGCCCCTCCCCATATGGGCAGTGCTTACTCCACCATCGCCGCCGATGCCATTGCTCGCTTTCAGGTACACTCCGCCCACTTTCATTTTACTCCAAATTATCTAACTTATATTCATTTTGATAATTCGGTCGACTTTGGAATATGAATTCGAGAAATTGCTGTTTTATTATTTTTTACAGCGGCTATTGGGAAAGAAAGTTATATTCATTACTGGCACCGATGAACATGGTGAGAAAATTGCAACTGCTGCCATGGCCCAGGGTTCCACTCCTACTGACCATTGCAATCTCATTTCACAAGCTTACAGGACTCTTTGGAAAGATGTAATTCCATCCCTAAAAAAAACTAGTTTTAAACATGCATGTAGTCCCTGCTAAAATTGTTGTTCATATTGGAATTAGTCTCTATATTATGTGTAATATCTATTTTTGTTTTTGGATAGCTCATATTGAAGGGATTAAAATCAAATATTCTACGGATTACATGAACCCATTCTAATATGAACAAGTTTTGCGGGGACTAAAACAAAACAATAAGAAAAGAGGAAATTGTATATTTGCCAAGATGTAAGGCAAAAATATATTTTTAATGGGATTAAAAGCAAAAAAAAACAATATATTTGTAGGTATTAAATACATATTTAAACCAAAAAGTTATTCAAGTTGAACATTCTTGTTGATGTATTTTATTGTACGTTATTTTTTAATTGCAGCTAGATATTTCATATGACAAGTTCATTAGAACAACTGATAGCAAACATGAAGCAATCGTGAAGGAATTTTATTCGAGAGTGCTTGCCAGCGGCGATATTTACCGAGCTGATTATGAGGGACTTTATTGTGTTAGTTGTGAGGAATATAAGGTGATAATTTTAACTTTAGGTTATAAAACATAGACTGCCAATTTTTTTATTCATACAATCTCTTTATTTTGAAGGGATTGTTGCCTTTCTTTTAGTTTCATACTTATACTTTAAGACTGTGTTGACATTGGGTGCAGGATGAGAAGGAATTGCTTGATAATAATTGTTGTCCAACCCACCTAAAGCCTTGTGCTTCAAGGAAAGAGGACAATTACTTTTTTGCACTGTCAAAGTATCAGAAGTCATTCGAAGAAATTTTGAATAAAAATCCAAGTTTTGTGCAGCCATCTTTCCGTTTAAATGAGGTAAAGGATTATGGAGCTCCTTTTTTCTCTTAGCAGTATTATATACAAGTTTCCTCTGTCTGTCTGTTACATTTTTCATATACTTCATTTCATGCTGGTTATATAAAATTTTACTTTAAGAACTTATTTAACTGCATTAACTAGAGAATATTCAGAAACGGAACTTACATGGCACAAGTTGATAGAGTAGACCAGTCATGATGTAATTAAACTATTTTTATGTTCCTCAACTCTTGCTGCTCGAGCTCAAGACTAATCCAGCCAATTAACTTTCTTTAGTCCCTACATTACACAGCACCTAGAACTATAAGAATCTTCTAAAACATATAATAATTTTATTATTTTATTCTGCAACAATCTGACATGAGATCACTGATCACATGACTAGATATATATTTTTTTGGATAATACATGACTATATAGTATAGTTTATATGTTATAATGTCGTGTAACTGTATAGTTTTCATTGAAGTGATTTTGTGGTCACAAATCTTTTGGGTGCAGAAGAATATAAAAACCAACAGCTTCCCAAATGGATTAAATCTGTCTTTTTCTCTCTCCCTTTATCTTTGTGTTTGTTTTATTAAATCTTATTGAGCTTGCAATCTAATTCAATTATTTTGTATGCTAATTCAATCTGAATTTGATCACTTAATGTAAGAAAAAGTAAACATATGAAGGTGTTTGATTTGGCTTGTTTCAAAAATATCCCCACCCCTGCATGCTGCCCCCCCAAAAGTTAGTGGAATAATGCTTTACGTCAGTTTTGGCTGGGTAATAGTATTTCATGAACTTCATAACATGATATTATTATCTCTTTCAGAAGAACTTCAAATGAGTTTTCTTTGATAATTTATTTTGCTTTAAACTTAATTTATTCTATACAAATTTCAAGGTTCAAAGCTGGATCAAAAGTGGCTTGAGGGACTTTTCCATTTCCCGAGCATCAGTTGATTGGGGCATACCTGTTCCGAATGACAAGTCTCAGACAATATATGTATGGTTTGATGCTTTACTAGGGTAAGAACTTGTATTTTATATTAACTTGGTTCTATAACTTTCCCCGGATCTGTTCTGTAAACTGCAGTTTCTGTTTATCATTATCGATGCTTGATGGAAATGGTTGGTGAAATACATTTAAGTTCAAATTATGCACAAATTTAATTGAGTGGAAAAGTGATTAAAATTTCATACTTCTGTTCTGTTACCTTACTAAAATTTTGTTGAATAATTTCCCATTTCTTTTTATATGTGCAGCTATATATCAGCACTATCTGATGACCAGGAAAAACCTGATTTACTAAATGCTGTTTCTTCAGGTTGGCCAGCTACACTGCACTTGATTGGTAAGGTATGTCTCTTCTTTTCCTTCCTTTTTTTTAAATCTCTCTCTCTCTCTCTCATAATATGTATTGAGAAAATGACATTGGAAGAAGGAAGGGAGATCCAAAAACTGACGTCTACATTTTGTCTGTGTGTCTATTACATACATTTTGTCAGTTTCCCGTTCGTTAAGTGCGAAATATACAATGGATTTGCTCTTAACTTGTAAAGGTAGAAGGCTGTACCATTTTTATCAAACTGTCATAATTCTCTCTTATAACCGACCCCTAAAATCTGGGAAAAGGCTATCATGGTTGTTCTGTCAGAATTCATTTCTACTCAGTATTCTCCATCTTGGGCACTTACACTAAAGCCATGCGTAATTTTTGTGATGGTTTTGTGCAACCCTTTATATTTATTAATCAATGAAGTTTCTTGTATGATTTTATTTATTGTTAAAAGAGAAGACCGAATAGCAAAACTTTCAGGTTCATTATTTTATTATTGACTTTGTTACTCTGTAGGATATTCTACGTTTCCATGCCGTTTATTGGCCAGCTATGTTAATGTCTGCTGGTTTAAGCCTTCCCAAAATGGTATACGGCCATGGATTCTTGACAAAGGTAATATTTGTATTTGAACCTATTTATTATCTTCTATTTCTTCTTGAGTTAACTTGGTTGTATGTAGTAACTTCGTTAGGTTCTGCCAAATTTGAGCGAAGCTAGGGCCAGAAATTATGCTTTTCTCCTTTTTTTGTTTTGATAGCTAGGCCATTTTGTATCATTATTATTGATGATAATGATATAAATAAATTATTATTATTTTAATTAATATTATTATAATTATAATAATTTATTGCAATAGTAAATTAGTAATAGTAATGATAGGTCAATAACCTTTGGGGTGGTAGAGGAAAAACTCAACTTTAACAACAATAACAATAGTAATTATATTATTTTGTTAAGTTACCTTTATGCTTCAAATGTATTTCCTGGAAAATAAGTGCTCAATAACTATACACCGATAGTGTAAGCAAGTTTTATACAAGCGTTCAATCATATTTCACCATCTTGTCACATCATACCAATGTTTCATAGAATCTGTTTAAAATGTGGTAAGATGGTAATATATGATTGGGACATGTGTAAACTTGTTAATATATGACTATATAGTTAGTTGTTAAATTCAGAAATCAATTATACTTATACTCAACATCAACAATAATGATAGTAATTTGATAGTTGATTTGAATTTAATCAATTCAAATGTAAATTGAATTTACAATCACTTGTTTAATAAAAGACGGGTCTCAGCAGAAGATCAGAAACTAAATTTGGCTTTTAGTGGCTAAGCACAGTTTTGTGAATCTGTTTCTTATTTTAATTTTATTTCATGCAGCAATGCTTTTTATTTTGAAAATGTTAGGATGGCATGAAGATGGGAAAATCACTAGGAAATACGCTTGAACCAAACGATTTGGTTAGTAAATTTGGGTCAGATGCAGTTCGATACTTCTTCCTCAGAGAGGTGGAATTTGGCAATGATGGGGACTATTCAGAGGAACGCTTCATCAATATCGTAAATGCACATCTTGCCAATACAATTGGTACTTTGAGCCTTGCTTTTCGTTGCACGTATCATTCGGTAACAGCATATTGCTTTTATTTTTGAATTTTTACTATGATTCTAACGCCAAGATATGTGTCTCTCTCACTATTTTTCTAGGAAATCTTCTTAATCGTACACTAGGACTTCTGAAAAAGAACTGCCAATCAACTCTAGTAGTGGATTCAGTTACGGCTGCAGAAGGAAATGCGTTCAAGGACAATGTAATGAGGCTGGTAAAGTCCCTAGGAAACTCTAATGTTTATATAATTTCTCTTAAATTTTAAAGTATGCTCTTTTGCAGCAGTTTGACATTCTGCTATTTGTGAATTCAATGTCTATGGAAACCATTTTTACACATTATTTTGCCGAATGATTTATATGGTGCTGAAGGCTGCTTGGTTGCCTTGCAGCTTATATTGTAACTTATTATCCTAAATGCTAGGAAATTCCAAATTAAACTAAATTGTTTTCACATTTGGAAGAAGAGCTCTTTGGCGGAGTGGAGTTGATTTGTGGATGGATGTCCTGTGTTTTGTTTTGTATTTGGACGTGATAGAATGATTCACGAGCCACCTGATTAAATAATCTAAATAGATGAAAAGGAGGGAAATATGGTATTCAACTTTGATAGACTAGTATAAGACTAAATACAACTCTCTGTATCTGTAAGAGCCCTGTCTAGATAATTCTATTCATGTTACTCTATTTCGTTATTTAACAAAAGTGAAATAAATATTTGTTTACATGTTAGAACATATAGCATCAAATTATTAGAACTTTTGTTTTATATTCTATTTCATACTAGAAACAAACTGACCCTAGTTTGTGTTATAAATTGTGGTTCTATAGTTACTAACTTTGCATATTTTAAATCTGTCTTTCCACCATTGTTCATAAGTTGCGGGAGTTGCCTGTGACTCCAAATTTGATTGCTATTTACACTTGTAGGTTGATAAAGCTCGTAATCACTATGAAAATCTCTCTCTGACATCAGCTTGTGAGGCTGTTCTAGAGATTGGTAATGTAGGTAATTCCTATATGGATGAACGTGCCCCTTGGTCTCTCTTTAAGCAAGGAGGTACTGCTTCTGAAGCAGCTGCCAAGGTATTCTCCTCTGAACCTATAGCAGGAAATCATCCATCTAATAAGTAGAAGTTTAAACTTCAATTAATATAAGGTTGGCATAAAACTTAATATCAGTAACGAAAAAGTCACATCGTTAGATTAATCAAGGTATTTCATTTGCAAAATATATTTTTAACATTATTTTAAATGATAACATCCTATGGTTTATTTCCACTAAATCTATACCCGACATTGAATCAAATCAAATCCAAAAACTAATAGCTTTTTTTTTTATTATATTCATCAATTTGCTTTTCATATGTTGTCATCTGCAATTGAATGTTATTTTTCTTTCTAAATCAAGTATAATAAGCTTATAATCAACACATGCCACTTATTTTTTCAATTGTGTTGAAGATAGGCAAATGCCTAAGCAAGAATTTTCACTTATGATGTTCAAGCAGGACCTTGTAATTATATTAGAGACAGTGAGAATTATTGCCATTGCACTATCTCCTGCTACCCCAAGCTTGAGTTGGAGAATATATGAACAACTTGGCTATTCCAGGGACCAATTTGATGAAACAACATGGGTCGGTCTCTCCCTCCCTCTCTCTTTCTCTCACACACATGCGAGCCGTCGCACACACATAAATTATGTTACGGTGTTTGATTTAAGTTGTTTTGCTTGTATTGTAGAGGGACACCAAGTGGGGTGGACTTAAAGGTGGCCAGGTCATGGCTCAACCTAAACCAGTTTTTGCTAGGATTGAAAACCAAACTGAAGTGGAAGACAAAGGGGTTGCAGTCGGTAAGACTCCGAAAAATAAAGGGAAGTTAAAACAAGCACAACAAGTTGCTGGAGCTTAGATGCTTTGCCCTTTTCTTAATTATTTTTGTTTTCATCAACTTATGTAATGTAAAACTAATTCTTTTGCTAGTATATGTAAAATATTTACATATTTATATTTATGTACATACATATGCAAGAACAGATTTATGTGCATTATGCATATGTACGTACACAAATTTTGAATGGAATTTTCAAAAAAAAAAAAAAATCGAAATAAAGTTAATGGTTTTAGGAGATGTTATCTACTGCCATATGCTAAGAATATAGAAGTAAATCAATGGTACTAGTGTTGACTACCAAATTACTAGAAATATTATACTGAAATTCGAATGTTACTCAATTACATCAATATAAGTTGCGTAAAGAAGTGGAAGTGGCATTAATTAGTACTAAAAACTGAGTGGAAGCATTTATAAGTTTCAGGATCAAAGTTATGATTTTTCATAGGCACATTAATTAAAGTAGTCATCCTACTCATAGCTTTGACATGAATTTTGGTGAAATTAGTGTCTCTGTTGTCCCATCTTTTAAACAAAGTGTAATGGCAATAGAAGTTTTTATTTAGTATTGAAAGTAATCAAATAAGAAAATGAAAGAAGATAAATTTATGAATATGTTACTTAACATCTATTGAATATTAGAGCTAAGGAGTGCGATTAAATTGATTTAAATATAATTAGACAATAACTTAGAATTTATCAACATAATTTGTCAAACATAACTTATTAGAGTTTCTTTTTCCACCTCACGTATGCAATTTTTTAAAATTTTAAAAAAATTTAATTTTTTTTTATTAATGTGAAACTTTTGAAAATGTAATTTTTTCAAAAGTTTTAAAAAATTTCAAAATATAGATTAATATGAAATTTTTGAAATATAATTTATTGAAAATTTTAAAAAAAAAAATTAGATGATTAACTTTCGAAATGCAGTTTTTTAATGCTTTGAATTTTTTTAAAAAAATTGACTATTAAGTAGTAAAGATAAAATGATCTTTTTATAAATTTTGAAATTAAAGATAAAAGTCAAGGGGTGAGTGGTAGATTTTTTTTTTTAATTTTTTAAAGTATAAATAAATTAATAATAGCTCGATATCTATTTATTTGTTTTTTAAATTACTTGATCTCATCATTGTCATAACTCATTAGCGACAGCTGTGTTAATGTGGGACAACACAGGATGTTAAGGTTAACTACTGGACTTTTAGTTAGGCCCACCCCACAATCCCAAAGCTACAAGACGACAAAGAATATCAACAGAACCCGAATTCACTGCATCCATCGTTGAAACACGACAACTAAAACCTTAACCTGATACAGCCATACAGGTACGCTAATCCTCCCTCTACCAACGCTAGATTTTAATTTCACGATCACATCAATTTAGATATTCAACTTATTATTTGTTCATAATCATTTTATTCTCGATTTAGTTGATTTGTTTTTCGTAATTCAAATTTTTGCAGAAAAAATAAGAAATATTGTGAGAGGGATTTTCTTTCGCTTTCAGTTGTTAGATCTAAATAGCTAATGAGAATGCCGATTCAGTTGAAATACCTTCTTGTATAATTCATTTGATAAAAATCTTATTAAGATCGCATAGCGGAGTGGATATCGCGTTAGACTCCGAATCTAAAGGTCGTGGGTTCGAATCCCACTGCGATCACTTTACCCTTTTTTCCTTTTTGATTCCATAAAATTGTACTTGTACATATTTTGAATCGTACAATTGAGTGGAAAACCATAGAAATTATATACAGGCATTGACAAACAGCAGCATTTTATTGTGTGTTCAATGAATGATATATGTCCCTATAGGCGTATGATAAAATGTAGGTTATCATGTTTGGCAAATAATTAGCTAAAGGCATAAATGTGGTGCTCCTCTCTTAAAGCTGTCTCTCTATTTTGGCTATATTTTTTGTAAATTTGCTCTTATATGAGGATACCTCAATTTAAAGGTTCCAAAAGGTGGTCTCAAATATGTTTGAAACACTTATTGCTTTTTTCAAAGGTTTGGTAGCCATCACTCAATTATCACTTGGTGTTTACACCTGTATTACTAGAGGAGTTTATCTCTTTTGTCGGTGCTCTTTGAACTTTGAGGTATACCCTGACCTGATGAGTCCTTGTATTAATAAATGTATTGAGATTTTAGTGCCAGCATTCCTATTGTGACTGAAGCATAATATTCTGAAAATGCTGCTAATTATGCTGTGAAGGGTGCCTTATACAATTCCAAACCTGCCTTTAACTAGAAAATTATGCTTTATGTAAATCAAAATCACTATTTTGGTGTGAAAGAAACGGGTTGTGCCTGTGGGAATCCATAGTAAATTTGCAGTAGAATTTTGAGTGGCTTATGTATCTTTCATAAGCATCATTTTGGTATTCCAACACTAATTAGTGAGTTAGAGAATATAGTACAGTGATATCATTAGTGTCTTTTAAGTAGTGATTGTAACTATAAACTATACCATGTTGACAATTAAGTAATGCAGATACGGTAGGTTTCCCCCTTTAATTATTTGATCTGGCATATTTGCATTAGCAGACAGCAATGATCGTGTTGACCAGAGAAGGACAATTATTTGTCATCAGCAGTAAATTATTGAGAATATATATATATATATATTTGGAAAGTTTTTAGACAACTATTTTAGAAGTAGTAAACAGTAACACGGTACAAAGTTTTCTAGCTGTCAAATATAATGTAGTAGCTGGGCGAGCATTTTGAAAAGATACTTCGGGTTTTATGTTTAGGTTAACAAGAAGTTCTGGGTTTTGAATTTAGCTATGAGGTTGGGGATGCAATAAAGTTGATTTTTAAAAAAATGAAAAATAACAGCGGGTAGGAATCGAAGTGATGTGTCATGCTTTTTGTGTTTTATTTAAATTGGGGGAAGAGAAAATTATTGTTATTAATGATGATATCAATGATTATTTTTTACTTATTTTATATAAAATTTAAAATATTTTTTAAGTTACAATGTTAAACTCTTTTTAATAAGATGATATTTTGATGATGTATTATTAAAATAAAATTAAATCATTTTGGGAAACATAATTATTAAACTCTTTTTTAATTTTAAACATTTTATTTTTTTAATAAAATTTAAGATGAAGGGATGATGTATAAGTATAAAATAGGGAAATATTTTATAATTTATTGATTAATTATAAATTAATTTATATTTATATGCATTTAATAGCAGTAGCGAATAGGACTAACAACATTGAATCAAATCTATTTAAATAGTTCAAGACTCGATTTGATAGTTATCTCGTTGAATTTGGTTTACGACCTAAATGAGTTAAATTTGAGTTGAAAATCGAACTCACTTAATAAATAAATTAAACTTAAATTATATATAATTCGACTCATTTAATTAATGAACTAGCTTGATATAAATAAATATATATATATATATATATATCAAATAAAATTTACTTGGAAGTTGTAAAAAAAAAAAAGATATAAGTATTAAAATATTTGAAAATGATGTTAAATATATTGTAAATGTTATTTTAAAACAAAATAAAAAAATATTTAAAAAGTTAGTATTGATATATTTTATAATATGATTTAAAAGTTACTGAAAAGATATACAACTTCAATATTTATAGGAAAATTAAATTAATTCTCATGTAAGATATTATATTTATTGTTCAAATTAATTATTTTTGATGATTATATTTTA
>JBBPBS010000968.1:14515176-14562639 GCA_037974835.1 Cicer judaicum
AAATACAATTGTTTTAAGTATTATTGTATTATTACTTAAAGTTAATTATTTAATTTAGTTTAACACTTATAAATTTGGCATTCAAAGAATATATTCCATATAACTTTACTATTGAAGTTTATATTGAAAAATATATTCCATTATACTTTCTTATTTCTTTTTTACAAAAAATACACCATCAACACACAAAACAATAGAGAATAATGAAAAAATTAATATTTTGATTTATCTTTTAATCTAGTTTTATGTAAGGTTGTACTTAATCTTTTATTAATATTTTGATTATAAATTTCTGTCTTTTAATTCATTTGATTTAAGTTATTGAAATAGAACAAGTTATTCTTAAATTTAAATCAAATCAAATTTAAGTTAAAAAAACAAATTCATAAAAAATTCAAGTTGAATTTTAAATTAAACTAAATTTTAACAATTCCAACCAAACCGAACTCAAATATATGTAAATATGCAATAGCTATTTTTTAATCGGTAGAGAGTTAAATGATTAAATATTTGAGTGTAATGAAAATGGAGACTGAAATCATAAAATTAAAATACTCCACCAAAATATTGGCTAACTGTCTAATCAGTTTGGGAAAAATATCCTCTTAGTTAGTAAATGAATTAAGTGGGAAAATAATAGAATTATTGAAATAGGTGTGATTTAAGGTAGTCTATAATAGATAGTATAGGCTCAAAAATCAAAGTCACGCTCATATTTTCAACAGTGCTCCAGCAGTTCTGCCCACCATGTCGGTCCAAATCAAATCACATCCAATTCGAGAACAGTACCGTGAAAAGAATGGCCCCGACCCCACACAAATATTCTCTCCTCTCCCGTGCCCCGTGGCAACGACGTCGTTTCAACGCCAATTAACTGCTCATTGAGATTCAGAGATGAAATCGAGAACCGTTGATTATGAAACAGACGAGTCGGAAACCCGATAACAGCGACGTAAACCCTAGAAACAGAAACGCTACATATCCCAAGGCTATAGCTATGTCAGATTGCACGCAGAACGCATTACTCACACTACACGTGTCCATATCCTTAAGCGTCCTCGCCATCGACGTCCCCGCCGCACTCGCCGATAATATCAGGTAAGCGAACACCTGCACCACCACCACACATTATCACTCTCCCTCACTCACACACAGAGTTGATAGAGAGAAACAAAATAGTTGTGGATTGTGACCTGGTCATGTCCAAAATCAAACCAAACTTGCAACACTTCGGGGAACAGCGTTTCGCCTCTTGAAATTTCCCATACAGAAGCAATCATTTCGAACAAAGAATATACCGCCACAATTGCATTCGCAGCCAAAACGAATCTGAACAATTTTTCTCAATTTCAATTAAAATTAATAGGTAATTCAACTATGTTATGCGTCGAAATTGAAATTTAAACAAGAATAGAATAGAATAGAAAGAAAGATTGAAAAATTAGGTACCTGAAGGTGTCGTAGTGGTACCAGTGAGGAGAATCAGAGGAACGATTGTTGGTGAGCAAGAAAACAGAGGAAGCGAGTGAGAATGAAAAAGAGATGAGACGAAAGACGAGGATGAGTGAATTGAAACGACGTAGTTTATGTTCGGCGACGGTGGAGTGGAAACGAGGTGCTGAAGGTGAACGGTTATTATCGCCGCCGTTGCGAAGTGGCTGAGGGGATCGCATGGTGGTGAGATATCATGTGTAATTAAAAAAAGAAGAGTTAATTTGATTTTGATATAGGTTTATGGGAAGAGAGTCACGGGATAGTAATAGAATAGAAGAGCGAGATATATATGACTATTGAGTGAGTAAAAGAAGAGATAAAAAGAAGAAGCTGCGTGGAATGTGTTATGGTAAAAGTTGATATGTTCCAGACACAAAAGCGTGCACCAACCAAGCTGCTATTATGTGCTTCCTCTCCTAATCTCGTGTTTTCCTTTTCTTTTCTTCTTCTATCTATTTCTTTTCGCTTTTTTTCTTCGATTAATTCCTTTTATATCTGCATGTTAAAAAGGACCATCTTTTCCATTGCCTTCTCTATTCATTTTTTTCACTTTTTTGGTTGTCATTTTATGTTTTTACTTTAATATTATATTTTTTAATTTACTCACTTCTGTTTTTTAGAAAATCATTTTTAATATGTTATATTTTGCTATGTATTATAATAACGACTAACGGTTTTATTATCTATGTTAACATTTTTGTTAAATTTATGACTTTTAAAATATATAGCAATTTTACATTTTTAACACAATGTAAATTCATTGTTGAGTTGTAATACACTTATTATATTTATTAATCATTTATTTGAAGTGTTTTAAATATTTAAAATATTGCTAATTTATTGTAACATTTATGTATTAGGACAAAAAAACTCATTTAGCAATAATACAAACTATGTGCTTTTTACATTTCAATTTTAAAAAATGAAATAAAATTCCTCGGGTTTGTTTGTTTACCCTCAATTGGGAAATATGATTATTATTCATTATTACGCCAGCCTTTTTGAATTCTTATCCTCTTGTTTGTAGAGGCTAAAAAGTCGTGACTCATGAGTGTGTCTGTGCAAGTTTGTTTATACACCACATTTGGGTGGGGAATCCTGCTTAGAATAACTCAACACGTGACGGTGTGAGATTGGTTGATTCTTCTCGAATATTTCATATTCTGAATACTACTATGGGTGTTAAATGTAATTAGTTCAACTCAGTAAGTTACTTGGCATTTTTTTTCCTTGTATTGATTAGTTGAGTTACTTAAATCTTGTTATTGAATTCTCACACAACTATGTAAGCCATTCTATAATATTAATAAAGCTAAGAGATCATTTTGCTTTATTCTCCTAATAACAATTGGTATCACAGTCTTGCTAAGAGCCCTACAAATAATATAATTTTAAAAATCTATGGTGAATACGAAACAATAAAGGAGTGTTTGTGCAAGTATCCATACCAAATTTCGACGGTCACGATGATCATTAGAGTATGTTTAAGGAGAATTTTCTTCGCTCAAAGGAATATTGAACATTTATTGAAATGGGGGTTACAGAACCAATACAAGGTGTAACGCTATCTGAAGCTCAAGATAAGCATCTTGATGAATCGAAACTCAAGAACTTGAAGGTAAAAAATTACTTGGTTCAAGCAATTGATCGAACAATCTTATAGACTATTTTGCAGAAAGATACATCAAAGCAAATCAAGGATTCCATGAAAAAGAAATATCAAGGAAATGCAAGGGTTAAAAGGGCTATTCTTCAGGCATTGAGGAAAGATTGAGACATTGAAAATGATATCAGGTGAGACAATTAATGATTACTTCTCAAAAGTTATGACGGTAGGAAATAAAATGCATATTCATGGTGAAAAAAATGCAAGATGTCACTTTAGTTGAAAAATTTCTTAGGTCTTTAAGTAAGCAATTAAATTATATTGTGTGTTCAATTGAAGAGTCCATGTATTGATACCTTATTTGTTGATGAACTTCAAAGTTCATTGATAGTTCAGGAACAAAAATTCCACAAGAGGCATGGAAGATAAGGCTTCAGAGGGAGAGGAAGACATAATCGAGATACAATTTAATGTTTCAAGTGTCACAAGATTGACCATTACAAGAATGAATGCCCTAAATGGGACAAAGAAACCAATTATGCAGAATTCAATGAAGATGAGACTATGTTACTAATGACGCGTGTTGATCCAAAAGAATAGAAAAAAAGATGTTTTGGTTCTTGGATTCTAGATGCTCTAATCACATGAGTGGAAACAAAACTTGAATCAAAAAGATGAAAATTGTAGGCAAGTAGTCAAGCTTGGAAACAATTCAAAGATGGAAGTTACAAGAAAAGGCAATGCCAAGATAAATTGAGCAGTTTATCTCATTTAAGATGTGTATTATGTGCATGAACTCAAGAACAATCTCTTGAGCATAAGACAATTGCAAGAAAAGGGGTCTGATTGTATGTTCAAAGCTGGAAGTTGCAAGATCTACCATCCTGACAAAAGGCTAATTCTTGAAATTAATATGGCATCAAATATAATGTTTAAGCTACTTGCAAAGGTTACTCATGATGACGATACATGTTTTCATAATGTGAGTGAAGATAATTTATACATGTGACATTGCAGGTATGGACATTGAAGTCTCAAAAGGTTTAAGGTCTTGGAGAATAAAGAAGTGGTGGAGGGACTATCACATCTATTTAGTACAGTCAAAGTATGTATAGATTGCATGAAAGGAATGAAACATAAACATTCAATTCCAAAGAAAATCTAGTAGAGAACAAAAGAAAAGTTGGAGTTGATTCATGCTGATATATGTGGGTCAATTACTCCTGCATCAAACAATAACGAAAGGTATTTCTTATGTTTCATAGACAATTTTTCTAGAAAGGCATGGACCTGTTTCGTAGTTGAAAAATCAGAATTTTTCTATCAATTTAAATATTTCAAGAATATGGTTGAGAAATAAACAAATTTAAGAATACAATGTCTTAGAACTTATAGAGGTGGATAGTTTATATCCACCAGCTTCAACAAGTTTTGTCAAGAGGTTAGGATAAAGAGACAACTCACCACTGCATATACTTCTCATCAAAATGGAGTGACAGAAAAAAAAGAATAGAACAATCATGAACATGGTGAAATCATTACTTTATGGAAAGGGAGTTCCTAAAACTTTTTGGTCGGAAACTATGAATTGGAGCATATATGTGTTGAATAGATCTCCAACATTGGTTGTAAAAAAAAACCAAAAGAGGCTTGGAGTGGTTGTAAAACCCTCAATGTCACATTTCAGAATATTTAGATGCATATGTCATGTGCATATTCTAGATGTAAAAAGGACAAAGTTAGAAAATAAAAGTTGCAGATGCATTTTACTTGGTGTAAGTGATGAATAAAAAGGATTCAGGCTTTTTTATCCAATTGAAAAAAAATTGTCGTAAGCAATGATATAGTGTTGAAGAAAATGAACAATGGAAATGGCATGAGAAATACCAAAAAGAGATTGTTGTGGATCTGAATTGCGGAGAGACTGACTCATACATGGAAACAAAAAATGATAGTGACACAAGTGAATGAGAATCATCTAAAAACAATGTTGAAAATAATCATGAGTTGAATGAGAATGCAAGCATAACCAGAAGACCTTCAATATGATTAATTACTTGTGAGAATTGTCAAGGACTTTCAAAAGAAGAATAGACTAACATGACACGCACATATAATGCATATCTTGATTGTTATGAAGAAGTTGTGAAGAATGCCAAGTGGAGACAAACCATGGATGTTGAAATAACAACAATTGAAACAATAAGACATATAAGCTGACATATTTACCAAAAGGCTTTAAGAAGATAATGGTTAAATGGATTTATAAGACCAAATTGAACGAGCTTGGTTAGGTGGACAAATATAAGGCAAGATTAGTTGTCAAAGGGTATGTTCAACATAAAGAAATTGACTATATGGAAGTGTTTGCTCCTATCATTAGATTGGATACTATAAGGATGATTATTGCATTGACAACTCAAAAGGGATAAAGTCTTTATCAACTGGATGTCAAATCTTGATTTCTTTTTGGACAATTAGTAGAAGAAGTGTATCTGGAACAATCAAAATGATACATAAATATGTACAAGTTGCATTAAGCCTTATATGGATTGGAGCAAGCTCCAATGGCCTGGTTTAGTAAAATTGAAACCTATTTTTATTCAAAAAGGTTTCCAAGCTAGAAAAAGTGAGCAACCTTTGTTTCTAAAGATGATAGTAATGGAAGGATAATAGTTGTGAGTATTTATGTATTTGACATGATCTATATTGGGAATGATGAGAAGATGGGGACTGAATTCAGAAACTCTATGAAAAAGGAATTTGTTAGAACTGATTTAGGAAAGATAAAATATTTTTTTGGAATTGAAGTAATTTAAGGAGTTAAAGGTGTATATATTAGTCAAAGAAAGTATACGATTGAGATATTAGAAATGTTTGATATGTCCAACAGTAATGCAGTAAAGGTACCTATAGTTTTTGGTTCAAAGGTTGGCAAGGACGAGCAGGGAAACAAAGTAGTTGGTTGGGTGCCTCATTTATATGACAACTACAAGGTCTGGCATGATGTATGTAATCAGCCTTATTAGTACATACATGAACAATCCTACACAAGTTCATTTGCAAGCCTCAAAGAGAATTCTAAGATATTTACAAGGCACTGTCAATATGAGAATCATGTATAAAAAAGGAGGAAATGTTGATTTGTTGGGGTACACGAACAATGACTATGCATGTGACTTGGAATATAGGAAAAACACATCTAGATATGTATTGTTGTTGAGCAGTGGTGCAATGACACGGTCCTTTAAAAAGCAGTCCATTGTCACTTTGTCAAGTGCTGAAGCTGAGTTTGTGGCTGCTGGAGCAGCAACTTGTCAAGTTGTATGAATGAGAAAAATTCTAGAGGAGTTGGGACAAAATCAATAGGACATCGTTCCTATATTGTGTGACAATAGTTCCACAATAAAAATGTCGAAGAATCTTATTCTACATGAAAGAAGTAAGCACATCGATGTTATATATCATTACCTCAAAGAACTCGTCAATGTAGACACCATCAGTATAACTTATTGTGGAACCAAGGATGCATAATTACTAACTAAGCCATTGTGCATTGAGAGTTTTTTAAATGATCAGGTTTAATTTATTGAAGAAAAGATTTGTTGGTCTAAGTTAGCAACTCTCTTCTATGGTATAAGTTAATGATTTTTTTTTTGTCTTTACAAGTGAAATTGTGACTTAATTGATGTTGGATAGACATTTATTTTCTTTTATTTTTATCAAATTAATATCAATAGAGTTCTTCTATCAACCGTAAAGATTACGAGAATCGTTAATTTTGACATTCAAAAAGTAACGTTCATTGATGAAAGTTAAAGTTTTAGTTGACTTTTAAACTAACAAATCTGCGTTAGATCAAATATATTTTCGTCATAAGGCAGATTCCCGATCCTAATTCTTCCTTCTCACCTTTAATCTTCCACTAGTTTAAGACTAAGTTCTATGGGTTGATTTTTTTTAGTCTTTTATTCCTTTCACTTTGACCTTATTAGTATGGTGGCTTCATTTTCATTTGTATCCTCCGAACTAAACAACCTATTTTGACTTTTGTTAGCATGTCAACAAACATATATAGGCATTCATAAATTTTGTCTAGCGGGACTGATGTTCAAGTTTTCAAAAGAAATCTCGTTTTCTAAAATCACTACTATGAAGACACAAACTCATGTCCACAACAACCCAACCACCAACAAAAGCATCCCACGACAAAAGCTGCTGGTCCATTCGGAAAGAGATAAGACAATCCTAAGGGGCTAGTCTTAGCAAAATAAGTTTGTTACCAATAGCTCGTATTGGACGGTCACAATATCAAATGTTTAATACTTAGATAACATGTAGATAAATCTGAATATCAATATCAAATGATTTAGTTATTTTTAGTTGCAGTTCAGTCAGTACTTAGCTTGGTTGATAAATCTAATTTTCAAGGAAGAAAACAAACTACTTGTATATAAATGAGTTTGTTCAATGATGTTTCCTATAAATTAATCTTTCTCAATTCAAGAGATAATCCTAGTTTCACCTCTCCTCAACAGAGACAAGGCTTAAATTCACTAATAACTAATTATGGAGCCAGTTATCATCAATGTAGCCCCTCCTTTAATAGAACTTATGCACGATAAGTTTTAATAATTTAATTCATCAAAGAATGATTGAAAAACTAAATATTGATTGTTGGAATTTAGAAGGAAAAACTAATACAATATATCTGATTAAATGAAAAACGATATTGATTTCATTTAATTTTATAATTACTACTTTAATAAATCTTTGAAGTAAAACAGATTGTAATAATTGGATATTTTAACTTGCCGGTAACTTGTATTTAGGTTTGTAAACTTAAAAAATGAATTAGGCCCTGAACTGTGTAAGTTTAGAGATCTAATTAAAAATTCATGAATTGATTAAAAATGATTTTGAATATGGGGTGTTTCCCCCTCCGCCAACTACTGTGGCTGCTTGATGTGTGTGCATAGGAAACGCGGTTAAGACAAAAGAAACGCGATTGAGACAAAAGAAACGCGGTTAGTTATTAATTTATGAACGAATGAACCCAAACAGACGCAAAACAATTGCACCTCAATTCTCAATTTCCCACCATGCAACGCCACACCGCTTCTTTACTTATCATACTAGTACTTTATTATTAGGGATGAAAGTATATAGTATAATTATGACACAAGCCATTCTTTTAAAAAAAATTATGACAGAGACCTTGATAGGAATATGATTATGGGGCCCGTAAATATTCAGCTGAATTCACATTTTTAAAATTTTAAGAACATCTCCGACGGGAGGTAAAATGAGTTCGTCCGCCAGCTTATAATTACTTAACTTCTAGTTTTTTATGGGTTCACCGTTGGAGTTGTGCCAAGGTGTCATCACGCTTATAATTACTTAACTTCTAGTTTTTTATGGGTTCACCGTTGGAGTTGTGCCAAGGTGTCATCACGGTACTCTCAGGAAGGAACGGTGCTTCATAGCAGTTAACTTTTATTAATTTATTAATAATAATAAATTTATCATTTTTTATTAATTTATAGCCGTTAACTTCTTTTTAATTTATTAAATAATAATAATTTTGTAACCATTACCTTTTTTTTTAGTTAATATATCACCGTTAGCCTTTTTTTTTTCCCTTTAATTACGATTTTTAGCTCATTAATAAGAACAATTTGTTACTCATACTTTTTCTTCACAATTTTTGTTAGAAAATTTTATTAAAATTTTTAAATTAAATTTTATTTTAATTTTAAATTAAAATAATGTATAATAATATTAATTAGAATATTTAAATTAATATTTAAGTTATAATAAAATTAAATATAAATAAAATATTAATGTATAAATTAAAGTTATGAGATATAATATGGTTTTTTAAAAGTTAAACCGTACCTAAAGAATAAATTGATTCAGGTGATCTGGCATAGTAAAATCTATTTAAATGGAGTTCACTGTTGGAGTAAAAAAGGAACGAGTTCCTTCAAGATGATGTGGCATAGTGGACCCCATCTAAAGAATCCATCTTGAGTTCACCGTTGGAAATGCTCTAATTATCACTTCTTGTATTAACCACCTAACTTGATATTTTTTTTAATAATTAATTAGTTTTGGTGTCTTTTCTTAGAATTGATGAAAATGTGTGACATATATATCGAGTGTCTAGAGATACGAATGCGTTATATTCGAGGGTCTTTTATTAATTTAATGAGTTGTATCTCGAATCAATGAAAAATTCGGTTTAGAATCAACTGAAATTAGACCTTTAATAATTTTTTTAGAATTTTATCTTTTATAAAGAGTATCTAAATATAAAGTGTGATGGCTATGATCTTATATTTAAATTATTTGTATTAATTTGCTGTTTGGTTAGCCTTTTAGTTAAGCCACATCAATAAATTTCTAATTATTGAAAATGAATAATGATTTCTTGTACTTGCAAAAACTAACAACCATCTATTATAATCGATTATTTATAATAATTACTTATAAATACAATATATTTCCCAAAGTACTATAAATTAAATTTTATTTTATTTTTTAATAAGCAACCGAGTTTGATGGATTTAATTCGATTTAAACCTAAACATAAAAAAATTAAATAGTTTCTATTTGTTGAATTTATCTAGTCATTGATTTAATTCTTCTGCTCTTACCTCTCAAAGTTACGTTAATTGTGTTCGTTAAACTTATCCGATTATATTTTCTGAAAAGCAAAGAATTATAAAAATGTATTTGTTTCTTGTAATTTTTTTTTTATTCTGATCAAACTAGTAAACTTTAGATAAAGGGATAACTCTGTCCAAATTAATCCGCTGACATTTTTTGTATTGATATTTAATCATGTTGACATTATGGCTTACTCTACTTAATTTTTCTAGGTCAACATTATCATTATTGTTAATTATTACTTCATCCCAATCAATACATGCTACAAGTAAAATCTTATCGTGCCCGACATGAAATATGAACTCAAGTTACAAATTGGGAAAATATTTAAGCACATCCGTATACCCAACAATGCGAACAAATGCTTTTAGGGCAAGAACGTTTACTAGTAATCTAAATATAACTTTTTTTTTTTATTAAAAATCGTTTATTTAAAGTTTAAATGGTTTCAATTTTTTTATTTTTAAGATAAATTAAATTACTACTATTGATTTCTTAACAAGTGTTGTTTTTAAGATACTTGTTGATATAATTTAAATATTTATATACATTCATACATTCAGTAGACATTATGAGAAAAATAAAAATAAAGAAAATAATATAATAAATCTGATATATTAGTAATGTAATAAATCTAATTTAAATGTTATAAATTGAATATTTTTTTTTATAAAATTAGAAGAATTTTGTAAGACATAAGATTAAAATTTTAAGATAAAATTGAATAGGTTTTGATAGCGATAGAATGATAAGAAAAATCTTATACTAAAAATAAAATAATTAAGACTAAATTCATACATTTTTTTAATAGAAGGTCAACATTACCTATAGAGAGCATTTAGAGATGTAATTAAATATAATTTTAAAAATAATCAAAGTCAACATTGATGCAAATGCTAGATAAACTTCATATTCCTTTCAGTTTTAAAGTGTTATTTAAATATTTTTTTACATAAATTAAAAAAATTCTAAATAAATTTAACCATTGTACAAAATTATCCGTGCTAACTATTTGATACTGAAAAGTCTTAAATACATAAAAGAGACACATATATTATTAATTTATAAGTAAATTGAAATAAATGATCTAATATTACACTAAAAAAATATAAAACAACAGTTATTTTTTAAATAACTCATTTAGATCCTTATGGGGGAAGTAGTATCCAAAAGAAAATACCAGCGTGGTGTTGGGTTGGGCACACAGTATCCATCACATCAGTGCTTAATTAATAATATAGTTAGTATACTATTTAATTATTAAGCATATAAACAAATCTAGAGAATGTGGAATCGGCGCCGGCCTTGCAAACCCACTGCGGTACAAATATAGATAATACTATAATATATAATTAAATAAACCTGCGACCTTTAACTGCTTACTTAGAATTAGGACTTAAACCTCATTATACTATCATTTTTGAAAATCTAAATTTTAATATTAACATATGCAGCTGACCTAAGTTTTTTAATACTAGTTAGTAATTAGTTAGTGGGAGGAGATCTAATAAAATTAACAATTAATTATTTTTTAAAAAAAGTTAGGGAAGAAAAATTATTAACACTAGTGATTAAATCTTGAACCTCGTTCACAAAAACCCTTTAGCGTTCCAACTTGGCTTACATATATAGTAGCAGTTGACCTATATATAATAAAAAGACTAATGTACACACATTAGCCTCCTAAATCGGAACTAATGTATAGAACAAGTTTTATTTTTATAAATAATAAATAAATTAAGAATCTAGGATACATATATAGCATTATTATTTTATGTATAAGGCCGGTGTCAAAGATAAACAAAACTCATATCTCCTATGTCTGTATATATATTATATAAATAGATAATCACACTACAATTAATTCAACATCATTTTGTCATTGAAAGAAACAGAGTGTAGCAACAGAGAGACACAGATCTAGAGTTATAGAGAGGCTTTAATTCAGGCATTTGAAATTTTAGGATTAGTTAATAACTTAATATATATAGTACATTGAAGATGTATTGTTTTATGGTTTGTAAATCTCGCATGTGGATGTTGACAATTGTGTTCTACACATGTGTTTTAATCCCATTGATGCAACTCAAGATGTCACTTGCAAACATGTTTGGCCTAATTCTCATGTTTTTTTTCTCTTGTGAAACCAAATGTATAACCAAGGAAATGGAATTTCCAGAAATTCCATCCCTACCTGTGGCTCGATTCGACGATTTGAGAGGACATGGAGGTAATGGTGATGAGATTTGTTCCATTTGCTTGGTGGAATTTGAGAGGGAAAATGCAGTGAGCAAGTTGAGGAGATGTGGGCATGTGTTTCATTTCAATTGTATTGAACAATGGCTAGAACGAAGTCAATTCTCTTGTCCACTTTGTAGGTCTTTTTTATTTTCTTAACTTTATAAATCTATACAAAGAATTAGATCTTTGTTGTAATTTAATTTTGTTAGAGGAAACTAGTATCACCCTCGTGTATGTATATTGTTGTCAAGAGTTTCTTAGCTCCTTGAGGTTGTTATTGTAAAAGTTTTGTGATCAATATTTACGCAAATGATGACTGTTTAGAAAAACCTGTCTGTGTGTTTTTCATACATAATTTTTGTGGATGAAAGGTAGCACAAGGGAAAAAACATAGGAAGAAAGAAAAAATAGTAATATTTTTTATTATCTTTTGCCCTTAGTACTTGCTCCATAAGGAGGAAGAATTTTAGTAATCACTCATACAATGTGTTGAGAACCAAAGGAAATATTATTCAATCAATCAAATTGATGATTGGTTTTGATCAAAAGGATAGAAGGTGTAGAAATATCTCGGTGAAGAATTTGTGAACAACTTTTGTTAATATTTATAAATTGTTTTTATTTAACTAACTTCAACCATTTTTAAATTCTAAAACACTCATAATTTGTTAATAACACTAATTAAATTGTTTAAAACTCTAAATATATTTTTTATACTTAATAAATTTGTAAAATTTGATTTTACTCGCTACAAATATAAAGTTTTGTAATGTACTACATTTGTTAAATTAAAGAACTAAATAAATAATAACGTTTTATTGAAAATTCAAATTTGGGAGTGCTAACTGTGAAAAATCCCAATTGCTCACACAGAAAATCCCAATTAGTAGAATATGACACATATTAATGTACTAAAGATTAAAAAAAATTGTATTAAAAACGAAACTATAAATAAAAATGTACCGGTTGTTTACACGTCTTATGAACACAACACATATAAAGAGAGATTCAGCCAAACAAAATGGAAACCGGGCTCTCAAGTCTCAAGTTACAAGGGGACTAATCATTTTGATGCATGGTACTTTGAGGAAACTCAATCTATTTATGCATTATCATATAATTTTATAGACTTATGAGCTCATTATTTAACATCATACATCAAAAAATAAATCCAAAATTCAGTGGCAGCAAAAATGTATGGATCAACGAAAGCATAACATAAAAAATGCATATCAACTGAATAACCATACAATACATACTCTCCCAAATTCACGTTCACACAACGTATTTGGTTTTTATTTTATTGGAATCAATACTTGACTTGAATATCGCCTCACCTCACTTTTAAAACATCATAATTATCAAATACGAACCAATTTTTGTAACTATAAATTTAGTAGATAAAATTTCTTCCAAAATAAATTCCACCAAAATTTAAATCAAGAATTGATCAAATATTGACAAAAACACAACTAAATTTAAATTAAATCTATTAATTGTAATTTAATTTTAATTTCAGATGTTCCACTTTAAACTCAAAAAGTTGCATTTATATAGGAATTACTTTATCGACCAAAAAAAGAAATTATCCCAACTTATTTAATAACGGTCTTGTACCAGAAACACACTTTATTAAACAAATGAATAAACAGTAAAAAAAGAAAAATTGATATGGAAAGAAGGCATAGAATTAGAAGAAGCAAAGTTGGCGCGGATTGCATTGCAGCAAATAGATCATGAAAAGGAAACCAACGAAACTGAATCAATTTATAGAAGAAATGGAAATGGAGGAAGAGAATGATGATAAAAATAACAACGGAAGCAAGTTCGGAGGAATGTGGGAAAGTATCCTCCGAAACAATCACCACTCTCTGAAATCTCTCTTCCATCGCAACAAACCTGACCTCGACGCCGTCGATGATTCCGTCAATTCCCCCAAACCTATTCCTCAACTCTCTCCCATCGCCAACTCCGTCGTCTCTCGCTGTTGCAGGATCCTTGGAGCGTCTACGGATGAATTGCAACACGCCTTCGATTCGGAACTTCCTCTTGGAGTTAAAGAGCTTCTAACATACGCTAGAAACCTTTTGGAATTTTGTTCCTTCAAAGCGCTTCACAAATTGACTAGAACTTCTGATTATTTGAGAGATTCTGAGTTCCGTCGTTTGACATTTGACGTCATGCTTGCCTGGGAAGCTCCTAGTGTTCCCACTGATCAACTCATCACAACGGTTCAAATCTTTAAACATTAATTATTTTCTCTTTCCGTTATTAATTATTACTAGTTTAATCAATTAATTATTAATTTGGATGTGTTATGATCTCGATTATAATTTCAGGAAACTCCTAGGTTCCGTAAACATGAAACCGCTGTGGATGAGGATGATGCTTCCTTGTTTTATTCCAGTTCCACAAATATGGCGGTTCAGGTTCTACACTTCCACCAACACTAATCATAATTACATCATATACAACGAAAATTGATAATGAATATAGTAATAAAAGATTAATTTCTATGTTGTGACATTGTAAAATTATTTTAGATATGCATCCAATCAAATTACACCATGGCATCATTTTACTATGTTAGTTCCTAAAATATCTATACAAATACCTACCTGGCGAGATGTGATTTAATGCATGTGTAAAATGATTTTTCATTGATAGTGTATATACAAATTAAATTCATGTAGTAATTCAGAGACTATACTAATAGTGCCTTTTTTAATTCGAATGTTAGCTAACAATGTATGCAATTGCAATGATGTTTTAGGTTGATGATAAGAAGACGGTTGGTTTTGAGGCTTTCTCACGTATAGCTCCTGTTTGTATTCTTATTGCTGATATAATAACTGTCCACAATCTCTTTGATGCGCTCACTAGTTCTTCTGGACGTAGACTTCATTTTCTTGTTTATGATAAATACTTAAGATCCCTTGACAAGTACGGTTCTTTTCCTAAGATTGTGTGACTTGCATTGTCTGTTTACTGCATTGTTTGTGTGCTTCCTATTTCCTTATGGCGAGTTACGTGTGCAGGGTTATCAGGAATTCTAAGCATGTGCTCGCCAGTTCTGTTGGAAATCTTCAGCTTGCCGAAGAAGAGATAGTCCTTGATGTTGATGGGACAATTCCAACTCAACCAGTTCTTCAACATATTGGAATCGCTGCTTGGCCTGGTGAGTCATTCCAATGCTCAAAATAGAGTATACATTTATTGAAATGGACATGTTGTTTCTAATGATTACTGAGTCGTGAGATACTGCTCATTGGTGGCTAGCAGCTCCACTTTCCTTTTTGTTTGTCCAATCTTTCAAGTAGGTGTACTTCTTCCTGATAGAATAAAATTTACTTTTCACCAATTGGTCACAAAGGGACAACTTATGTTGTCAGATATAATGTAAGATATTTTGCATGGAAGTGTATACACGGAGTAATCTCCTGGATTTGATGCTCAATTTAAATTTAGGAAGTTTATTCAATTAAGTATTATTGTAGCCTTAAACAATCTCCGAAAACCTGTTTATGAATCCAGCAAATCAGAGTATGTTTGGAACTGTTTTAGATCACGCTGTGTAATGTGTTAGCCTTTTCTTTCTGCTTTATGCACGAATAATACAGTAACTAACTAGGAGCCCTTTGTTCATTTGCTTGTCTAAAATATATTCTAAGTTGGTGGTACCTCAAATTTCTGAACTTTCCAGGGCGGTTGACCCTGACCAATTATGCTCTGTACTTTGAGTCACTTGGAGTCGGTGTTTATGAGAAAGCTGTTCGATATGATCTGGGCACTGACATGAAACAGGTCATAAAACCTGATTTGACTGGGCCCGTTGGTGCTCGTCTCTTTGATAAAGCTGTCATGTACAAGTCAACTTCTGTGTATGTCACCTGCTGTAATTATCTTATGTGACTTTGCCATATGTTTCCCTTGCTTTCCACTTCAAGTTTTATGATTTTCCAAAATGTATTGACAGAGCAGAGCCTGTTTACTTTGAATTCCCTGAATTTAAAGCAAACTTGCGCCGCGACTACTGGTTGGACATAAGTTTGGAGATCCTACGGGCACATGTGCTTGTCAGGAAATTCGGCCTAAAAGATACACAGAAATCAGAAATACTTGCCAGGGCTAATCTAGGCGTCTTCCGCTATCGAGCACTTAAAGAAGCTTTCAAATTTTTCTCATCCAACTATAAAACATTACTTACTTTTAACCTAGCTGAAACTCTTCCTCGGGGAGATATGATCATGCAAACCCTGTCAAATAGCTTAACGAATTTAATTGCTGTTTCTGGTAAACGTGATATTCCAGCGAGTGTAGATACAAAAAAGCAACCAGCAGTGTCTCCAGCAGCAGTTGTGGCACTCTTTTGTCTTGGTTTCAAATCAAAAAAGGCAGTTGATATCTGTGAAGAAACAACTGTTGTTGGTGATATCCGAGTTGGTGAGATAAATCCCTTGGAAGTGGCAGTTAAACAATCCCTTATGGACACTGGAAAAGCAGAAGCTGCACAGGCAACCGTGGACCAAGTGAAGGTGGAGGGCATCGATACAAATGTTGCAGTAATGAAGGTTTGTTATTATTTACTTTCCATAATATTTTTTTCTAAAAAAAATAAATCTTAAATTTTATTTTATCATGGAAATTATAGTAAAAGCAAAGAGGGGTGAAAATAAAATAAGAACAAAATATTGTGATATGATGTAAAGCAAACTAGAAGTATAAAACTTCTTCAGCACCAAAGAATACTAATGGGATGGGTTCTAAATGAGAACAAAAAGTGAACTTTTTTCCCCCATAGTATCATTCACTCTCTACTTTGTTTATGTAATTTCTTTGTATATTTCTATTTGAAATGTTTTTAAATTTTCAGTCTGAAAGGTATGTTCTTTGGGTTAGGATGTCCATTGAGTGGCTTAGCCTTTCAAACTCAAGTTATAAGGCTTCCCAAGATGACAAGAGAAAAACAAATGGAGTCAATGCTTTTGTTATATGGTGTGGTTAATTCTTTTAACTCCTTGTAGGAATTACTATTCCCAGTCATCGAATCTGCTAACCGACTTCAACTTTTGGCCTCGTGGAAATACTTCTATAGATCAACAGCCTTTTTGCTACTCGGCTGTTATGTGATTATAAGGTAATTGTGTTGTTTTAAAATCAGCGTATAACTAGTTGACCATATTAATATCTGTTTATAATTATTGTTCCCCGTTGGCTGCTTTCCACGTAAATATCAGTGGCACCCTTATTCAACGAAACTTTATGCCATTCAAAATTCTTCCACCTTTTTTTACAAATATGTTATTTCCTGTTCTCAGCAGCTGATATCTTTAATTACTCAACTCTATTGCATTCTGACTTATACACGTTTGCCTATCTTTAGTTTTGAATATTTTAAAAGGCTTGTGTCAGTTTTAGCCTCAGCTTTTGTCCCATCAATGTTGTATGTCCATGTGACCACTTGGTCCCAATCCTTAAGCTAGCATCTAATGCTCAACAATGGAGTTATAAATCTCTTAGCATTTTTCTCACTTATATATCGACAAAGCTCGAGTTCATCACTATTTGGTATTGAAATTCAACAGTTACAGAGTTTTGAGAATTAATTATAAATGCTGAAGGTAAAATAGTCAAAGAGACTTCCAAAAACAAAAATAAAAGAGAATAAATGAATAAGTAAATGTGAAGGACCAGAGAATTGTTTTTATATTCGTTGACATATATTGCTTCCCTTTCTCTCCAATGCTTGACATTCTCATCAAGGCTCAAGAACATTGAATATTCTTGACTCTGTTTTTGTCCATGTGGTTCTTTGTTGGTAAGCTTATCTCCAGCAAGGTCCACCAAGTTTTTGACACCATTCTCAATCTCTGTACTTGAACAAGAAGTCAAGGGCATTAAATCTCAAATCCACATTTAAGAATGAAAGTAATAAGTTCCATCACTTTAATCTTATTGAACAGTTTGACTGCCACCTGGATCAGACAGTGGCTGAGTAACGATTGTTAATAAATCATATTTTTGTGTTAAATTTGACTTCTGTGGATTGGATAAATAAATCACTCAATTAAAATTGATGTACAGGGGGTGGATCCAGTACTTATTGCCATCCATTTTTGTGTTCATTGCAATTATCATGCTCTGGCATAGGCATTTTAGAAAGGGAGGTTCATTAGAAGCCTTCACAGTAAAACCTCCTCCAAATCGAAATGCAGTAGAACAACTGCTGACATTGCAAGAAGCCATTACGCAGTTTGAATCGTTTATTCAAGCTGGAAATATTGTTCTACTAAAAGTAAGAGCACTTCTACTTGCTATATTACCACAGGTGAGTATTCTACTCGTTGTTTACTTCGAAGAAAAATTCAAACGTTGTGGATGCAGTTAGGCCAAAATATTTTCTTTTAATATGTATGCAATAACTTGTGGGGTTCAATGATGAAATCTGTGCTAACTGTCAACACCTGAGCTAATCAGTGAAAGCTCTTGCAATCCCAAACTTCAGTCATTCATCACCACTAGTTCCATAAATCATTTTTCAAGTACAGGTCTGCATTACAATTAGTTAATTAGGGAACGGAAACTGTTCTCATAAAGCAAACTCTTCCCCTGCATTTTTAGAACAAGGGGAACGATTAGGAGAATTTTTAAAAACCCTCCATAACTCTCTCATTTGATTGTTCTTTTTAGTCTCCCCCCTAATTGTGGGGTTTTTGAAATTCAAACAAGGTGGTATCTTTCCTCCCATTTTTCCTTCTCTTCTTTCCATTTTCAAAATCAATTTCATGTTTCTAATACCACTATTGTCTCCAACAAAAGTGAATCCAAACATGCATTATTTAGTGTCATCCTTTGTAGCATTGCTAGTTTTCTATTCTATAAAGTATCTGCTAATTGAAATATATTGTAAATTGTATGATTTAAAAACCAAATTGATTCAGTCAGATTGTTGGTACGCAAGTCTTCTGTAGAATATTTTCTGAAGTTTAACATCTGTCCTACAGGCTACAGAGAAGGTTGCCATATTTCTATTTTTCATAGCTGTAGTGCTTGCTTTTGTTCCTCCAAAATACATAATTTTGGTCATACTCGTTGAGTGTTACACAAGGGAGATGCCATGTAGGAAAGAAAGTAGCAAAAGATGGATGAGGCGGTTTAGAGAATGGTGGATCAGAATACCTGCTGCTCCTGTTGAACTCGTTAAGCCTGAAGAGTCCAAGAAAAGAAAATGATATTGGGTTACTTGATACGGGCAAAGGTTGACAATATTTTCGGGGTAACCATCATATATTAAAAGGATATTCTGATTTATTTATTCTTTTGTCTATTCATTCATTTTGTATTTGGCATCAGGTTGTATATTCTTTTGCCTCTTGTGTTTCCCCATTCAATATTAAATAGAAGATAACTTGAAAGTCTTGATTGGCATCATGGAGTTTCCTTTTAACCTGGATTGTTTTCTAAATTGAATGAAAATTTTCTACAATTATAGTACGGTGTTGTAGTTCTATGAATTATTAGATTTAAATAGTCTAATTGCCCAATCTTGCTTTGTTTCTTAGTTGAGAGTTATTCTCTTATGTCTTTATCTTGTATATTTATTTGTTCTTGAGTGTTAACCCTTAGGCAACTTTGCCAAATTGTAATTCTCATGCAAGGAATTCATCTCTTCTTGAATGGTCTACAACCACTTTTCTTTATCAACATTTGTAATAGTTTCTTGATAGTATTTTGACTCTTTACTATTAGTGATCATCTTATACTCATGTGGAGGATAACTTTGAGAATGTTGACGTTCTCTAGTAGTTCTTCTCAACTCAAACTCGACTGGTGACTCGGTTGGAATTTGTTCGTTATGGTGAGGTACATAACCATCAGTTACATTGTCACCATCTACCTGCATATCTCCCCCATCAACAAAAGTTTCTGAAATGGACTTAGCCGCAACATCAATGTAACTTATGGAAGATTTTTGTTTCTCGACTTTATCAAAATCTTCAAAAGTCTGGTCTTCAAGAAATATTATATCTCGACTTCTGATAATTTTCTTGTCAACCGGATCCCACAATCTATAACCAAAGTCTTTATCACCATAACCGACGATACACGCTGTTTGGATTTACTATCAAGCTTGGACCTCTCACTCATCTCTTGGAACATGAACAAAACATTTTCAACCAAAAACTCTCAAATGATAGTAAGAGACATCTTTCATTATCCACACTCTATTTGGAACATCACTATCAAGTGAAATAGAATGAGAAATATTGATCAAATCCGCTGCAGTTTTCATTGCTTTACCCCAAAAGGATTTCGATAATTTTGCATGAGAGCATACATTTGATTATGTCATTAATCGTACGATTCATTCTCTCTACAACACCATTATATTGAGATGTCTTTTTAACTGTTTTCTTAAGTCTGATTTCATATTCTCTACAGTACTCTTCAAATGGACCTCTGTATTCACCACTGATCGAACACATTTCAATTTCCTTCCCTTTGCCCTTTCAACACTTGCATGAAAATGCATGAAGACTCAAAGTACCTAGTCTTTAGATTTCAAAGGAAATACCCACACTTTTTGGAATGGTCATCAATAAAAGTAACAAAATATGACGCACTACCAAAAGATTTACTATCCATCATACAAACATTAGTATGAACTAAATCAATAATATTTTGCCTCCTTTGAAGACCAGTATTATGAAAAGAAACTTTGTTGTTTTCCAGCAAAACAATGTGTGCAAGTTTTTAGAGATGTCACAGAAAGAAAATTTTTCCTTGCCTTATGTTGAGTCATTTCTCACACAAGTGACCGAGATGTATATGCCATAAATTAGAAGATGTGTCTTCAATTGCATTCACTTCTTCCTTGCATAGCTTCATAGGCATCATATAGAGAGAATTTGAACTTTACTCATTTGCAATCACTAGGGAGCCTTTGGTGATTTTACATATACCACCACTAAAGTAAGTGTGATAACCCTCAATATCCAAGTCTTTCACCAAAATCAAATTGAGACAAATATCAGAAACATGCCTAACATTCTTCAATTGAAGCTTGCAGCCAATCCTAACTTCAACCCAAACATCTCTCATACCGATAATTTTACATACTCCTTCATCTCCCATTTTTACCATGCCAAAATCATCAGCACTGTAAGATGAGAAGAAATCACGTCTATGAGTAACATGATTTGAGGCACCGAATCAGTAATCCAAGTTGAATCTTGACATACAAGTTTTATGGAATTATCATCACAAACAATTTAGACATTACTAACATATGCAACTGTTATTGTATATTTATCATTTTTCTTCTCTTTGTGTTCATCTTTTTCCCTTGATTGATCTCTCTCAAGGAATCAACAATTTATTTTTATGTGGCCTGCTTTGCCACAATTATAGCATATCACTTCTTTTCTAGTCCTCAACTTGCTTCTTGACTTGCTACAACTTTCAGAGTTGTCATGTCTATGGAAGTTTCTAGATTGACTTCTCTCCCGTGACTCTGTAATTAGTGTTTTTGACTTTAAGGAAGAACCAATCAAATCACGTTCTTTTTTTTTAGCTTCTTCATTCAACATGATCTCTTTAACTGTTGGCATTTTCAACTTTCTACTTGGAGTTGAATTGGTCAACCTCACAACATGCACTTTCCAATTATCAAACAAAGAACTCAACAATAACAACACTTGAAACTCATCATCCAATATAATATATGCAGTTGTCAACGGATTCTATTATGATTTCAACTCTATAATCCACCATTTTAAACCTTTGTGACATGTTTAGCAATTTCTTTGTTTTAGTTAATTTCCAAAGTTGTTTGTTGACTATGATTAGAAAGGAGTGTATGTTCACATTCAAATATAATCTGCAAACTCAACAGCCACATGAGCTAAGATATTTTACATTTTTGCATTGATTAATTTAAAAGTATAAAATGATCATTTATGAATTTTTATTCTTCCTTTCATTAGAAGTATAAAAAACCTTAATAAATGAGTTTAAAAAAATCACTATTAAAATTCACTATTTAATGTGTATAGTGGACTTACTTTGCTAATTGGTACATTTTGCTAAATTCACTTACTCTTTTGAAATTAATTAGGTTATTTTGTGGGATTTTCTGAGTATGTATTATTGACGTTTCTATAAATTGAGTTTGGACTACTATGTACTTTTATTAGTTTTTGTTAACTTTTCACTTCCCATCAAATATAAGCTATAACATTTGTGTCATATATATATATATATATATATATATATTACGTAAAGGTCTATTAAAGGAATAAAAACCTAAATAAGTTTTAAAAAAACAAAATTAGAGAATAAAATAAATGAAATAAACAGAAAAAGTAAAGAAAAAGTATTAAAGTGACAATGATAAATAAAACTCTTTCATTTATTTACTAAAAGTTATTTTTTTATAGAGACTAATTATATATTTTATATATATATATACCACATCATATCATATGTTATGATTTTTGTTTTATTTTTAAAAACAAAATGTCATGTCTTTCATAGTATCTATGTTCCACAATTTTCATTACAAGGACAATCAACCAATGTTTATGATTCCTCGATAGTCTAAACACAACCTTATTTCTAATAACTATGAATTCTCACAATAAAGTTTAGTTATAAGACACATATTTTCTTACCGCTTTAACAATATCTTTCGTAAGATAGAGGGAGTTTCTACGTGGAGAAATTTGCTCTTGAATATATCATGTCATAATAAAGATTAAATTCATTAAAAAATTTATAATTAGAAAGTATATATGTAGCTAATTTATGATATGCAGCCACATGTTTATTTCTGACTTTGTGCTCTTGAGATGGATTTATTGAGCTGTAAATATTTTGTTGCATACACACATAGTATTTTTTATTGATTTATTTTAATTTTCACACTTGGGATTGTAGAAGCCAACTAATGTAACCATGGTATGGTATGGATTGCATTATTTGATAATTGAATGTGTTGTTTATTAGTGTCATTATCAACTGTGTATAAGGAACATGCAAAAAAATTGGTGTCACTTGTTAGTGTACTTAATAAGATATATTTTCAATATCTGATGGTATATCTTATAAAAAAAATAAAGAGTATTTTATCATATATGCTAAGATATTTAAACTTTACTTTACAATAAATTCTTTAAATATGACTAAATAAAATAAAGTCTTTAAATATGTAAAAAATATTAAAAATAGTAACAAGTATACAATTGAAAATATAAACCGCCGCACCACTTTGGCAACTCTTTTTTTTAATTTGTTTACTATAAAACTTGATTTATATTCAAATATCATTTTATATTGAATTGAACTATAATATAATTCGTTTTTAAGAGTAGCATGTACATGAACACTACTTAATAGATTTGTGTTTTTTTTTTTTTGTCAACTATATAACATTCACCTTGATTACCACAATCTTTTGCGATCAATAGGATAAAGTAACATATCACTTCCATGGGCCAGAGTGAAAAACAAATGTTAGTGGAAAGTTAAGTTAAATATTTAGCTTCTAAATGAAATAGATGTGAATACATCAATTTTTTAAAATAGAAGGGGCATGACTCTCGTAACCTTCCCTATGCTTTTTGCATATTTCTATATTGTACAAATGATTTGGAAAAAAGTAGTTGATTATTTACACACGAAAAAGGTGTCTGAAACTCCTTCGGTTTGCAAAACTCTTTCCTAGATCCTGTATGTATCTTGGGGAAAACACCTTTGAGATCCAACTTGCACAGACTCTGAAATCTTCTTCATTACTTAGAAAGTGAATGCAAGAGGAAATGCTGACATTTAATATTATGAACCTGTTAATACTCATACATTTTCAGGCCAGAACTCCCTAAAGAAAGTGCGCTCAAATTCCTTTTCTTGCATCTTCTTTTCAAATTCTTGCATCTTTTTCACACGTTTAGAAAGTGCTTTGGTTTTCTTTTGAGACAAATGTTCCTGAAATAAATTGAAGTCAATGAATAACATGAAACCATATTCAGAATATTTTTCTTCTATTCTTTAAAAATAGGCAACGGGGAGGATTATGCAGAAAAAAAGACACCGCAGTAGTACACAAAATTTGCTACTTATTATAATCACTTATTTTCAATTTTGGTAGTCTTAATCATTTCTTTTAAATTTGAAAAGAAGAGGTAAAAACTAAAAACATCAGAAAAATGACCCTCCAATAAAACTTAGACATAAAAATTCTCAAAAAATATATTCAGAGTACAGTTATAATGACAAATGTCGAAAAGCAAGAGTTTTGCCTAAAAGAAAAAAGGGGAGGGGCTTCGAATAGAATGACGCCAGACAAAGAAAATGCAGTAATTCACTAATTACTTATAGTTGTTCAATATAAAAATTGACCCTATACCTTGATTATTTTATAGTGATACTATGCTTCCTTATCTAATTACAAATACATATTATTTTGGTGCACACATATCTAATTACAAAAATCAACTAGGCCTTTCCCCACTATCTACATATTACTTAAGATACAAATACATATACATATTACTTAAGATTCAAATATCAACGAGGCCTTTCACCGCTATCTAATTACAAATACATATTATTTTGGTGCACACATATCTAATTACAAATATCAACTAGGCCTTTCCCCACTATGTAGAGTCAACTACAAGGATCAATATTACCTCTAAATCAAACTTAATGTTTGGTCTATAGTTTTCCTTGGTCTCCTTTTGCCTCTAACTAATGGGCTATTCTCTATCTAAATGGATATGTTTGGTAAGCACTAAGCATATCTAGAAGATAAAAATATATGGGCTGAAAGTGACATTTAATGCACATTTATAGTTATCAAAAGGTCTTTTGTATTTCCACCTTGTGTTCTTACACTACTTGACCCCTTCATATATATTTTTTATTGCTCAAGTATAAGCAATTTGAACACTTTAGAGCCATCCATAAAACCTATCTAGATACTCTATCTTGCGCCTTTTCCAAAAAAATAGAAAGAAAATGTATATAGTTTGGTTTAATTCATCTTATACTTCCATCAATCTTCTTAAGAAATATATGCCATCTATGGTTAATCTTCCAGACATAAATCAAACTCAAAATGGTTATTGTGAGTTTCTCATCTTAATCTATGCAGACTTTCTCCTTCATAGATTGATAGTATAGTTGAAGTTAATCTCCCTGTAGTTTGCATAATTCTATAGGTCGCCTTTGTTATTACAATCTATCTCAATAAAATAACATGGGCAACTAGTACTACTTGAAATAAGAAAACCTTTGGAGACTATCGTAAGTTTCCAGTTCCAAATGAAAAAATCAGCGCCATTTTGCATAGTTACTTATTATTGTAAATTGTTTATAACAACCACCAAAGTCTTTGGAAACAAAAGCAAACCAAAGTCTTTGGAAACAAAAGCAAAGCGTAAGGAAAAGAGTACCTGCTTATTGTCTCCTTTGGAGGAATCACCATGATCAGGTTTCACAGCCTTTTTCTTCACTTTATCTGCTCCCAAACCTCGTTTATTATTCTTCACATGAGTTTCCACAGGTTCTAATCTACCCTGTTTTCAAATTAAATTTATTCATCAGAATTATTGCAAGTAAGTTCCAAAACCTTTTGCTTATGATCAAGATAGAGTAATTTATAGATATGAGAGAAATACTGAAACATGAGATTAACCGTTACTTTTGGGATGAGAAAACAAGCATAACTTTGTTCCCATCAGTTCTGCTTAGGCATTCCATCAATTATTATACTTCATTACTAATTTAACCCAAAGTTCCCTTTCCCCGGTTAAATTAGTCCCTGAATGTGCCAATTAAATTAGGGCAGAAAGACCCAGACCTAAGAACTAACTTGACTGACAAAATACAAATTTAGAGTAAGTGGCCCCTAGAATTGAAAAATGTTAATCAAGTTCTTCCCTCTACATTAAAACTAATCCCAATATTACAAATTTAATATCATTCTAGTCCCTGCAAATACCAACAGAGAAACAAATCTGATTAAAATCTTGCAATTCCATGTATCATTATGAAATATCCACAATTTCAAATACCATTTTGGGGTATTTACTCTACAAATTTAAGGACCTTAAAGGTAACTTCCCCCATTCAAGGGGACACAGTATCATTACACAATAGCATGAAGTAACAGAAGAGCTAAAAGATATGATTCCATCATCATTCACAACAATTGTTGGCAGCTAATTCCATTTTTTTGTAGTGAATAATTAAAAAGAGAGAGCAAGAAACAAAACCTGCTCAGAGATTCCAAGACCAGTCCCTTCTTTCCAACCCTGCTTCTTCAATAGCTGCATATCACAGTAACACCATCCCAAATTACATTTACAATCAAAAGAATAAGAAGAAAAAAAATAATAGGGAAAAAGGGAAAGAAACAAAGAACCTGAAATCCTATATTAGAAGAGTTGATCGTTGTTGTTGTTGTTGCTGTTGCTGAATCCAGCATCTCTTCCATGGCTTTACACACACTTAATCTATACATAAAATCAAATAAATAAACCATTAAAGATTGGAAAATTCTTATGACAAATTCATGGTTGCATTACTAAAACCCTTTTCCTGTTTTCTAATGTTACGAAACAACACTCGATATATTAAGAAAACTGCGGCCTTAATTGAGTGAAACTTTAAACCAAAACAAAACTAAAAGTCGAAAGAATTAGGAAGAATGGGTGCGCCTGCGCCCTACCTCGTTCAACAATGGTGTCGCGTTCTTTTTTTTTCTTTCTCAATTAATTGCTGTTAGTTTTTATTTAATAATTAAGGGTTGTTTTTAAAAAGTCAATATTGAGTGTCAAATTAAAAATACTTGTTTCCTTCTTATTGGCAACAGTGAAAATTATTTAATTTTCTCAAAAAAAATATTTTATCTGTATTACAATTAATTTTTTTTTTAAGTTTTGTGCGCGTATATTAAAAAAAAATACAATTATTAAAAAAAATTATTCTATTAAATTATCCTATTTTGTAGCTAATATAAAGAATAAATAGATGAAAAAGAAAAGAGTGATAGATAGGTTTTTAGAGGAGAAATTTGTTTCCACTATTATTATTGCAAACTATAATAATACTTTATAAATTATGTATATAATAATATAAAAAAAAATAATTAAAGCTGCATTGAAGATTAACAATAACATTCATTTTGACAATTTATAATCTATAGTTGAAGATCATTAATTTAATTGAATATTTTGTAGAAGAGTAATGCCTAATACTACGACAAACTAAAAACACAAAAATGCACAAGTATTTTATTATAGACTAATGATCCATTTTGGTTCATTATATATTTTGAAAGATCCAATTAAATAATTACAAAAATTAAAAATACATTTTAATTCTTAAAAAAAATAAACGGACAATTTAATCATTCACTTAATATTATTTTTTAAATTAAATATATTGTGTTGAGTTGGAAACTTACGTGAACTCGGCGTCAAAATTCATGCACGTGAAATATGGAAACAGTTAAAATAAAAAATTGTTGATTTTGAAAGATAGAAATCCTTTTGATTTCATAGAGGTTTGTGATTTTGAAAGTATGACTTTTGTTGTCTCTATCGTTTGTTTTAGAAGTTGTATTTGCTTCTTCATTCAGAGGTTTTTCTTCTTCGCAATCGCGTTTCTAAATGTGTGTTATTGTTCTTCATGTTCGGGTTTTTGAAGGTGCAATTTCATGTATGCAATTTTTGCTTTGTGGTTGCTATTTTATGTGAAATTTCTATTTGGCCTTTGTGACTTGTGGATATTTTGTTTATTTTTGACGGAATTTTCAGTTCTTACTTTGTCATGTTGTGGTTTTTTTTTCTTCTCGTTTTTTGCTATTTTACGTGAAATTCTTATTTTTTGCTCTTTAGTATTTGAAATGTGAAACATTCCAATTCACACAAATAGTGACAGAGTAGATACAACATTGACACGTTAATACAAATAATAAAATCGATATTTACTCTTATTATAATAGTTATATGATAATGATCCCCACTAAAAAATGAAAATAAGTTTTTTTTTTGTTGGTATTTTTGTGGTATATCCTCGTTTGAAACAAAACTTTTAATTGAAACTTATATACTCTATTAAGTTATATTAATAGAATTAAATAAAGTAATTAAATAAAAAAAAATATATTAAAATTAATGTGCTTAAATAGATGCGTCAAATAAAAAATCGTATTATAATATTTTAAAAATTACATCTTATTTTGAATAATTTTATTTTGTTAACAACTCTCTCATATTTTACATCCTAACAAATAAAATAAAAATTATATTATATTAATAAAATAAAACAAAGTACATTAAATAAAAAATAATTAAATGAAAAAAAACATAAAATTTTAATTAATCATTTTTAACATAAAAAAATACATATGTTTTTTTAATTATACAAGGTGTCTTTTTTAATATTAAGGGAAAGAATGACTAAAAACATTTTTGACAGAAAAAAACTAACATTAAACGACTAACTGTTGGGAAAAAAACTAAACTAATTCAACTAAATCTAATAAAAAAAATTAATTAGAAGAAAAAAGTGTATTTTTCTTCTGTCATACTTTAAAAAACTTAATTGGGAACAAAAATTTGTTGTTGTGAAATTTTGTTAGACTTATAAGTGTATGGAAACTCTAGTTTTAAATGTTTGCGATCAATTTACAGAATGCCTTTATAATAAGGTGTTTTGGTTTAACAAAAACTCCTTTATTTTAAATTATTTATTTTCATTTTTTCTTTACAAAAATTAATTTCACTTTATAATGTTTTTGAAAACAGCATGCATTTTACATTTAGAGTTTAAAATAGGTAAAATTACACTTCTAATTATTTATTCTTAATACTTAAATTATTTATTTATCTTCTTTATAAGTCATTTATTTTGTTTTGAACTAAGGAATCAAATATATACTATCCGAAGAGAAAGAAGAAAGCAGCATCGAAGCACATAAATTAGCATCTTGAAGAACATAAAGGTAATGAAACGAATCTGCTTAACATAGTTCCTTTCCACTTTCAAATGATTTCAAATTATTATTGTTATCCATTTTAGTTATTTGGAGGGCGCTTTCATTTCCCTGCTTGAAGAAATGGCACTCACTTTGCCCTTCTCATCTTTCGTTTTACCAATTAAAGATATAATAAACTTCAACTCTCTTCACAATCACAAACCCCTCTTTCATTTCACCCTTTTCTCAAACCCCTCTTTCCAGGCAAGTACATCAATTTCTCCATTTCATTCTATTTCCACCTTTTTTATAATACTTCCTTTTATTATTTAATAACCTTTATTAATTTTTATATTTTTCTGCAACCGTCAAAACAAACTAATTTACTCTGTGGAACAGATTGGTGCTTCCAGAGCAACAACAGTTCAAGCACTCAAATCTGATGCTGCTGGTTGGAACAGAAGAGGGAAAGAACCATATAGTGACACTGATGATGATGATGATGAAGATGATGCATCCTCTCCCTCCAAAGAAAATGACCCTTATGTTATGAATCTTGAAGAGAGAAAGGAATGGAGGAGGAAAATTAGACAGGTTATGGATAAGAAACCTAATATTCAAGAGGTTGTAGACACCGACGAAAAGAAGAAGAAAATGCAAAAGCTTCTCAATGATTATCAACTTGTTGTGGAAGAGGAGGATCCTAATTGGCCTGAAGATGCTGATGGTTGGGGATTCAGCCTCGACCAGTTTTTCGACAAGATTACCATCCAAAACAAAAAGAAGGAAGATAAGGATGATGATGATGATAATGATGTTGATGATGATAAGCAAATAGTGTGGCAAGATGATAATTACATCCGTCCCATCAAAGACATAAAGACTGCAGAATGGGATGAAACTGTGTTCAAAGACATAAGTCCCTTGATTATTCTTGTGCACAATCGTTATAGAAGGTTTCTTCTAATTCTACATCTAATTTAATCTCAACATGGTATACTTTTCTTCAGTATATACCTTAGCTGAGTCAAATATAATGTCTATACCTTAGCCCTGTAGTCGCTTGAGTTACAATTAGCTGAATGGAAAGATATCCAAAACTGTTGTTTTTTGCTGATTGATTCGTTGTTGTTTGTTCTTATAAGCATGCCGCAGAGTTACATGTATGTTACGGTTAATAATGGTCATTTTGGAGAACTCTAGTCTGAGTCATCTGCCATTTGGAGCTGGCCGTTTTTACTTCTTACATTGCTACATCAATTTCTTTTTTTGATTTAGTTTTTCCGGCTGCTGAATAATTTTGTGTGTGCAAAGCTAGCGTTCTTTAGATTTCTGAATGTTTCAGAGAGAATAGAGATTTGGTCTGAGAGAAAGCAATGCATATGTATTTCTATTATGATTCAGATACCAAGAACTTGTATTAATTAATACACGAGAGACTGTTCTTAACTAACAATGTTAGTATGAGGGTATAGTTTCTCGAATGTGACTCTATATAGTTAGTTACTACTTGCTTATTGTAAACTCTAGCATGCGTGTTTTTTCCTTTTCATCTTTTGGAATGGGCTCTTAGGGATGTTCTATTTAACTTTCAACCTTATGTGCAAATAGCCTCAGCATTTGGCTATAGTACTTCAAGATAATTTAATTGGGTCTGTCTGATGAGTTATGACATTGCTATTATGCTTTTGAAATTGTAGTGCTCCATATCATGTTTACAATCAATAAAGTCCAAAACAATCCTTATATTAACTTTTTCACTTTTATTTTTAGGCCAAAGGAGAATGAAAGAATTCGAGATGAACTAGAGAAGGCCGTGCATATCATATGGAGCTGCAGATTACCCTCACCAAGAGTAAGAATTAGTAAAGTCATACAATACAATCATTCCTTTGGTTTCAGCTATTTTATTACAAAGATGGATTTGTATGTCTCACATCCTATTATATATCATATGAAAGTGTGTAGCGCTTGATGCTGTTGTTGAGACTGAACTAGTTGCTGCACTTAAAGTTTCGGCCTTCCCGGAGGTTATCTTTACTAAAGCAGGGAAGATTTTATTCCGTGATAAAGGTATGACTCTGTTACCAAAAAATATTCAATAATTGTTTTATCTTTTCCATTTATTTGTTCCTCTTTATCTGACCGTGATTAATTTTCATTTGGTGGATTCTCAGCGATTCGCAATGCAGATGAGTGGTCAAAAATTATGGCCTTCTTTTTCTACCGCGGAGCCAAACCATCATGTTTGACTAACACTGCAAATTTCCCGGAAAATATTCCTTCTCTTAACATCGATAATCGAGTGTCCTGAAAAATTGAAGAGCTTGAAGTTTCTATCAAGCCATTTAACAATGCCTTTCAGCCTTTGTATACGATATGCAAGGCGAATGAAAGCATAGCTCCATTGACTGCATACAATATGATAAAATAACTGCGAGAAAGTTCCTACCACCGGCTGTTTGATATGTGACCTTGGAAGTGATCCGATAAAAGCAAAATGGAACTTGGAAGACGAATCTTCATTTACCAATTGCCAGTTTAATCAAAACATGACATAAGATTCGTGGTGGCTTATGAGTAATGTCATTAGTGTACATCAAGAAGGCACTCTCTGATGTTGATGGTGGTGACACTCAGAAACACCAGCATGTTGTAATAAATAGTGTTTTGCTTCGTTTATTTCATTTTTATGTGAATCTTGAATATTCTTATCTTTAATGTAAACTATTTCAACCCGCATGTTGCCCAAATGTCTTGAGATTTATTTTTAAAGAATTAATAAGTATTAGAAATTATATGATATATATAATTTATAAATCTCTTTTAAAATTAATCATTTATAAATTTCATTTTTTATTTTACTTCGTGAACTAACATTCTTATTAAATAAATATTATATCTTAGTAGCATAAATGGACACTAAAGTGATAATCACATTACAAATAATAACTTAAAAAAATATTAAAAGTGGTATTAACATATATAAAATTCATAAAGTAATTAAAGAAATTAAAAAATAGTTGAATAATTTGAATTGACAGTAGTAATTATTTTTCTTTCTACAATAATCGATTATTTTAAAGGAAAAAGTTTGAACTAAAATAAATATATAACATAAATACAACTTAAAAATAGACATTAATTAAATTCGATTATGAAAATATGTGTATTTAGAATAGAATAATTCTGGAATTGGGTAGAAACTTTGTTTTTATTGTATTAGTGTGAAAAACAATATCACTCTTCAAGATAAATAATTCATCTGTCTCATTTTAAATATCTCATTTGAGGTGTGTAGAATTCTTTAGAAAATGATTAGTTGATTTGATTTCAATGATAAAATATTTAGTTACTCAAATGTTTTTATTAATTGCAGTTAGCAAAAAAATTTGATGAATTGAAATATAATAAAAAAAAAAGTAATTGTTGTATTGGTATTGTAAAATGACAAGTAATTTGAGACAAAAAGAAATGACAAATGAGGCATTCAAAACGAGATGGAGGAAATAATTGTTTTATTGTAAACTTGACTTGTCATAATGGAATGATAATTTATAAATTTGTGAAAAATCTTAAATATTTGGTTATAACTTAATTTGTAGCTTTTATCTGTTCATCTTCAACTCACGTGTCTCTTGTGTCAGGTTTTTTTTGTTGAGTTAGTAAAAAACAACAAATATAATGTCATTCATAATACAATTATAACGCATAAGGAAATATTGAAATTTGATTTGGATAACGTAAAGTTAAGAACATGGATTAGAGGGTTCAAATTATCATGTAGACAAATGTGTTGTTATTATTGTTCTTTAATTATTGTGAACTTTAATTTTTTTAAGAATTGTGTAAATTTCAACCATTGTCCAGTTTATTTATTGCACTAAAAAAATGCATTATAACAATAGATTTACTTTGAATGATGAAAAATAGTAACTACCAAGATCTCATGGTTTAAAAAAAGAAGAGCAAATGTATTAATAAGAAGTGACTGAAAGGTGACAAGACTATTATTTGTTGAATCGAACATCAATAATTGACCTCGACAAAAATTAAATAAATTATATATATTTTTTAATTGCTATTATAAATGAAAGATAAGATAAAAATTATGTAACTAAATAATAGGCATAAAATGAAACAAGATATCAAGTGGCTAGCAATCTCATGTGGAAGAAGAAAATGATCATGAAAGAGAAAAATATACCACAGTCAATTATTTAAATGAATATTAACATTAGTTGCATTTGGACTTGCATTAAAAGGGTTATGAAATAAGTTATTGGTTGACGTCTCCATATTGTGCTGTTGTGTCATCTTAAATATTGATTCAACTAAGAAAGAAAAATGGATATTTGGACTTCCATTGAAAAGTGTTACGAAATAAATTCACAGTTAATAAATGATAAATAGCTAATAGATAAACGTTTATTACATTATGAACTATTATTAATATTTGTTTATTGTTGATTTTTATTTTAATGCAATGAAATGTAATAGATGAAATGAAATTGTGAATTAGATGAAGAATAAAAGAGAATAAATTCTAAGTATGACAACTAAACAAATAAGTGAGCTAACACAAATAGAGTCACGTCACATAAAATATAATTAAATGTCAAATGAATTATTTGGGAGTCTATTTTAATATATTATAATAGATGTTTTTCTTTAAGCTTAATTACAATTTTGATCAATCTATTATTACCAATTCACATAATTGACATCATATTTAAAAATCGACAATTTCAGTTCATCGTCTAGATTTTTGAACAAGAAAAAAAAAAGAAAATTTGACATATTTTAAATAACATGAAATACAATTATATAATATAGAACTAAGTACACGCATTAACTATTCATATATCAATAATTAAATTAAAAATATGAAAAAAATTCGAAGTTGAAAACTAAATTTTTATGGCGTTTTATTTCAATTTTATGGAGGTTAATCATTCTATATTATTATATCATATATCAAATTATTTAAAATATCCCACATCAGAATTAACTAAAATTGTTGATTTTTAAATAGAAAAATCAATTTCATAAATTAATTAAAAAAAAAAAAAAAAACTACAATCGTAACTAAGGTTTTGTTTATCTTACTGAAAAACAAAGTAAAGTTGGTGATGCAGGCTGGCAATAAAAGGTGCTAGAGAAATATGGTTTTTACATTTCATTGTTGTTGGTGTTGTACCTCTTGGTGAGGTGGAGTGAAAACCCACACAGGATGCACAATGCTATTGATTTTGTTATCAAACCCTTCTCTCAATTAAGCAGCTTTTGCTCAATACCGCGCTATTCAACCACCAAATTTATCGAAGTTTTAACTAATTATAAGCCACAAAGATGTCCCATGTATGATTTTTTAGAATAAATTATGGCTCTGTTTGATACAGCCAAAAATACTTATAGCTTATATGCTATAAGTTTTGTTTAGTTTATAGTTTATATGTTACGTTAATTTAACTGGTTTATAGGTTATAGATTATTATTATTTTTTCTTCTAATTTTATTTATGTTATTGTAATTAAAGTTATTTTTTACATGTTATAATTTAATTATTATAATTTTTTAAATAAATCAAATAAATAATTTATTTATATCGACGGGGTTGGCATATATAAGGGATTATATACTCACAAGATAGTAAACCTGAGTTTAAATTATCTTAAAGATAAGTATTTATATTTAGTGTCTCTATACTTTAAATAAAATTACTTCTCACAGAAAGATCTATAAAAAGAAAATAATTTATATTATTTAAATTTAAAATTATTTTAATAAATAATAATTTATTTATTATAATTTAAAATATATAAATTAGCTAAATAAAAAAAGTATGACATTAATAAATAGTTTATTTATTATAATTTTAAATAATTTATAAATAACTTAAATTTTAAAATAAATTATATATTTATTTTAATTTAAAATATATAAAATGGATAAATAAATAAAAATATATATAAAATTGATACATTTTAAGGTGATAAAAATAAATTCTAAATTACTACATTTAAAATATTTTAAACATTAATTATAAAATTTATTTCTAATTAAAAATATTATTTTATATCAATTTACATAATAAAACTAATTAAACTATAAATTTTATTAAACACTTCAGTTAACTTGTCAGATAGCTATCAGATAATTTTCTTAAACAGAATCTATAACTATTACTGTATTATTATTTTTCTAATTTATATATTTAAGAGTTTAAAAGACAAAATAATAATTTGCGAAAATATGTCTGGCGAAGACATAGTATAGTGCAACAAGTGGAGCACAATGCAATAATAAAATTGAATAGTGCTGGACAGACAGAGTAACCCCTCTTTTTTAAATTTTTTTTTGAACTTAACCCCTCTTTTCTCCCTCTTCAAAGCATCAAGACTACGGAAAATATCATATAAATTATATATATATTTTATTTTATTTTTGAATTTAACCTCTCTTTTCTCTCTCTTCAAGCATCAAGACTACGGAAAATATCATATAAATTACATATATATTTTATTTTTTTTAAATTTAACCTTTCTTTTCTCCCTCTTCAAACATCAAGACTACAGAAAATATCATATAAATTACATATATATATTTTTTTTTTAAATTTAACCTCTCTTTTCTCCCTCTTAAAGCATCAACACTACCGAAAAAGTCATATTTAATTGCATCATATAAATTACATACCATGTCATAATTTTTTAGGAGGAAAAAAAAGGCGAGTAAAGTGGATTACTTGAAAATAATTTTATTTTTTTAGGAAATTACTTGAAAAAATTTGAAACCCAATAAAATAATGATACATCAAAATCTTGGCTTAAACATTGGTCGCATTTTCGTCATTCCTCTAACTGTCTCCCTCCTCCTCTCCTCCACTCTTTCTCTTCCTTCCATCGCACTCTCTCACCACTACCACCGCCGCCGTCCGATGAGTTCTCCGCCGCTCTCTCAGTCTCCGCTTCCTCCAATGGCGAAGAAGGTAGATCACGTTATGGAGCTGTTCGGCGATGTGAGGATCGATAACTACTATTGGCTCCGAGATGATTCCCGCTCCGATCCCGATGTACTCTCTTACCTCGCCCAGGAAAATGCCTACACCGATTCCGTCATGTCAGGTACCAATCCTATCTCATTCATTATCTTATCTTTTGTCGTTTTCAGTGCATTAATTATTATTGGATTTTTATTTTATAATTTAGATAATAATACTACGATAGGATTGTGGTGGGACACTGTAAGTAACACTGTGAAAAGGACATTTACTTAATTCAGTGTACCGGTTTAAAACTCTGAACCGAACTGGTTTAGCTTCAAGAGCCTAACCAGTTTTAATTTTAATCTATTCCAAACTGGTTTGAAATGGTTCTCCATTCCGAATTATTTATGAAATATGACATTGTTAAGTAAACACTAAGTAATGACAGCCAAACAGATTTAAATGTAAATTTTGATTTTTTTTTTTTTTTTTACAAACAAAAATTCTGATATTGATTTGATGACCGAGATTGTGTGACTGCATAGAAACCTAGTCTGGAGAGGGTTCATGGAAGTGTTTCAAAAATCAAACTGTTTAATTGATTGAACCTTGAACCAGCCTTTACCACGGTTTAGTTATTTTGGTGGTTGGATTGCAGACCTGTCCGGGTTCAATCAGTTTAAGGCAATTGAACCATGTACTGGTTTGATGTTCAATTTGATTTTTTAAAACATTGGTTGATTGTGCAAAGGGTGAAGGCTCAATGACTATAAGGTGCTGACTTGGAAATCTTACTGCTATATCTATATAAACAAACTTAAGCAGGCTTTTGAGGAAATTTTTTCAAATTACTTGAGAATATGATTCACATTTTATAATTTTTTAGGAACCAAGAAAATTGAAGATAAGCTATTTGCTGAGATAAGAGGAAGGATAAAGGAGGAGGATGTCTCTGCACCCTTACGCAAAGGGCCTTATTACTATTATACAAAAACTTTGGAAGGGAAAGAGTATGTTCAACGTTGTAGGCGCCTTATACCCGATAACCAAAAGATTCCATCTGTTAATGACACCATGCCCACAGGACCTGAAGCTCCTCGTGAGCATGTTATTTTGGATGAGAATATCAAGGCACAACAACATGCATACTACCGGATTGGTTCTTTTAAGGTTATTATTGATTGTATCATTATCATGGCATTTTTATTTTGCTTTTTTTTGTTTTGTTTCCTAATTTCCAACCTGCTTTTATTCTATTTTAAAATGTATTCTTTTTCAGGTTAGCCCAAATAACAAGTTGGTAGCATATGCAGAAGATACCAAAGGAGATGAAATATATACCGTTTATGTCATGGATATTGAGACTCAAGCTCCAATTGGAGAGCCTCTTGTTGGTGTAACATCATACCTTCAATGGGCTGGTGATGATGCTCTAGTTTATATAACAATGGATAGCATTCTTAGGCCTGACAAGGTGGGATATTCTCCTTTATTCAACAACAATAACAACTACCAAAGCTTTTCATGGTTTCATTAAGAGTCTTCCCTCAAATTATTAGACTATCTTCCATCTTATCAACTCTTTAAACTAGAGCTTTTATTGATTTTCCCCCCTCATAGGTCCAAATAACTGTAGTCATGATCCTATGAACTTCTCACATATCCAATGCCCTTGAATAGTGTTTCAATTTCATTTTTTTAGGAGTGAAACTGGCTGAATTGAATGGGATGCTAATTTAGCCAGATAAAGATGCCGTAAAACAGGAAGATGAGATTTGTGGTTACCATGTGTTTCAATCTGCAACTGAAACTGGCCAAATTGAATTAGAAGCTATTTTAGCCAGATAAACAAATTGAATTAGAAGCTAATTTGCCAGATAAAGATGCTGGAAAACTAGAAGATGAGATTTGGGGTTACAATGTGTTTCAATCTGCAACTGAAATTGAACGTTTTATGCTGAATTCATAGCTGGACACAAGTTCTGACTGATTATCGGATTGAGCTTTTTTAAGGAAAAAGTACATCTTAAAAAAATGTTTAACAAGGTTTTATCATTATTAGCCAAATTCAGAAATAGTCCCACATAGGCAGTTCGGTTGGTAAAACTAAACTACTTAATTACTAACATTTTCCAAGAAAAAAAAATCAGAAATAAACAAAGATCTCTTAACAAATTTATTTTTATTCTTTAATGCTTTTCTCATAGACCAAAAAATAGCAGCTTCAGAAATGAAGAAAAGGCTCCAAAAATCATTAAATTGCATTTTTTTTTTAAGTTTGAAACAAATGCAACCTCAAGTCCTGCTTCAACATGGCACAGACAAACAAACACACACACATATAAAGGTTTTATAATATTTGACAATTAGTTTTGTATGCCATAACCAACATTCGCCTCACCTTTAAACCATTATAATTTACCTCATGTGTCTCTAAGTTTTAGATTGTTTATTATTTCACTGCAAATGGATTATCTTATTTTTCATGTTATGCTAATGTCTTGAGTGATACAGGCATGGCTTCATGTGTTGGGAACAGAACAATCAAAAGATACTTGTCTGTACGAGGAAAAGGATGATACATTTTCTCTTGACCTTCAAGCTTCCGAGAGCAAGAAATATTTGTTTGTTGCATCAGAAAGTAAAACTACAAGGTTCAATTTTTATCTTGATGTTTCCAAACCTGAAGAAGGTCTTAAAGTTCTTACACAACGTGTGGATGGTATTGACACTACTGTCAGCCATCGTGGAGATCATTTCTTTATTAAGAGGAGAAGTGATCAATTTTTCAATTCCGAGGTTGTAGCTTGTGCCATCAACAACACCTCCTCAACTACAGTTCTCATTCCCCACAGAGAAAGGTAACACAAATTTTGTATCATTGCTTAGCTTTTTCCTTTATTTTTGGCGTAATGTTGAGTAATTTATAATGACATTGTGCTTGGCTTTTGAATGTGAGGTTACTAGATTGCATGTTCAAGGATGTACAACAATATTAATGAAATGTTTTCCAAAAATGTTGGGTTACTAGAACTTGAATAGCTCTTACTTTTTATATTAGATATATGTTCCATTTTCAAAAACCATAACAATTACCTCTGGGGATTAAAAGTTTCATCTACACTATGCAGTTTGTACAGTGATTTAGTTTGCTGTTGCATTATTTTATCAGCATCCTTAATTTATTCTGAAAATTGTTATCATGAATAAAAATTTAAAGAATGGAAATTCTTGGAGTGTGTTTTTTGACCCTAACCAAACCTTACATTGAATTTTCTTTAGTGTGAAAATTCAGGAGATACAACTTTTTAGTGATCATCTTGTTGCATATGAGAGAGAAAATGGTCTACCAAAAATAATAGTTTATCACCTTCCATCTATTGGGGAACCACTAAGGAGTCTTGAAAGTGGTCAGGTGGTTAGTTTTATTGATCCAGTATACTCGGTGGATGCTTCAGAGTCACAGTTTTCGTCAAGTATTTTAAGATTTTCATATAGCTCATTGAAGACACCTCCCTCTGTGTATGACTACGATATGAAGGCCGGCGTTTCAGTTTTGAAGAAGATTGACTCGGTAAGTTCAATGGGCAGTTAAACTCCAAGCTGTTCAATTTTGCACCAGGTCTTATGAAATTAAATCCTAGAGACTTATTTAAAAATTTATTATGATGATAGTGACAGTTTTTCCTCCTATTGTTGTCAGGTTCTCGGAGATTTTGATGCATCACGATATGTCACTGAAAGGCAGTGGGCACCTGCTAGGGATGGAACTTTGATTCCCATATCACTTGTTTACCGAAAAGATCTTGTGAAGCTTGATGGATCAGATCCATTACTACTTTATGGCTATGGGTCTTATGAGGTAAATGAAGAGTAACAACGGTTTATATGAATTAAATTGCACATAACAATGCCAATTTTGAAATCTTTGCTTTGATTTTGTACTGGCCAATGCAGCACATGAATGTTTATTACTTGAAATTCTAAATTTTATTGACCTCAAAATTTCGACAGGTATGCATAGATCCCAGTTTCAAGTCATCAAGGCTTTCATTGTTAGATCGAGGTTTTATATATGCTATAGCTCATATACGTGGAGGTGGTGAAATGGGGAGGCAGTGGTATGAGAATGGGAAGCTGTTGAAGAAAAAAAATACTTTCACTGATTTTATAGCAAGTGCTGAACATTTAATTGAAAAAAAATTTTGTTCCAAGGAAAGACTTTGCATCGATGGAAGAAGTGCTGGGGGTTTGCTAATTGGTGGAGTTCTTAATATGAGACCAGATTTATTCAAGGCAGCTGTTGCTGGAGTACCTTTTGTGGATGTCGTGACAACAATGCTTGATCCAACTATTCCTCTCACTACTTCTGAATGGGAGGTAATTTTATTTCTCTTAGTCTGTCATTCCATACCAACATGTGAAAATGATTCAATACCGGTTAATTGGATCCTAGAAATTAGATTTTCCGCTTCTGATATTCAATCATTATGTCACTTAAAATTGAGAGATGTAGTCTTATTCTAATGTGCTTACTGTCTCCCCTATGAAGCATAAGAAAGCATCACTTTCAGTGAAGACGAATCCGTCAATGCATTGGTTTATATTTCGCTGATGAATTCTCTTATTCTTTGCATTATTAATAATGAAATGTTTGAAGACACGTCGTAACTTGTCAGAAAGGAAAATATTTTTTACAAAAAAAGACAACTGAGTGCTTCCTGTTTGAATTTTCAGCTTTAAAAAAATTATTGTATTGTGAAGGCAGAGTGTCAGATGTGTTAAGTTTTACACTCACCTCTCCTGAAATCTGGTTAAATATCACACCTCCCTTCTAGTTTTAAATTGATCAATAACCTTCCTTATTTCTCTCTCTCATGACACTGGCCCCCTTCACTGTCAATCCTGTTGGTGATTTTCCATTTAGAAGAAGTCGCAGATACATCCCTGTCTCGCGTTACTGTTGTATAATTTTGGCAACCAAATTGATTCAGAAAAAATGAACCAAATCATTTTTGCTGCATCTTATAATTTTGTGTAATTACTTGTTTGGATGTCCGGTCAGCTTCCATTTTTCACTTCCCCAAACAATTTTGCCGCGGTTTCCATGAAGTTAAAAATAGTTGCTTCCAGCTTGACGCATTAAAGGTATTTTCAGTGAAAACAAATGAGCAAATGTGTCATGCCCACGAGCTTTCTTGGATGTCATAGAATTCGTTTAGCTTTTAAACTGGTATTTAGAAGAGGCACTATATATATAGCTGAGATTATTAAAGTATGTGAGTTTTACTTTATGTGTGCCATCAAAGTTCTTGAAGCAAGTCCACTGAATATCGAATGTGATGATTTCTCTTGTTTTTCTTTTGGTAATTGAGATTATTTCCTTATGTTACTGCAGGAATGGGGTGATCCTAGGAAGGAGGAATTCTACTTCTACATGAAGTCATATTCCCCTGTTGATAATGTGAGAACATAGACTGCAGTTGATGGCCTGTAACCTTCAGTGCCTATTTATTTTTGTCTGAGCATAATTTTTATTCTCTCTTGTATCACATGATTTTTGGAAATCATGCTTTGTTTCTCTATTTCTCATTCTATGCAGGTGAAGGCACAGGATTACCCACACATTCTTGTTACAGCTGGATTAAATGGTAAGCATATTTGATTCTTGTCACGAAGCTATTCTTTTTTCAATATGTAAAGCCAAAGCGTTCTATGTAGCGGTTACTAATAATTTGGCTGGAAAACTATATTTTGATTTTACATGTGATATTAGCATCTTATCATCTCTGCCTGTACATGCTGTAGACCCGCGTGTTCTGTATTCTGAACCTGCAAAGTTTGTGGCAAAACTGAGGGATATGAAAACCGATGATAACTTACTTCTGTTTAAATGTGAGCTTGGTGCTGGACATTTTTCGAAGTCGGGAAGGTAAAGTATAACCTACAGCTGTTCTGTTTAATATTTGTTGTGTTTTACAATTACTTCTTTGTTCTATTGTTTTGATTACGGTTGGGAAAATTGGAAATGTTTAGTTTAATAAAGGTATGGTGTTGATTTTGTAACTCTTTTAAGTACGTTATTGTGAGTAATCTGATTAAGTTTGAGCGATATGGATTTTTACATCTGTGGAGGAGTTAGAAAGAAGCTAGACTATTTTTCCCAATGATTATGGAAGCACCATTTATGTGTTGTAACTTGTCTGAACCAGCTCCCAAGTTGTTTCCTAGGAGTTTAAATGAAGAACTAGTTTTGAACTCTCTATGAAGTGTAAAGTGAGAAAATAATAATACATTTAATGATTTAATATATGTGATTTTTACGACTCTAAAAAATGAGTGATTTTTAAACCATTAAAATTATAAAATGGCTCCACCGCTCCACCTTTACATTCCTCTTTAAAGACAGTTTCACTTTCGAATAATTTTCTCCAACATACTTAGTGTGCTGTAATTTTATTTATATTTTGGTATTCTTTGTGTGAATGTAGATTTGAGAAGCTTCAGGAAGATGCCTTCATTTATACATTTTTCCTAAAGACTCTAAACTTGACTAGTCAGCTTGAGTCTTCTTGAGGTACATGAGGCATGCATGCAGTGAAGAGATGGAGTGATTGGTTAATCCATGGCTTAAAAGTGAGACCAGCAGCATATATATTGAATATAATTTAAGATTTAAATATATGCATACTGTGTATGTAATTCCTTTTTTTATGGTGGCGATGTTGTTATTTTAATAGGCAATCCAAAGGTTTTCACACAGTTGAGGAATTCCCCAGTTTGGCTGCACGATGAAGGAGTTCTCAGCCTTTTCCCCTTAAAGTTTACAGGATGTTTCCCATTTCAAAAGTTCTAAACTTTACATGTCAACTTCAAATTGTTTGGAACTAATCTATGTACAAATTTCTATTTAATTTGAAAACTTTATTTTTATTTTTATTAAAATACTTGTTTTTATTTTTTATATTAAGTTTCGAAATAAAGTAACATTAAGATGGTGTGCTTATAGTTAAATGTAAAAATATATATAACATTTTCAACATATCCAAAGCTTAAGTAAGTGGAGATTTTTTACTTTCAAAATTTTGTAAGAAAAAAGGTCACCAATTTTAAATTTGTCATGTGGAGTAGAGTATCCGACGTTGTGGTCCTATTTGATTGTCTTTTTTTTTATACTACAATTGGTGTGTAAAATAAAATTATGTTAAAATTAGATCAAAAAACAAAACAAAAACAACTCATATGGTAATCTATTCACAAAAATAAAAATACAGGAACTTGTTTGCATCAAATTGTAGCTTTCCTTAGCATCATTAATAATGAGATAACCCACCGAATAATGCATTACATTTCCTTTTTTAATTCAAACTAAATTCGATAAATTCAAATTAATTATAGACATCTCCTTTATAATTTAAACATTCATCAAAAACAAAACTTTAATGTTTTGTCTGAATTAAAAAATATTCGTGTAATGTGGGATCGATGCAATGTCTAATAAAGAATATGAGAGAGCCAAAGATTCAATTCAAAAAAATAAAAACACAGAAATCTAGAGATGGCCTCACGGGAATAGCCTCTACATGATAGTTGATAGTGTAATAGTAAGATTTTTGAAAATGGAAACACGTTACCCTTTCTATTTTTCTTTAGACATTTCCATGTTCCCTACCTCAAACTAGTCTCCTTGTCTGTCCTATAAAAGATCTTTTCATACGTGATTTTATAATCAACATTATAAATCAATGGATGGCAAATGTCTCGTAGGACCCCTTGATATCAAACACAGGTTTGGACTATAATGTTAGCTTTTAAGAAATTTGGGACCATGTCCTAAAAGTCTTTTTTATATTCGAGGTTTGCCATATCCAAATTTCAGTTTAACCACAATCATCCCACATGGACCAATGTCTTTGATGGCGCAATCAGCGCAACCTATATCCATACAATTTTGAATCACTTTTAAGGGAGAAACACTATTTCAATCCCAAATTAATTATTAAATAAATAAATAAATAAAAACTACTATTCTGTCCGGACTATTTCTCATTTTAATTATTTTTTAAACTTTCGTTATCTAAAAAAAATCATATCAAATAAATAAAATATTAAAAATTTATATTTTATGATAACTTATTAAATTAATTTTTTATTTAATACTTTTTTTATAAAATATTAAACACTACTAACATAATTTTTTAAAAAAACATAAAAACAAGCTCATAAATTGAATCTCTATAGCTGACAAATAGTATTATTAGAAACATGTGTGTAGAATAACATACATGTACAGTTCACATATCCACCACTACAACTTGTTGTGAGCACAATCCCTTTTTGCCACTCTCATGACCCAAATGGATATAATTATTAGTTATGTCGTAAATCATGACTTCAATTTCAAACTTTATCATTTACAAGAATGAACAGTAAAATAAGTCGGCAGTTAAGACCCAATTTTATCAAGTCTTCACGCAATAATTTTTTCCTATAGTCTAAATATAAAATAGTAATTTCACCCAAAAAAATATAGTAAAAAGCAGATGTTGAATTCTATGAACCAATGGTGTGGGGTTGGTTTAACATTAGCTATATCATCAATTTTATCATTTATATAAACTATTTTTATCTATACTTTTTATTTAATTAAATATTTTAAAATATCTATGTATATTTATTAAAGGATATCGAATTTTGATATAACATTTTTCTTAAAAAAATTAACTTTTTATGTAAATAAAATGATAACAAATAATGTTTACCTTAATAATTTAAGTCTTACGAATAAATTTAACTTTTACTTAAATTATTATGATTATAAATTTTATTTTTTATTAATCTTATGAAAAACTGTGCACGGTTATAATTATAAATTTCAATAAAAAGATATTAAAAATATAATATGATTTTTTTAATACTTTAAAATATCATATTATTTTGAATAATTTATTTTAAATAATATAATTATCAGTTATTAATTGAAAATTATAAATAAAATTAATATTTTATGATTACCGACTACAGTACATATCAGGGACTAGCATGGCCCATGAGTTCGCTATTTATTCACCAAACACCACCCTCCCACTGACAGTGGCCCAACTGGTACATATGGTTGAAAATGATTGTTTGGACTTATGGTATGTGATTAGATTGATAATAAGACAATTTAATTTAGTGATTAAGCAGTCATTAACTGAAATAAGTTTGAGATTTTTCTTTTTCAATTTCAAATAGCTGCCCCACCAACTTCAACTTTTGATATTGCAAAACTCTGATACACTAGTTTGAGTTCAAATTTGTTAAGTTCAAGAGTTTAGATTATTAACTTTTAATATTGGAGATTTTTACTTAAAATAAATTTATGATTATTCACTTAAAATAAATTTATGAATCTTCACCTAAAAAAATATACATGTTATAAAACATAAAAAAAACATTGTTTAGGAGATTCATAAGTATTGCAAGATTTTATGGTGTCTTTTTCATAAATACTTGTTGACAAATTTATCTAAGTTGACTAAACCCTAAACCTAACTCAAATATACTGTAACAAAATTTATTTATAAATAAAACTGTAATTTCTTTTGTATTTATTTTTCTGCAAAAACAACATTCTCTATAATTGACTCAAATAAAATCTTATAGTTTAATGAATTTTTTATAATTGAAAATTTTTATTAAAAAATTATTTTTACTATAGAAAACCATAAAAACAACTTTTATTTACAAAAAAAAAAAAAACTCTAAACTATTCAATACTATAATATGTAACAAATGGACCTTAATTTTTGTTTTTGAAAAGAAACCAACCGCCAAAAGAAAAATGTTAATTGAGATTAAGCATAGAGCTTTTTTCTCAACAAATAAGAGTAGTGAATGAATGACAAATTCTAGATTAAAAGGACAATGTAGAAGCATTATTGTTTTACAACAACAAACAAGGTATAAAGGGGACCCTTTCAATTATTCTTAAATGATCTTAGCAAACAAAAGTTGTGCTGCAGTAATGGAGAGTAAGCAAGCTAAGCATACTTACTTAGAAGGAAAAGTTAATATTCATCCTGCTTTCAGAAAAACAAACAGTGATAATTGCTTTTATGTTAATTTTTTGGTTTAATTGTAATTTTTGTTTCATAAGTTTTATCTATTCTAAAAATAATTTCTCTATTTTTGTCATAGTCTTTTATTTGGATTTTAAAATTGAAAAATAGTGATGTATCATATTATAAATGATATTAGATATAATAAGATGATATAGAATAATAAATATTTATAATACTATAAGAAAAATTACTAAAAATTTTATTTTCAACTTTAAAAATTATTTATTTTTATATTTTAATTAATTATATATAAATAATTAATTTATCTGAATAATTTTATATCATCATATTAAATGTCACGTCATTTAAAATATATCATATTACTATTTTTGCATCTAAAATTTAAAGAAGATAATAAAACTGAAAGATTTTAAAATATGAGACTAATTTTGTAAATAATAAAAATACAATTAATTTATTTTTCTTTTTAATGATTGAAAACGAATAGACCAAATGACATGCTATTAAGAGTAGCTGATTTATTGATTTTGTTAGTATTAGTATGTAAATAATTTAAATGGCAATTGAAAATGAAAGGAAAAATATTATACAAACTGCCTAGAACCGTTAAGCATGCAAAAAAATTCCCTTTCATCTTGGAAAGCAAATATTACGTTAAGGACTCAAAATGCATCCTACTTAGGCCAGTCAAGTTGTTGCTACACCTTGCTTTACACTTAGTGTTATTTTGCTATCATCATGCACCAAAATAGAGTTTACACTAAACTTAATATTAATATTGATGTCATGGTAAGATAGCTGCATAGTTTTGTGTTAATTTATTGATGGCAAAATACATCATTTAGTTATATTAAGTTATACAAAAATATTATATTGATCTTTTAATTTTTTTATCAAGTTAATGTTTTATGTTTGTAAAAAATTATGATGTTTAACTATTTTTAGTCATATCTTTATTTCGATTCTTTTTAGTTATAAATTTTTAAAACTAAACTATAAGTTTTGTTATTATATCCTATTAAAGATCATAATAATTTTTCACGTGACTTCATGAAATAGATTAAAATAATTTTGTATTTAGTTTCAAGAATCTTGAAATGTATTTCATTGGAATACTTTTTTGTTTAATTATTTTTTTTAAAGTAGAATAGTGGTTTATGTTCTTATGATTATTGCAATCAAAAGATTTTAAAAATTACATAAATTTACTAAAAGAAATTAAAAAAATTTGCATTTTAATTTTACTTGTTTGAAATTAAGATATCGATAGAAACATAAAGGACGGCATTAGTACAAAAATAAATGACTAGTTTCTTATAAAAAAATAAAGAATTAATCTATTATTTTCGTATAACTTAAAAATATTTTACTTTTATTTATCTACCTATTTGTCTGAAATAGTGATAGT
>JBBPBS010000968.1:14562959-14573227 GCA_037974835.1 Cicer judaicum
TTTTTGTTATATCTTTTTTTATATATTATTTTTTCAAAAAGAAATAATAAATAAACTCAATATTAAATTTAATAATTTTAACATTGTTTTGTTAAACTATACTTGACGAATTGTATTAAGATATCCTTTTCAATAACAAGAGAAAATATTCTAAAACTTTTAAATTTATTTAGCTTTTACTACATTTTTTAATAAGCTTTTACATTTTCTAAGTTTTAAAAAATGTCTCCATTTTTTTATAACAGTTATAAAAGTATCACTTTATTTATATTTTTAAATATTTGTATACAAGATAAAAAAAATTAAAAACATTTAATTTTTCTTATATGTATCTAAAAATTAAATATAAATAAAAATTATTTAACACTTTTACAGTTGTTGAGAAATTTACTTTTCCATATTTAAATGTAATAATATTTATATATATATATATATAAAGAAAAATTAAAATGCAGCTAAACAATTACAATAAAAAATACACTCATTCAATAACTTTATAGTAAATAAATATTTATTAAATTCAAAATTCAAAGTTAATATCGAATAGATTATATTTATAAATTTTTACATTAAATCATAGTATTTTTTTATGTGAAGATAATGGGTCATGATTAATAATAGATTTAGTCCCTCTATGATTACAAATTCACGAAAATAACCTTTTTATTTTAAAAGTCGATAGTTTTAGTTACTCTTTCAGATTTTTTAACTAAAAAAATCAGAATTGACATATTTTTAATGATGTGACGCACAATTGTATGATATAAAACCATCTAAATGTATTAATTATTCATATATTATTAATTAAATTAAAAATACGAAAGAAAAAATTTGAAAATAAAAATTAAACTTTTATTGTATTTGATTCTAATTTCATACATAATATTGATCATTTTACATTATTGTATCACATATCATATTATTTAAAATATCTCATATTATTATTTTTTAATTAAAAAATTATTAAAAAATCTAAAGTTATGAAATTTTAAAATAAAAATAAAAAATTAATTTCGTAAATCAATAAAAATAAATTAACTAAAATTATAATTAAGTCCTAATAATATCAAATGTAATGGGTTATGGATAAATTTAGTGGAGACCAACCAAATGTCTATTGCATTGTCCGTCCAATGGACTTACCGTGGGCCATTCCACTTTACTTTGTTTTTACTTTTTATTTATTTTTCTCTTGCCTTGGAAGATATATCCCAAATTTTGACCTTTAAAAATTTATATACATAAACGTAGAGCTCCAAAAAAGGAAAGAAGTAAAAACAACTAATTACAATTGAGAAAAACGATTGGAGATTTCGCACAAGCTTGTTATGTCTTGAAATCATGTTGTGTCATTATTAATCTAAATTTAACTTTTTGTAATAAAAAGTTACAGTAAAAACATAACTTGAAGTAAAGAACAAGGCAATCTCTAGTTAACTGCAAGTAAAAATATGTGAATCTTTGTCAATGTCGTAAAGGTTCATTCAGCCTCATAAAGTAAGTAGCAATGAATGAATTATAAAAATAAAAATAAAAATAAAGTAACTATGATTGAAAAGTATGTGTCTGTTAGTCATTGTTTAAATATTAGATAAAATTTAAGTGCATTTCTTTATATATTTTTTATATATAAAAAAGTGTTTTATATTAAAAAAAAAATACGAAAAATAGTTTAGAAAATTCAAATAAGTTTTTTATTCTACAAGCAAAGACAAGAGAAAACGATGCTGGTACTTTTTACTCCCAAGCAAGGAACATGTGGACGGTATAATAGGGATAAGGTAAATTTTATATAACAAGATAACAGAAACACTTGACAGAATTTGAATCTAGTGCGCTCCAACGTTCGAATACACCAAGGATCCTCGTGATCCATCAAACGGTCACAAAATTACCATGTGAACTTCTTTAAATTTATCAAACCCTTCATCATCTTAAAAATTTATTTTCCTTTCAATAACAAGCTTTTTTCCCTCTGTAACTATAAATAAAGAGATTGCACAATCTTGCATGCAGATCTCAAACAGAATTATAACTTTGATACACACTTCAACCTCATCTTATCATCATCGTATCTTACCTTACTGTCTACGTGAAACAAAATTAGAATAAATCAATGTCGGAGTGGTACTTTTTCTACTCTTTTTCTTACTATAAATGTTGGTTCATCTTTTTTTTTTTTCAGATTTTCTTTTACTAACTCAAAGTTCTCTTGTCAGACAGATCCCAACTTCAGAGAAAAATCTTAATTTGATCAAGACCCACCTTTCAAAATGAAATTTTTCACATGGGTTTTGAACCTTTTTCTGATGTTTTCGTTGCTCGGTAACTTCTTCTCAGAAACTGCAGCACAAACATCTTCATCACTAGAGACACCAATTTGTTCAGAAGAAGATAGAGCTTCTCTTCTCAGCTTTAAAGCAAGCATTTTGAAGGACACAACAGATACACTATCTTCATGGATAGGTAGAGATTGCTGCGATGGAGGGTGGGAAGGAGTTCAATGTAATCCATCTACAGGGCGAGTTAACATGTTGCAGATACAAAATTCTGATGTTAGAGACAGTGGCAGTTATATGAAGGGTACTCTTTCTTCAGCACTTGGCAATTTGCATTTCTTGGAGGTAATGTTGATTAGTGGAATGAAGCATATTACAGGAGGAATTCCTTCTACCTTCTCAAATTTAACCCATCTCACACATCTAGTTCTTGACGACAATTCACTTGGAGGGTACATTCCTCCAAGCTTAGGTCGTTTGACCTTGCTTCAGACCATTTCATTGAGCGGGAACCATCTGAAAGGACAGATCCCTCCAACATTAGGGAATCTGAAAAACCTTGCTCAAATTAATATAGCAAGAAATTTTCTATCAGGTTCTATCCCCCTCAGTTTTAAAACCCTTAGAAATTTGAATTACCTTGACCTCAGTTACAATTTATTATCAGGGCCTATCCCTGATTTTGTAGGGGAGTTTCAAAACTTGACTAATCTAGACCTATCCTATAACCTACTAACAGGGAAAATTCCAATTTCCTTGTTCAGCCTTGTCAATCTTTTAGACTTGTCCTTGAGCTATAACAAGCTCACAGGGACCATTCCAGATCAGGTAGGAAGTCTGAAATCCTTAACAAGTCTTCAACTTAGTGGCAATCAACTCACAGGGCATGTTCCACTATCCATATCAACATTGCAGAAACTTTGGTCTCTTAATTTATCAAGAAATGGGCTCTCAGATCCCTTACCAGCAATTAATATCAACGGCATCCCTGCCCTTTTGTCCATAGACCTGTCTTATAACAACCTCAGCCTAGGAAGTGTTCCTGATTGGATCAGAAGCAAGCAACTTATAGATGTACGTCTAGCTGGTTGTGCATTGAAAGGGAACCTTCCGCATTTCGTCAGACCTGACTCTTTGAGCTACATAGACCTGTCAGATAACTGTCTGGTTGATGGTATTTCAAACTTCTTCACAAATATGTCCAGTTTGCAAGAGGTCAAGCTCTCAAACAACCAGTTGAGGTTTGACATTTCAACAATAAAACTGCCATCCCAATTGTCTTCCATAGATTTGCATTCAAATATATTGACAGGTTCGCTGTCAACGATCATAAATAATATGTCAAGCAATTCTTTGGAGGTCATAGATGTATCAAACAATTGTATTTCTGGTCACATTCCAGAATTCGTAAAAGGCACTAGTTTGAAGGTGTTAAACTTGGGAAGCAACAATATCTCAGGTTCAATCCCAGTTTCTATTTCAAATTTGATGGAACTTGAGAGATTGGACATTTCAAGAAATCACATATTGGGAAACATCCCTTCAGGTCTAGGTCAGTTGCAGAAACTGCAATGGCTTGATATATCTATAAATGGACTAACAGGACAAATCCCAGGCAGCTTATCACAGATCACTAACCTAAAGCATGCAAGCTTCAGGGCAAACAGGCTATGTGGAAAAATACCACAAACAAGACCATTCAACATCTTTCCAGCAGCTGCTTATGCCCACAACATGTGCTTATGTGGCAAACCCTTGCAGGCATGCAATGGATAGAAAGAAGGGACAATAGGTCAGTGAGATGCTGACTAAGTTATCATTAGATATTTTCATGCCTTATGACTATTGTTACACGAGCAAGATAGAATAGGCTCCAAGTATATTTAAATTTTTCATTTCCAGATTCAGCACAATGCTTATTGCTGAGTTCAATTTAAATTTAATTTAATTTCAAATAAACCATGTATTCATTTATGCAAATTATTTAGATTTGAGATAAAAAATAGACTGGTTCGTTTTTGCAACAAGCCTTGTAAAATGTGGGCAGACTCAAATATTGCAGCAAGCCACTGACACATACATGTGTGGTCACTGCTTTCCGTGGTTTACAACAAAGCTCAGTCAAAATATCCCTCAGTGTATATTTGGCTAATGTAAAACAAGGACAAAATAAAATTGGAGACAAGCTGAGAAGAGATAATTGCATGCATGATCAAGGGGATGTAAAATAAAAAGGCAACAGGGCACTTGTAGCAAATCATGTAACTAGCATTAAGAATATTCCAATAGGACAGTACAAAAAGATGTTGCACGGAAATTTCAAGGCCAACTAAACATTGACACCTATATATAAAACACTAATACTAAGACATGTTCCAAAATATACAGTACTAGACTAAGTCAAACGGGCAAATCATTTTAACATAGTAATCAGGTTTGAAGAGCACCAAAATGCCACTACTATTCCTCATCAGTCAACTCTTCAATCTCTCCTGTTGCAGGGGCTTCCTTATCAGACTTTTCATCAGATGCTTCTTGGTCCTGAACAAAAAGCAACAATTTAAGAAAACGGAGCAAAAACAAACAACGGCATAGCATAAAACTAACTCAGAACCCAAAAACAAAATATCATACTTCATTTTCAGCAGCATTATAGGTTTCCATAGCCTTCTCATACTCTGCCTTGAGTTCAACAACCCTATCCAAATAAGGTTTCTTCTCCTAAACAATTTCATAACACGACATTTAATTAACACCACATTAGTTAAAGCTAAAGTAAAAACACTTAAACCAAAACAAGTCATTTTTAAACTAACTTACTTCATCAGTCATAGCCCTCCATTTCTCACCAGCCTCTTTACCAACCTATTGTTTTCAGTACAAGTAAGTCAATCAATAATTAACTAACCCTTACATAAGCTTATCAAACAATGGAAACAACAATTTCAGTTATACAGAAATTTCATTACCCTCTTCACATCCTTTGAATCAGGGTTAGCTTCCTTAAAAGTTTTTCTAAAATCATCCCTGCAACCAATTAAAAAGCTCAATAAAACAACTCAAATAGAACCAGAACACCACAAACAGAAAAACAAACCCTTACAAGAAAACAAAGAAAGCAGTGGGAGGACGCTTGGGCATGTTAGGATCTTTAACCTTTTTCTCTTTCCCAACCTTAGCCCTTTTTGCACTTGGCTCTTTCGATTTTGGCTTCTTCCTACAATATTTCAAAAAAATTAACCAAATTAGAAACACAAACAAGTAAATAAATCTTCAAACAAACAAAATGAGGGCAAAAAATTTCACCTCTCGGGTTTCTTCACTTCAGCAGCTTGCTCAACAACCTGAGCATCTGAACAATCAAATCAAATCAAAACAACTTTGAAAACAAAGCAACAACTTCAATTTTAATTTTCAATCAAAAAAATAATATAGTTATGAATTTGATTTAAGTAAAAAAATGATTAACTATAATACCAAGGTTCATTTTGATTTTGGCTTCTAGGCTACAACTATGCATGTCAATGAGTGCAACCGGCACATCTTTTTTGCACTCTTCACTGAAAGATTCAAATAAATCATATAAATAACAGTAATTAAAATTCAAATACTGAACATTGTGAAAATTTGTGAATCCATTGAAATCGACGATGACTAACCATCGAGCGAAGGCGCTGCCATCTTTGGCACGAACAAGAACGGAAGCAGCACGAGAATCGACGGCATCAACTCTTTTCGTACCTTTCGTCGCCATTTAGTATTGTGTTCTTTTTAATCTCTGTTTAACCTAACTTATATATCACTCACTGGTTCTGAATCTCGTTTGAAATGAAATGAATGGTAAAGTATTCGAAATATTTATATATGAGATGTGAAATTAAAAACAAAGGAGGGAAAAACTTAATTGGTATTTTAGTTTTAGCGCCAATAACCGCAGCGCCTTTACATTTTCCTTTTTTTGCATTCAAACTACCTCGCGCGCGATCATTCATTACTTTTTTTCTTTTTTTTCGGATTCTTCGTAAATGGGCCTGTTTACATGTCAAGTTACATTCTATTGGCCCAATAGTCCAATTTTACGTCACATCTTGCCTGATTCTATTTTTATTTTTTATTCACACATATACTCTCAATTTTATGTATTACTAGTATTAAATTAGTGTCAAAATAATATAAAAATATAAAAAAAAAATTAATTGGATATATAAGGTGCATGCAATTTTTTTTATTAAAAAAAACAGAGAAATACTATTCTCATTAAAAGAAATATAATAGAACCAGTATTATTTGTGAGAGAGCACAGTATTAAACGAAGAAAGACAACAACAAAATCTTAGGCACGTACCAAGAAGCAAGGCCCAAGAGAGTTGTGTTGTGGGCTAGAGGCTAGAGCATGTCATTTATTCACTTCGGGTTGAACTAATAATAATAAACATAATTTAATATTCGTCCTCATCGTAATGCTAGCTTTACTAACAATATTTATAAAAAAAAGTAAAAATAAAAATAAAAATGTCGAGTATCATTTGAATTGAAATGTGACGAATCAGAAGGTACAACAATCTACGTATACTATACTGATTGATTTGAAAAGGTTAAGAAATATACTATACGGATTGATTTGAAAAGGTTGTTTACATTCTTCTGGTTAAAACTTAATTTTAAGTTGATGACTCGTCGCTGTCGTGGACTCTGTTCCACTTCTAGTTACTATACTACCTACATTATATACTAATATATGTTCTACAACCGTTTCTAAGTTCTTTCATGTTTGTTTATATTATCTTCTTATACATAAAAAGGTCTCACATTAAAACATGTTTTATGCCTCTAACAACATTGGGCCAGCCTTGTTTTCAAAAACGACGTAGTTTTCACAAAAATAGTGTAAGTAAAATCACAACGATTTAGTATGATATTGATAAAACTCATACCGATTAACCAACATTTATATCTTCAACAAATATCGAGTTGTGTATAGCAAGATTTTACCGTAGCAACAAAAGACGAATAGAAAAATCTTCCCATTTGATTTGATATATCACAAGCACAAGAAGAAATCAAACCAAGGCTACATATATTATATGATATTCAAGAACCACATAGTTTATAAATTAAAAAATTAAAATAAAAAACAAAATTAAAAAAAAAACTAGTTAACCTCTAGCTAGCTAGTTTTCAAATTGAAAACATATTGTGAGCTGATAGCTTCAATATACTATTTGTTCAGCAAAAGAAACCAAAATTGCCATCGTCAAAGTTGAGGGAATAACTAAAAGGATCATAGTTGAAATTGTTGTTGTTAATATTATTAGACCAACCCTTGATTTCCCTCTTGAAATCGGCTCTAACCCTCCAAAACAAGCTCCTCAACTTTCTCTTCCCATACAAAAACACCAAGCGTGGTTCGCAACACCTCATTGTAATTTTATTTGTTTCCTTGCTCAAAGCCTATAGAAGAAAATAGAGATGAAGGAACAAGAAGTGAGAGGGATTAATTTATATAAAAAAATTAGTTGGGTTGTGTGGTTTGTTAGATGGGGTACATTTACATAGGAAAGGTTGTGAATAGCTTTACATAGGAATTGATGAAGTGTGTTAGTAGTAAGAAAGAGTACATGTAGGGGTGTGGGGGATAGATTAGATACGCTGGAAACAAGGGGATAGTATAGTGGTCCAATCCAATACTACTTTAATTTCTTTCTTTCTTCTGTTGTTCTCTTTTGTGTTGTCGCTGCTTTTTCAACATACGGCGCTGTGTTTTTCTCATCAATAAAAAAACTTGTATTATTACCATAACATTTTAGTTAGATAAGTCAAATGAGTACAATATTGTTTTTGTGTCTCTATCTTTATAATAAAGGTGTACGTGGGCTTGGTTTGTTTGGACACAAAAATGATATTCAACCTAATTTATTATCTTTTGATTGAATTGAGTTTTAAATTTGTATTTTTTTATAATCAAGCACTAAAAGATATTTTATTGGTTTTTTTTTACTTCGTTTCATTGAGTTAACAGCAATGATATGAGACCTAAATTTTGTGTTTGTTGTGATGAAGTTTGTTGTGTTTCTAGGACAAATTGATTAGGAATTTCTTCTACTTGTTTCATTTATCTCGCATCTGTGCAATAATATAGTTAAAAAAAAATAAAAGTAAAAGAAAAGAGGTATCACTACTACTTGGTCTACCATATTACTTTCATCATTACATAACTCGTCAATCATTTTAATTTACCAAGCTATCATAATTTTTTTAATAGTAGGGCTTCATTTGTTTATTTTTAGAGTGCTTGCTATTTTCAAATACAATCCTAAAAAAAAGTATTTAATAGTTTTAAATATAAAAAAATTAAACAAAATTAATCATAAGCATAACCTCTTGCATAAACATCTTTTTTCTCATAAATAATATTTAACTCAAAAATTTTATATTTAACAGATATAAAAAAAAAATAAAAAAAAATAACTAAATTCATCATAAGCATAAGCTTTCAGTTCATACATTCATTATGCAAAACTATGACAAAAATATAACATTTAAATAAATATCAGTTATGAGCATATGCGGAACAAAAGAAGAACGCGGCGGCAGTGCGACTGGTAAAACAAAATAATAAGGTGGGAAGCGGCACGGCTTAAGGAAGTCTGAACAGAAAAATAAAGTGGACGAATATATGGAACATAAGAATAAGGTGACCCATATATGGAATAGAAAATAAGGTACATGAGTTGCTGAAAATCTGAAGAAGAGTAATGAAACCCTATTAAGTTGTCAAATAAATAAATAAATTATAACTAATTACCGGATCAGATTAACTAGTTCAAATTGTTAAACTCATTATCCGAATCAAATATAATTCAACGGGTCAGGTCGGACCTAAAAGTGACCGGGTAGAGATAAAACACTACAAGAAAACTCTAATTTGTGGCCAATTTTACAAATAGTTTATGACCGAAAAAAACCCTCACAGATTAGTGACCGGAAAAACTATCACAAATATAAAAAATAAAATTGGTTTTTATTTGTGGCTGAAAAAGCCTTCACAAATGCTTAAAAATTTATGTGGATTTTATGGCTATTTAAGCTCTCACAAAATCACAACGTTGTGATTTTGTGAGGACTTAAACAGTCACAATATCCACCTAAAGTTTTAAGATTTTTGTAATGGTTTTTTCAACCACAAAATCTAAATTTTAATCTTTTCTATCCCTGCTTTTTAATATTGTACACATTTATAAATTGAAATTAATTAAACGAAATATCACGTTAGTATTACTAATAATTAATATAATTGTGCTATATTAAAATTGAACAAGTCATTCTCTTTATCTCTATTCATTCAACTCAACTATCAAATTAATCTTACATTATGTTGTGCCTATTTTTTAAATGTGTGAAAAGCTATAATGCTTGTTTGATTGAAAAATGAATTTAACAACAAAAAATTGTAATAACTCTTAGATTTTGTTTAAAATTATAATACTTTGTGCTTTTTTTTTATTAAAAGTATTTGTAACTTTGTATGTTAATTTTTACTGCGAATACAAATATTCACGTGGAGCATTGTAAAAAGTATTACTTCTATATGAGTAAAAAGCATTATTTATTTGTGTTAAACTCATAGTCTAATCAATAAATATTAAAATTATTATTCTAAATTTCATGAACTTTTTATAATATTTATTGATTTATTTACATAAAAAAAAGTATTATTTATATATATAGTATTTCAAGATTTTTTTTTGACAATTAAGTTTAAAATAGACTAAATTATATATTTTTTTTGTTTATCTTTTACTGTAAGTTCATGTTGATCTTTTATACTTTTCTTTTTTAGACATTTAAAACTTAATACTCGTTTTAATGATTTATTTTTTATAAAAATTATTAATATGTTAAAAATTAAAATAAGTAAATGATAACGGATAAAAATTATGATTAAACTTTTACTATATATGTATATTGCACCTCCTTCTTTAAATATAG
>JBBPBS010000968.1:14579625-14597103 GCA_037974835.1 Cicer judaicum
TATAATTTAATCAATTAATATTCAAAATTATAAAAATATAAAAATTAATTAGAATTTAAAAATAAATATAACTTATTTATAAGGATATTTTTGTTATTTACATATACCATATCTTTATTTATCATATAAAAAATAAAATATAATTATCTGATTACATTTCTTTTTAAAAAATTGAATTCTTTATTTAGTAATATCAATAAATAATTTTAATTTTATATATAAGTTAATTTTAAAAAATTAATATATAATTATTTATAATAATAATTTATTATTTTAATATAATATCTATTATATTATGTGATTATGAGATGTGTTCAAAGGATACAATTAAATAAATAAAATATTGATATATTAGTTTATTAAAAAAAATTTATTAAAAAAAACGCTAAAGGCTTTTATTTGGTGAATCATATTCTCCTTGTATGCATAAAAAAATAAAAAGAACCTCATTAAATTTTTTTCAAATATAGATCAATATGTAGTATTAAGTAATTATCTCCTGAGGTTCTTCTGTAATACTTTGGTGGTCTTGCCTAAGAGCGTAGTCATTACATCAAACGGTTATAATATTTATCTTTTAGTAACTTTCATATAAAATTATGATTTCATTATTGTCAACAAGGATCTAATTATAGTCACGAGTAGTAAAATATTTTTAAAATATATATCATTCAATGATCACGTATAAGTTTATTTTTATTTTTTCCAAAAAGATATTTTTGTTTTTGTTTTTACGAAAATAAAGTGCAAGTTAAATTTGAAAGCATAGTAGATATATATAAATTTACAAGTCGAAAAAATAGAAGAAAGTAGGCGGAGCGGAAGAGCAAAAGTGGGAGTTGAGTGCATTTTAATCTTGTCGTTACGTCAATCCACTCTTATTCCTTTCTTCCTCATTGATTTTTGGGTAAGTCAATTTAAACCTATGTTTTTTTATTTTATTTTTTTTCTTCCATTAATGAGTTTGTTCTAAAACCACACAGAACCCTAGTCTCTTTCAATTTACTGCATCCTTCAATTTCCTCTCCAAATATTAAATCTTTTTTAGACATTTCGCAATTCAAAATTCAATTCTCAACTATTCATTGAGATTTCCTTGATTCCCGCCTTCATTATTTCATTTTCGGCTTAAATGGATTTCTTGGTGTGATTTCTTTCTCCCTTTGCACTCTGATCTGGTTTGTATGTTTTATTTTCCATTCTCGTTTTTACAATTGTCATTAATTACCATTGTAGTATGAATTTCTTAAACGGCTGCAAAAAACGCGTTTCTTAAATTCTTTAACTTTTGCATGGATTGAGTGATGTTGGGAGTAGTATGTTGGTAGTTAAGTGGAGGATAATGGTTTGATTGAAGAGTTGGTGGTAGATTTTGGCTGCATTATTAGGTACCCTTATTTTAATATTGCTCAATTTACACTTTGTATGGGGGTCTTTACTCGTTAACTGGGAGAAAGTTACTTGGTAGATTTTTCAAGTTTAATATGAGCTCTACTTGTGGATTAAAATTGTAGTTGGTTGGAAAAGGGTTTTAAAGAGGATGGCAATGCATTGAGCAGGTTCGGTTGTAAAAGTGCAGATAACTTACCGATTAGGGAAAGGGGCATGGGTGGCGTAAGCCTATCAGTCTTGTAACACATGATTTTAATATTTTTTAATAAAGCGTTGGGTGCTGTTGTTCTCTTTGGAAAAGAATTCCATATGAGGAAATGTCTGACTCAGCACTTGACCAATTCCTTGGGTAGTTAGTAAGGTAGTAAAAAATCGCGATTTACGTTGTATAAATTGACAATTTTATGATTTATTCTTCTCCAAGCTATCCAGTCTCAGGTGAAATTGATTCTTGTGTTGAATTGTCGTGGAACATTGAAAAATCGGTGAAATCTTCGATTCTTCGCCGTTTCAGTGTCTCAAATTTGCAACAGTTTGCTGGTCGGGTTTCTCAAAAAACCCTATCAGAGCCTTTCCTGTCTATTCAAGGGTCCACCTCATCTTCTCCCGTGTCATGCAGAAGTCTATGTGCAAGTCTCTCTCTCTCTCTCTCTGCTTGTGATGGTGAGTAGGAGAGCATGCTCATTTTTTCAGATGGTTAGCATGCGGGAGAAAGGAGAAGAGAGAGTGGGGCAGCTAGGATTGGAGAGTTTGCTTTAGATGGAGAGAAATGAATATTGGCCTGTTTGGGTCCAATTCAATTTATTGCTTCTTTTGCCTCTTTTTAGCTGGTGGAGGCATTGAGCTGTATGGCCCAAACTCCTTGTACATAAAAAAAAGAAAGCAAGAAAGTTTTATTTCTTTGCCCAATCTTCTTGGAGCGTACTACTTATTTTTTTTGTTATTTAGATGATTTTACCGTTTGTGTTAAGATTTATATTCCATTCCCGCATCTGAGTAAAATCTTGATTTTAATTACCTTGGGTAGCAGCAGTAATGTGTTGATATTTACGTGGGTTATACTTCTTCCCCTTTATCCCCCTCATATTGGTTTGGATTTCTACGAAAAAGGAATTATGAGATTGCTGACCAATTTTTTTCAAATCTATAATGAATCCTTTTGGTGTACATATCTGGGAATTGTGGCATGGATTGCTACAAGATAAATGCTGTTTTCTTTTAATGTGCTTCAGGTTATACTTATGATTTGGAATTATTTTTCTTAAATTTTTGCAGTGCAAATTTTAGGCTTCAAGGAAGGGGGAAAACCAAATAATTTCCTCCATTTAGTTTGCCTTTGAATTTTGAATGGTATTTTTTTTTCACTTCTTTTTAATTTCTCTCTTATTTTGCAATAGGTTGTTTGTTAAAGAAACTGGAATGTGGCTCAGCTTTCTAGCCGATGCTTGATAATGTGGATCATGTTCATCATTTCATTGACTCAACTTGGAGACTATGTTCTCTTCTAGGTGGTTGGGTTTCTGGTCTAATTTCAAAACCTTACAGAAAAGTGGTGAGTAAAGCCAATTTCTTTTGGAGAAAGGTTGCATTTTATTGTCATGTTTAATGAGATGTTCATGATACTTCTCGACTACAGGTTGGCTCAGCATTTGATGGTTCTCTTTCTAGGTTGGCCGACGAAAGAGAAAATTATTATTTAGATTCCATGGATCAGCAGTGTATATATATTAGTTCATCGGATGATGAGTTGGAGGAGATAATAGATCCGGGGAGGGTTCTCCCACAATGGGCTGCTTCGGAAAGGAATTCAGGTGGGTGATTTTTATTAAATATCTTCTCGTATGAAATTTCTTATAAACGAGTAATCATCATATATGTAATATGATGTGCAGCTAGTTCTTCAAGGAGGGCAAATAATTCAAACACGGGTACTTCTAATGCTTTTGATAATCTCCATAATCAATCTGTGTCCAGCAAGAATACAGTAAACCACAGAATACCACAGAGAGGCGAACCTTCTTATCATGCCCAGAATGGAAATACAAGTCAGCATCCAACAATAAATTCCCGAATTTCTAATACTTATGGTGCCGATTATGAGAAAATGTCATCTCAACAAGCTTTGAAGAGGACCCTTCCATCATCTTTTCAATCATCTGCAACAAGGGCTCTTCCACCTTCGTCATTTGCACCTAATAACAGATTAAGCAGCTTGAGCAGCAGTCAGCTTCATGATGCACATAGGAATCGTCACCATGGAGTAGGACCTAGCACTTCCAGTGAGAAGGGCTATTTTCGTGACAATTTTAGCAGAGGCAATGATGGAGATCGTTTCATGCATCAGAATGGTGGTATTAGGGCTCTTCCTCCATCTTTGATGCTTGGAAAGGCTATAACTCCACCATTTGCTAGTTCTAGTGAATCTGCATACCGTTCTGGAGCAGGAGATGAAAGGGCTTCTGGGAATGATGAGAGACTAATTTATGAAGCAGCATTACAGGTATTTCATTATGTTTATGATTGTATATATTTAATTTCTTACATTCTCAAAGTTGTGTGAAGAAATATTCTGTCTGTTAGGGTTTATGTGTTTCGTGTGTCTCTAATGAGATCACACACCTTTCTATTTATAATGATGCTGCACAGTGGCGGAGCTTGACTAAAAAACATGGGGTGGCCGACATCAAATTTTTCTTTCACTCTTCATCTTTTTCACTCTCACAAATTTTCCTCTTGAAAAAAGAATCAATTTTTTTACTTTTCTTCATTGTCATAAACTTCTCTAAATCAACCATTTTAAGAAACATAAAATATATTTTCAGTGAAAATTAAATAGAAACAAAAATCAAACATATGCAACAAAAAAACTCAAACGATTTATATAGACAAAAGATCAAACACCTTACATGAAAAAAAAAAAAAACTCTAAACAAAAATCAGCAATAACATTTAATTTGAAACAAACAAAAACTTCAAACAAACAAAACTCAAAAACAAAACTCCAAATCAAAACTCCAAAACAAACAATTCTTTTACTCTTCTTTATTCTCATAAACCTATCTAAATCAACCAATTTAGGAAACATAAAATCAAAACACCTTATTTGCAACAACAAAATTCAACTACTTTATATAGACATAAAATCAAACACCTTATATGCAACACAAAAACTCCAAACAAAAATAAACACTAACATTTAATTGAAATTCCAAATCAAAACTCCACACTTCATATCAAAGCTCCAAACTCACATCTAACAAAACTCGAAATCAAAACTCCAAATAAGCACTAACAAAAATCAGCATTAACAAAACTTCAAATCAAAACATCAAACATCAAACATCAATTCTGATTATAAACAAAAATACGAAATTGAAATTTAAACCTTTTGAGTTTTGACGATTGACGAACGGCCAAGGCGGAGTTGATCAGAGGACCAATTTAGGAAACATAAAATCAAAACACCTTATTTGCAACAACAAAATTCAACTACTTTATATAGACATAAAATCAAACACCTTATATGCAACACAAAAACTCCAAACAAAAATAAACACTAACATTTAATTGAAATTCCAAATCAAAACTCCACACTTCATATCAAAGCTCCAAACTCACAACTAACAAAACTCGAAATCAAAACTCCAAATAAGCACTAACAAAAATCAGCATTAACAAAACTTCAAATCAAAACATCAAACATCAAACATCAATTCTGATTATAAACAAAAATACGAAATTGAAATTTAAACCTTTTGAGTTTTGACGATTGACGAACGGCCAAGGCGGAGTTGATCAGAGGACCAATTTAGGAAACATAAAATCAAAACACCTTATTTGCAACAACAAAATTCAACTACTTTATATAGACATAAAATCAAACACCTTATATGCAACACAAAAACTCCAAACAAAAATAAACACTAACATTTAATTGAAATTCCAAATCAAAACTCCACACTTCATATCAAAGCTCCAAACTCACAACTAACAAAACTCGAAATCAAAACTCCAAATAAGCACTAACAAAAATCAGCATTAACAAAACTTCAAATCAAAACATCAAACATCAAACATCAATTCTGATTATAAACAAAAATACGAAATTGAAATTTAAACCTTTTGAGTTTTGACGATTGACGAACGGCCAAGGCGGAGTTGATCAGAGGCGGCGAGCAGAGGAGCGACGCAATTAGGAGGCAGAGGCGGGGTGAGCAGAGGAGCGGCTAAGCAAATGAGAGTGATTCGTAAGTTTGAAAAAGATTGAGTGTGTATGGAAGATGAGCGTGAATCGATGAATCACAAGTTTGAGCGACGCGGGGTAGAAGCAGCGATGAGTGGTTAAGCAGATGAGGCTAGTTCGAGTTCACAAGTTTGGGGTGACCGCGGCCACCCCCTGTCCCTACATAGATCCGCCCCTGATGCTGCAATAATTACATTCAATCATAGGAAGTTGTATTGACTAAGACAACTAACAATTAGCCTAGGATGTTGCACACTCAAGGAATAATTAAAACATACACTGAATTTTAACAGAACTCATTTAGTTGAAAGGAGCATTTCATATCTTAATGAAAAACATTTCCTCTGTGAAGCTTCATCTGGAACTTACATGTGAAATATTGTCAAAGTTGACTACTTGGGAAACCGGTGATAGTTGTGAATTGAGATGATATGATGTTTAACCTTATGCTTTATTGATTTCTCTCCTGCATCAATATGATTTGCGGAAGATGCTTAAAAGATTAAATTCTCAGTTTTCATATGTTAACTTTATTATCATTGAGAGTCATCAGGACACAATATTGTCAATGCTGAATTTGGTTGTTGCAGGATATCAGTCAACCATTAAAAGAAGCGGATTTACCTGCTGGCCTAATGTCTGTATCTCTTATGAGACATCAGGTATTATGGCTTGTCTATTGTAACTGCTATTATTAGTGTTAATAATATTATTGTTTTTTGTTATATTATTTTATTTTTGATAACTTATTCGTCATCACCTATTCCAGAAAATTGCATTGGCTTGGATGCTTCAGAGGGAAAACAGGAGTTTGCATTGCTTGGGGGGAATTTTGGCTGATGATCAGGTCAACTTTGAATTGTCATTTTTTTTAATCAGCAGCACTTGACAGTTAATTGTAATTTTATTTATTTATTTATTTTTTAAATATGAACTTCATAATCTTGTGCAAACAGGGCCTTGGAAAGACTATTTCAACGATTGCTCTCATCCTAATGCAAAGGCAATTGCAGTCAAAATGGAAAACAGATGATATATGCAACCATAAAGCTGAAGCCTTGAATTTGGATGACGATGACGATAATGGTGGTATTGATGTGGAAAAGATTAAAAAGGACGAAGAATCTGATGATATAAAACCTGTTACTGAACCGAGTAGTTCAACACGGGTACCCAGTAGGAAAAGGCCAGCTGCTGGTACACTGGTTGTCTGCCCGGCAAGTGTTCTTCGGCAGTGGGCCAGAGAGCTTGATGAGAAAGTTGGAGATGAAAAGCTTTCTGTTTTAATTTTTCATGGGGGCAGTAGGACTAAGGATCCTATTGAACTTGCAAAATTTGACGTGGTTCTCACAACTTACTCTCTGGTGACTAATGAAGTTCCAAAGCAACCGTTAGTTGAGGATGACGATATTGATGAAAAAGACGGGGAAATGTTTGGCTTATCCTCCGAGTTTTCTGCTGGTAAAAAACGAAAAAAGTTATATAACGGAAGCAAGAAGAGTAAAAAAGGTCGAAAGGGAATAGACAGTTCTTCTGTTGATTGTGGTTCAGGTGCTCTTGCAAAAGTAGGTTGGTTTAGGGTTATTCTAGATGAAGCCCAAACAATAAAGAATCATAGAACTCAGATGGCCAGAGCTTGCTGCAGCCTTAGGGCCAAAAGAAGGTGGTGCTTGTCTGGCACACCTATTCAGAATACCATCGATGATTTATATAGCTACTTTAGGTTCCTGAAGTATGATCCTTATGCTGTGTATAAATCATTCTACCATACAATAAAAGTCCAAATATCCAGAAATTCCATTCAAGGTTACAAAAAACTTCAAGCAATTCTGAGGGCCATAATGCTACGTCGTACAAAAGGTATTTTTTTCAAATCTGGCTACTAATGTGTTGACTGGATATATTGTATGAATTTACCTTTTTTCCTAGCACAGTATCCTGGCAATATTGTCGGTAAAAAAGCGAGTCACTGATGAACCTGGAAAGAATTCTTGCCTTGCAAGTCATCTTACATTACATAATTTTGATAAGTTTAGACTATGGTTTTGTAGTGGTTTTGACCCCAGGTATTATAAATGGTGTTAATTTCAGGTCCTTTGTTCTTCATTCCCTCCCTAAAAAGTTTACATCGGAATGCTAGACTTTCGTATTTATCTTTTTACATCTCAGTAGAAATATAGAATGCTTTAGTTACTGCATGATGTACAGGAGGCACCCTTTTGTGTCTCACACCCATCTTAAGGAGCTTTCTTCATCTTTATCCTCAAAGTCATCTTTGATAACTTCATCCATTAGTTGCTGAGAAAATGTACCAATATTTTCCTCCATGACCCAGGAATTTCTAGGTATCAATTTTGGAATTTACTACTACACAAGGAAAATCCTTATATTTATATTTTTAACTGAAAATATATGTTCTACTAGCCCAATTTAAACATAACAAGCCCCTTCTATAAAATATTTTTGTTACAAAAAGTTGTGGGCCTGTTGCGTTGCCTTATTCTAAGGTCATGCCATACGGCTTCAGGGGCTTATAGTGGTTATATTCAAACAGCTTACCGATGGAGGACTACCTATAGTAATTGAATCCAAAGCCTTTGCTTGGTTTCTGTTCATTCCTATCAATTAAGCTAAGCTGAGATTGGCTAGACATACCAAAACTATACACTGGCAAGAAAAAAATAATCTATAACTTTCTCTTATCTATAAAGAATCTTATAGGACTTCAGTTCTATTGGAAATTCCCCAAAAATACCTCGAAATAACTAAGTGATAATCCTAAATAACTCGTGTAAATTACGATAAAAGCATAGAAAACATGTCATTTTAATTGATTCCATTTAGTCCTTCCCTTCTTCACCAAAAAATTAGTGAATTTATTATTTCCCGAGTCTATGACCATCATGTATAACGTAATGAATTTGATATTATTTCGAAATGTTTTACTGTAAATATAATATTGTCTGGTTGAGGGAGTGGACTGAACAATTTACTCATCAAGGTACTGATTTGTTAAAGTCATATTTACTGTATGGGGGTGAGTATTGCTCTTTTCTTTTTTTTCATATCAATTTATTTTATTTGTCTAGGAACTTTGCTTGATGGCAAGCCGATAATCACTTTACCTCCTAAAACAATTAATCTGAATAAGGTTGATTTCTCCTTTGAGGAGCGGGCCTTCTACAAGAAATTGGAATCAGACTCACGTTCTCAGTTTAAGGTCTATATCCTTTTTAATTGGTTATATTAACTTGGACATAATGTTTTTCTACTGTTGGTTTGTTCAAAATTAGTGTATAGAAATTCATTTTGCTTAAATTCATTTTGTATAGTTCATCAGACTCACGCTCTAAATTTAAGGTCTATTTCCTCTTTAATTGCATATATTAACTTAGGCATAATTTATTTATACTGTTTGTTTTTTCAAAATTAGTGTATAGAAAATCATTTTGCTTAAATTCATTTTGCAAAGTTCGCATTGTTGAGTGTATCCTATTAGCTGCCAAGATTAGAATGTCTGCCCATTCTTATACCCATATCTCTCTCTCTCTCTCTCTCTCTCTCACACACACACACATTCTTATGCTTCCAGATTCTTCTCCCACTCTCCGTCTTTGCCACTGATAGGATCCAAAGTATAGAGATAGAATTAGGGATGTGATATAAACACTAAATCAGTATGAAACAGAGGGAATAACTCCCGCCCTCCCCTTACCATTGCTATTTCTATTCTTTATCAGCGTTTTCCTTTTGAATTCTCACATGATTGCATAGGTGAATCATTTACAAGTAATCAATAAATATACTTTTAAATACTAAGAGGTGCTGGGGTGGGTAAGATGTTAATTTCTGTTCTCATCCTTCCTATCTAACTTCATAATATATATCATGCAACATTACAAATTCTGTGATATTATTGTTCCTCTGATCTTTCTTTGCTGATGAAAAACTTATACCTTTCAGGCATATGCGGCTGCTGGCACAGTTAATCAAAACTATGCAAATATTCTTTTAATGCTTTTACGTCTCCGTCAGGCTTGTGATCACCCACTTCTTGTTAAAGAATATAATTCTGATCCTATTGGCAAAGATTCTGTTGAAATGGCAAAAAAGCTTCCAAGGGAGATGCTGATCAATCTGTTTAATAATCTAGAAACAACATTCGCTATATGTTGTGTATGCAATGTGAGTTAATTTTAATATGATAATTTCATTATTGATCTCCTTTGTTGCAGTTATGCTCCCTAAGAATATGATCTGGCAGAGATTCTTTTGATTGTATCTTACAAGTCTTACTGTTCCTATGGTGCATGTTTTGTTATTTGTCTAAGGAAAAAATATTAAGAGATACAGTTCCTCTATAGTTTGAAATATGATGAAATCCGTTAACTGAAATTTGTAAGGATATGTTTACTTTTATCATGTTTTAGGAATATCACATTTTTAATCTTTGCGCAGTTCTGTAAATACACTTCCTGTGGACAATGTTTACAAAATTGGGTAAAGTTTAACACTTAAACCTTCAACGGAAGGAAATGATGAATTGTGATGGGAACTTGTAAACTTTAAAGAGTTCTAGTTGTAAGTTTTGGTAAAATAAAACACGTAGTATCACAAAGTAACTAAAAAATATATTTTAGGGGGGAGGCATTCCAAGGGTATTTTAAATAGTACCAGAAAATGTCTAAAATTATCAATTGCAAGTGACACTATTTTACTTTTGTTGTTTGAAAAAGAAAGTTTATTGAGGTAAAGAGAAAGTATTTCAATAGAGACTGTTCATCTTCATTGATCCTTGTTTTATTATATGATTGGTTACTGAATCTGTGATTGTTATAATGTTATTATAACCTCTTACTTGAATGTTTAGAATTTTATTTCTTTGCCTAGTAGTAAACATTAGCTATGCATTGTCGTTAAGGGCTCTGGCTGATATGTACTATGGTTTCAACAGGATCCACCTGATGACGCTGTTATTACGATGTGTGGCCATGTCTTCTGTTATCAATGCATATCAGAACATTTGACAGGTGATGATAATATGTGCCCCGCTGTTCATTGTAAAGAACAAATTGGTGATGATGTTGTTTTCTCCAAAGCAACTCTGAGGAGTTGCATCTCTGACGATCTTGGTGGCAGTAGTTCTGGAAATTCAAATCTTATTGATTATTCACTAGTACAGCACAGTGACTACAGCTCATCTAAAATAAAAGCTGTCCTTGAGGTTCTGCAGTCAAATTGTAAATTGGAGACTTCTTCTGGCTTACTGAATTCGTCTGAAGGCAATAGAGATTCACCGCATTCTGATAATTCATATGTTGAAGATTGTGATTCTGATGTCAGGGTTATAAAACACACAAGAAAATTTTCGGCGGCCAGAACTGAAGGACCGATGAAGGCTATAATTTTTTCCCAGTGGACTAGCATGTTGGACTTAGTTGAGACATCAATGGAACAATCTGGTATAAAATACAGGAGACTTGATGGTCGGATGACACTGAGTGCGAGGGACAAAGCTGTTAAGGATTTCAATACTGATCCCGAGGTTTGGCCCTTCCCAATATTGTTAAAGCTGTAACCTTTTTATGCTAATTTATAAATGACTGATGACACCCAGTAATATGATGTGAGAACCTATTTGTTAGGGTGTGCGTTTCAAGGTATCGATTCACATGCTGGAAATAGCATTCCTACTCACATGTTTGATAAGTATTTATATTTTATAAAAATGTTTTAAAATTTATTTTATTTAAACATATTAAAAAGTAGTATTGGTAAGTTATAGGTAGTTCCCACTCTAATGTTTTATTGTATACGTGAGTAGTATTTGGAAGTTATAGGTAGTTGAATTTTATTCCCATGGGAATGTTAGATTACCATAGTATGAAAATTAGAAGTGGAGAAATCATGTGTAAATAACATTCTTAGGAATAAAAAATACCTGAGAATAATTTTTTAAAACTTGAAACAAACATGAGAATGTTGCATTCCGATTCCTACATTCCTAGAAATAACCTTACCAACATTGAAATGAACACACTTAGTAGGCGAAGTAATGAGAAATTTAATCTTCTTTCTTGGTTATGTCGGTCAATAATGCTGGGTGCACTGTTTTTCATTTTAACTAATACTGGAAATTGCATTATCTACTGTGTTTCAAATGCCTATAGGTCGTCTTTGGTGGCTGACTAAGTTGATTTTTTTTCTTTTCAGATTACTGTTATGCTGATGTCACTAAAGGCAGGAAACCTTGGTTTGAATATGGTTGCTGCATGTCATGTTATTCTTTTGGATCTTTGGTGGAATCCAACTACTGAAGATCAAGCTATTGATCGAGCTCATAGAATTGGACAGACACGCCCTGTTACTGTGACGAGGATCACCATAAAAGATACCGTTGAAGATAGAATACTGGCTCTTCAGGTTTAATATCTGTCAGTTGAATTTTATTTTATGTGCCAAAATGAGGTTATACACGGTAGAAAATTTGAATTTAGTGTCCCCAGTAATTAGGCATAGTAACCAGTGGGGGAATTGGGGGTGATTTGTGCGTTTTGAATTTTTTTCTCATTCACCTTTTATTTTTCCTTTCTTTTTCTATCATTGCTGATGGGAGGGGGGAGGTTGGGCACAACTTCCCACCACAGTCATGGGTTCAAGTCATGGGATTGTTTGCCTATAGTATATTGACTATAGGTCATACCTTTCTGAACTCTGTCGTGACGGGAGCTTTATGGTTTATACTACTAGGTTGCCCATTTTTTAGTTATTGCTTTCTCTTAAAATTTATAAAACTAAATTATAAAAGTTGAAAGATAACATTTCTTTTGGCATTCTTTTTTAAGGGTTTAGGAGATCAACTCATGCTCTGCTATGGTCCAAGGGGCAGTTGATCTCATAAAAATCCTTAGTCACTTTAATTTGTGGGTATGCTTCCTCCAGAAGATAAAGGGGGAGTTAGTAGCACATAAAGTTTTTTCTCTTTCTGTTATGGGTTTAGTGAGCTTTGCTATCTGCAAGGATTTTTTAATGGATAGCATGCACTGGTGTATGCGTTGAACAATGATAAATTCTGATTATGTTATTTTTGTGTTGGTCTGTATCCTGCAGGAAGAAAAGAGAAAAATGGTGGCATCTGCTTTTGGTGAAGACCATGCCGGCAGTTCTGGAACTCGGCTTACAGTTGATGATCTGAAATATCTTTTCATGGTCTAGATCCTTGCTTACTATGGTATGGATGAGGACCGTGCTTCAAATTTTGCTTTGGATGGCTTGGCATGGAGTTATTATGGTGTATGGCTGTTTTTTTTGCCTGCTGACATTTGTTGCTCAAGTTGGCTGGTGAGGGTTGGTTGATCCATGTAGTAACTTGTCTGTTTTGAAGCCCACAAGGGCATTTTTGTCCTCCCAACTGCTATGTTGCTTAAAGCTGCGCCTGTAAATATGCTAATTTAATTATATGGTTTAGGATGATATTACATTGTTTAATGTACTTCCATCTTTTTTCGTGTACAAATTCTCTTTATGATCTTTTTACTCTGCATGGAAAGCAAGGATAGGTTGTTAAGGTAAGACCCTTTTGAATTATTGATCGTACTGTAGAGCTAGGTTCCATGACTATGTTGTTATTTCTTTTTAAAAAGGCTCCATGAGTATGTTGTTTGATTATTTCCCCCAGCCCTGATCAAAATTTGACCACTACAATGTGAGTTCATACTTTAGAACAAGGAACACACAAGTTTAAATAGAACATATTCTATTTGCAATTTAAATTTGATTAGACGTTAGTTCTTCTTGATTGAAAGTTTGAGATAAAATCCCTTCCAAATTGTGTGAACTAGAATCATATAAACTGTGATATCGAACATTGGGTCTAGGAAACAAAATTATAGGCTTTGCTAATGACCGATTGGAAGAATACAACAAGGGATTGGATTCAGTTCTACCCCAGCCAGCCACATCATGTGGTCGACTGCATAAAATCATACTTGTTAACACGTCTTGATAAGACAAATTGCATTTTTGTTTGGAAATACACATTTGTTCCGGTCAAGTTATAAATCATATACATTTTATTCCAAACGTGATTTTATAAAAAAAGTTTTGAAGTTAAAACATGATGATTTTGTCATGGGTTTGGAAAACTAGATATAATTTACTCAAATCCAGTTAGAAAATACAAAGTATATTCCATATGATGTTAATTTCTGATCAAATCGTACAATTGCAACTGATTCCCTTTTCTTACACCATTTTCCCCCAACAAAGTCTTGCTTTTTGGTGGGCCTATAAAGTGCTTACAAAGCCATGACAATAAAAAACAAAGTATCATTTTCACTGCTCATATTACCACATTACATATTCAATGCACATCACCACAAACATGCGAATAGGACATATGTAAGTCTTAGTGTTTCCTGATAAAATAAAACCACATAAAGAAAAGAAATGGATAACTGTGATTTTTCTTAATCTCACATCTCTCAAAAAGAGGAAAAGCAAATGGTTGCCTTTGAAAAATCTTTTCTTGAATGCACTCAAATGTGAGGTCCCAACCAACAAAGGTAGACCAGAGCTCAAACAATGGTCTCACATGTCCATAATAGTGGTGGCTCCCCTAATGATTCAATTGTTGTAGCAGCTTTCACACATAGGTAGAAAGAGAAAATAGAAGGCAAGGGAATCTCTTAGTGAAAGAAAGATTTAGATTGTTTTTCAGTGTGATAATACGCATTTAAAATCGTTTGATTAAAGATCAGATCAGACAATCTATATTTCAATGTATATTTTAATTTTTCTTAGATCAATATTAATAAATTTAAAATTTGAACCGTCTAATCTTGACCGAACGCTCCAATATAGTCACTACCATTAGAGAAAGAAAAGAAAAAGGTAACACAAAAAAAAGGTTCAGGGTTAGTCCAGTCACCATTAGAGAGACCGAATCATTTTTTCTTCTTCTAGTCTTCAAATTGAGTAAAAGGGTCCTCTTGGGTCCTCTCATCACTTTGTACAACATATGAAAATTACCCTTATGCCCAACGTAGAAAAATTCCTTTATATGATTCTTTTGACCATGCTGAGGGTCATCTAAGGAATGCTTGACCCCCCATTATATACATAATTATTCTCCTTTAGCTTAAGTGTGCACTACTTTTGCACAAAAACTTAATTGAACTACCAGTTTCACAAGATTTTCTTGTACACGTACTTTTAGCGGCTAATCAAAAGCGAGATTATACTATACAATATAAAATAGAACATTTAATGACCACATGCATGGCCTAATTATTTCATTTATCTATATAATGTGACATTTTTTTAACGATAAATTATGTGACATTACTAACACTAACAAAATTAAGACATAATATACACACACTTACATGACACTAACATATATTGGGTCCAAATCCTACAAACCCATTAACTCCATCCACTGAAATTTCAATCCCTTCTTGCTGGATGTTCCCTATAATGGAAAGTCCTGAAGAAGAAGGAGCAAATGCAAAGCAGAAAGTTCCAACATCATTAACTGGAATTAAGAAGTTCCTAGCTGGAAGGGTCAATATAGGCCCACCCAAGAAATAAAATGATATGGTTGGTACCCGAACCGACACAAACCCGTATAAATCATAACACGTGTCAAAAATGGATACGTCCGATGTCCGGGGTAGGTTTGTGGTTTGACCAATAAAAGCATCTCGAAAAGCGTTGTAAGCCGCCGTTGGCAGCCTCGTCACGGCAGTTCCGGTGTCCATGACCACCCCACCCTCACCTAATTCATTTAACCGAAAAACATCCTCGGATATTGGTACTCTAAGTCCCCCAACTCCAAGACCCAAAAGCCCGACGTAATAAAAACTCGGGGCCCGTGGGTTATGGATCATGGAAACCCATGAAGCACCCACGGGCACCGATTCTCGTCCAAATTCAAGTGATCCGGATGACTCGGTGCCCCGACTCACTAAACAATAACTAAATGCACCCCCGGTTTGACTACCCAATTGGCCAACAAAAGACATAGGCCCACCTCCCAGGCCCAACAACCCAGCAGCTCCAACAAACATACCCTGGTTTCTATGCCCACACCCAATAGCAACGTTTCGGATCACGGTTCGCCCGAATGTAACCGTTTCAAGGGCAAGTGTCCCTTTAGTATAGGACCCGTCCCCATAAGAAACCTCATAATGGCACCTCCCTTCATGACACCCTGCATTCTCCAAACGGCTGCACACGGTGGAGCCACAAGATACACCCGAATAAGAGGAAGAATCTCCCGGGTTAAAAACCGGGTCGGACTGACGGTAACATTGGGTACATGGTTGACACTGGACCCAAATAATGTCACTACCCGAATCAATAACAACGTATTGGTTTTTTGGTGGGCTTCCAACTCCTATTCTAACGAAATACTCTCCACTTCCTTGTTCCATACCTGAAACCACATCGGACCCGAATTCCTCTGTTTTGTACCCGACGCCACCGGCGATGCGGCGCACAACGGCGGCGACCCTTTTGGCGTCTCTTTTCATTCGCGCATTGAAACGGCTGCGATGGTCACGGGAAATGTTAAAGATGGGAATTTCATCTCGGTGAAGAAGCTTGAGTTTGCGTTTCCCTGATCCTGATTCTGATTTTTCACTCTCCGCATCAGTGTTGGACTTTTGGTTTTCTTGGGGTTGTTTGGTTGTATGAAAAGGCTTAAGCTTTATCTTTGTTTCTGCAATGGTTTGTTTCACGTTGAGGTGTTGGAAATGAGGGTATGAAAGGTTTTGTGAAGGTGATGAGGTTGGAGTGGAAGTTATGGTGGTTAGAAGGAGTAATGGTAGAAGCATCAAAATCAAGACCATGATGGCTTGTAGTGTGTTTGCAAAATCAAGTTATGTGTTATGTTTTGTTTTTTGGATGGGTGTGTTGTGGAGGGATTTATTTGGTTGGGTTTTGGGACTGTGTAGGGAGAAAAAGGTTCATACTTTGAGTTGAGTTGAGATTACTGTGGAAATAATTGTATGTGGGGGTGTTTCTGTTTTTGTAGTTTAGTATTTGGAATGATTTTTGTCCAAGTATGAGAGGGTTAGTGGAAAGGCCCATATGAATCTTTTTTTTTTTTGGTGGAGTGTTAAGGGGTGGTGATTTCCAGCAAGATGGAAAGGTAGTTGGTGGCACTTAAATTTTGTTATACGGTAAATATATCATGATCCTTAACTTTTCATTTTGTTTACTGATTAACTGTATTTGTGAGTGCTTTGTCTGTATCTACTTTCTTTTTTCACCTGATGGCTAGTTAGAGAGATAGAGTGTACAATTGATGTTCTCAATAGCCAACTGACTCATAGTGCAAACCTCATTGAGTTGTATTAAAATCAACTTATGACAAGGTTTTACTTTTTTAGTTTAAGAGAATTGGGGTATTTCATAGTATTTGATTATATACAGTAATTAAAATTGCAAGAAATTTTGTAGTTAGATCAGAATTCAGAAAAGAAGAAACAAAATGTAGAGTGGAATATACGGATTCACAAAATTATGTATGTATGGTACTACTAAGGAAAAATATTTAGATTATTAATTGACTCTTCTATTCTCATTTTATTCCCTATGCTCTGCAGGCATTTTACAAGAAAGCAACTAATTGAAATATGGCAAGAAAAGAAAAAGAAACATATAGTTTATAATATATAAGATAAGATGAGGGTCCAAATTAGGTCTTCTAAAAGATAATGCTATTCAAAATAATGGCGCCACAGAAAAGAAATAGAATACTGTAAAAAAAATATCTTTACCAGCTTTTCTATTTTTAACACCAAGTGCCTAGACGAGTCCAAAAAAAAAAAAACACT
>JBBPBS010000968.1:14597298-14611916 GCA_037974835.1 Cicer judaicum
TTTTTTTTTTACAACAAGAGATATGAATTTTGTATGTTGGAGGTGATATAAAACATATTAAACCAAGTCTCACATTATTCAATATTATAAGAGGAAAAGGGACTACATATATTGATTTTAGTTCTTTGTTAAAAGATGTTTTGTGAGGAACTTTTTTAAAATATATTCATAATTTTCATTATATTAATGTAGTAAAATTAAATAACTTAATGTATTATTTGGTCAGATGGTTGTAATGATTGAGTTTAATGTATATGTTAGTTATCGAATTAAAATATATATTAAATTATCAAATGTTACATTTTTTTTTCAAGAGTTATTTTCTTTCACCAATTGATATGAATTTATCTATAAATAGAGATACTTTAAGGACAAAAAGGAAAATACAATTTTATGTTATATGAGTCAAATTTTTGACAAAAATATTTCAGAATCATTTATTCTTTTCTATAGTGCACAAGATTAAATGAATAAACTTTATTTTGTAAATTACCATTGATCGATAGGTTAGAAGTGAATGTGTAATTCATTTCAAAAATTCTAAAGTATCTTGAAGTGGAATCGTTGATTAACCTGTTTGCATCCAATATATCTAGATTGATGGGAGCGAATTGAACTTAAAACTTAATATAACACACACGCTTTAGAATTTATTTTGTACATTCTTCATCATCATCAATTTCATCTTTTTATTCAAGATTTGCAACATATCCCCAACAAAAGATCGAAAATGTTTCAATCATAAATATTTTTTCCCCCTCTTATACTATTATTTTATAGTGTTGTGAGTATACATGCCAATTAACTTGAACCATTTTTTTCAAAAAACCAAATTTAACCTTGTATAAGTGTTGTTTTCCCATAAATTATAAGTTTGAGGTGGAAATAAAGATGTTGATATCCGTCTCACACCCAAACATGTTATATATGTATATTATATTCATTTATTTTTGTTTAATACTTTTTCAATTTTATAATCTTAATCTATTTTTAATATGACATTTAATTTAATTATAATCAAATTATTATTTTAGTATATTAATGATAATTAATATGATTTTTTTTAGCTTTATTAGTTTGTATATATGAGACGAGCATATATGAATACTCAATTTTCAAATCTCCAAGATTTGAAAATGAGGTTTGGAGAAACAAACTTGGTCATCTTATTGTCATATCTAGGTGTAAAGTGTAAGTAAGATATTTACTTTTAGAGTTTGATTGTATTGAGAGACCTATTATTTTTTAAGAAGTTTATATTTTTAGTTAGTAATTTTTTTTAGATGTTATTAAACAACTGTCATTATTTTTATCTAGATTTAGAGTATTTACGCTATATAGTGTTTTTTCCAACAATAATTAATGTTTAGAATTTTGATATACAAAAGAAGAAATAGGGATTCTTAGTTGTGGAACACCGTCTTAACTTTTCCATCAATAAAAAGTAATAATCCCTTTCCATGCATTAATTCATTTGTTGGGTACTATAGTTTGCGTGTATTAATATTATAAGCGCAAATGCAATACATACACATCAATATTGTTTTGATTTTAATTCAAATGAATTGATTTAATGATAAAAAAATCTATATAAATTTAATTGCAATTTTAATATATTATTTTAGCTGAATTACGAAAATAATCATATTATTATATTTCTCTGAGTTTTAACTTTGAAACAAAAATTTATTTTTTCATCTTAAATTAAAATGTTATTTCCTTACTCTAAATTTTAATAATAACAAATTATTATTGCACCATTCCGTCACACTATAGTCTAATATTTTTTATATAAAAAAAGTATTGCTTTGATTTTAATAAAGAGGTAATTGGAAGGAAGTTAATTATTTATTGAGTAGGATATATGCACCAGCTTTGGCTTCTGCCTAAAATAATTAAAGGCTAAAGATGATGAATGAAATCCCTATCTTTCTCATTCTTTCACAAATCTCTTTCACTCTATAGGTACCTTGAATAGCGTGAAGCTTCAAAAGTGAAAGACTTAGGGGTTTTTAATGAGAATATTATTATGAACTATTGTTATTATAATGTTAGCCTTTTTAATGGGAATCTTTCAAATGGGTTACAACATTAAAGAAAAAGATGGACTATGAAGGAGTCACCCACCAAATTGAGGTATTAAAAAAGGTGACCTTCTTTATATCAACCTTTTTTTTCCATAAAAAATATATTAATTATAATATTTTTTAATTTTTCTATGTTGGTGGTGTGCTTAAAGACATCCACGCGAGATGTGAGGAGCAGTTGGATAAAGGACAAGTATTATTATTTACTTATGAGATGAGACACTAACAAGTAGGGTTGTGCATTAAAAAACCAAATCATATCTATTTTAAAACTAATATATGGATTTGGATTTATAACTAAATCTATTATTTAGTTTAAAATTGGTTATAAAATCAATTGTAAAATTGGTTATAGTTAAATAACCGGTTTATAATTAAGCAATCAGTTTTGAAAATTTTAATTTTAAAATCGATTTTTTTTTCAAAATCAGTTAAAGTTTAATTATTTTTTAAAATATTATTTATTTATAGTTTAAAAATCGGTTATTTAAAAAAATCGATTTTTTCGATAAATTTGTCTCATCAAATTTTTTGAGAAAAAATTCAATTTAAATTTTTTTCCGATATTTTTTCGAAAAAAATAAATTTCAAAATTTTTTTAAATAATAAAATCTCAAAATTAACAAAATATTGGTAGTGGATAAAAATCGGATAAATACCAAATCCAAATATAAAACATAAGTGGTTATCCAACCCGTTTATAAATAACCGAATTATAACCATATGTTTTAAACCAAATTTTTAAAATAGATTTGGATTCGGTTTTGGATTTGGGCCTTATAACTGGATTTTTTGTTTAGCCCTACTAACAAGAGTACTATGGAAGCTGCATACATAACATTAGTTAGACAAATTTACATACAATCATATCTCACCATATAAATAAAGGTTTTTTTTTTACATACTTTAAAAACTATTTTTGCTAAATACTTCTTAGTTAATTGATAATATGAAGATAGAGGTAATAATTTTCATACCTGCAAATATTTGTTAAATACGAATTACTTCCCCGAAAATTTCCTAAAGTTTTGCACTTCTTTGCAATATTTATCTAAGGTGGATATCTCGTAAAAGGAGGAAGACATTATATGTTTGATGTACTTGGCTTATTAATTCAGTGATTAACAATTTGTTGTCTAAAGTAGAGGAAAATTTTCAACATAATTAATTAATAATACATTTTTATATGAATGCGATTTTAAAAAATATATATGATGTTCATGAATATTTTCAAATATCTACTATCTATTCCTGCTGGAATACCCATTAGCTTAATACTGGAATATAAAAAAGTTTACATAAATATAAATAAGACACAAATATCATTTTTATTCAATAGAGTTAATATTATATGGCGAAGATTTGAGCTTGTATATACTAGTTAGCATCCTATCTTGCCTAAGCCATACTTCTCCACATATATATTTTAAAAAATATGTTCGGTGTATACATATAGATAATAGAAAGACTTAATTGCAGTTTTGGTCCACCTATTTTAGCTGAATCGCGAAAGTAGTCTCCCCATTTTGTTTCTCCATAGTTTTAGTCCCCAAACAGAATTTTTGTCCAAAATTTGATAAAATTTCATTTTTTTAAAGCCGTACTACACCATTTATGACTATATATTCCTGATACAATTGTTGCAAATGAGATATTAAGACATGGTGCAATTTAAATAAATAAAATAAAAAAAGAAATTTCATAAAGTTTTAGATTAAAATTATGCTTAAGGGGTCAAAACTGGGGAAAACAAAATGGGGGACTACTTTCGCGATTCATCTTAAATAAGAGGACCAAAACTGCAATTAAACCTAAGAGAAAAAAAAATAAAAAATAATAATATGATAATAAAAGAAATAAATAGAAAAAATAAGGTGTTGAATAAATGATGCGGGTGTATACATTTATCTTTTTTGTTTGTTCTAGAAGCCATACTTTTCAATATTAATTGATAAAATGCTGTTTAAAAATATATTAAATTTAACATCACCTTTCCCACTTAATAAGTGGATTGTTAGTTTAAAAGTAGATGGTTTTCTTGTGCACATTTGATTAGTTAAAAATTGGACACCATTAAATGGCAGCTGATATTATTGCAACAAATAGTATTATTAGAGAGTTTAAATCGTTTATTGTCCGAATACAAGTTAATAATTGCATTTTTGATTATTTATTTGATTCTCTATTTCTTATTAATTTGTAAACTCATTCACTTTTTTTAAAATCCAACAATTTAGTTTTCTCCTCCGTATTTTTAACTAAAACTGAGTGATTTAACATATTTTAAGTTTTATGATATACAATTTCTTATAATTATCTAAATATATTAATTATTTGTATATTATTAATTAAATTATAAAATAAATAATTTCAAAAGTTAAAATTGAAGTTTTTATTATAATTTAATCTATTAGTCATTTAACATCTCGTAACGTATTTGGCGTAATTTATAATATATCACATCATCGTTTTTAGTTAAAAAAATTAAAGTTAGAGACAAAAAATATCTTATTTTAAATAGGGAAACCAATTTAAACCTACTTAATATAAATCAATGATTCTTTTGTTAAAAAATATAAATAAAAAAAATATTAGGTCTAATTGAAATAATTTGTAGTCGAATTTTGCTTATCATTCAATTGAAATTCGGATTACTAAAATCCATTTCCCTAATAACTGGAACATTAAAACAAAAAATATTAGGTAATATATGTACAATATAATATAAAATATTGAGTTAAATAAATTTTTAATCACTATAAAATTTTAAATTTTCGCTCTTAGTTCTTATAAAAAAAAATTAATCTTTAGTCCCAGCAAATTTTCATACAAACAATTTTATTTCCTTCTAGATCATATATTCCTTATTTTTATGTTGAATTTAAGACATTTAAAAAATTATTTAATTATTTTCAAGTTAAAATATTTTAAATTTTGGTAGAGAATTTTTTATAATATTTTAATATATTTACAACAAAAATCATTCAAAATTGAGGGAAACCTTTCTCTTCCTATTTTTCTTCTTTTAAAACATGGTTGATGCATTTTTGTAAATGACCATTAGTAATAACTGAGTGATTGCGCATGTATCATGAGTTTTGAATTTTTTTTTGGAGTTAATCTTTTTGAAAATATTTTGGTTAAAATAAAAAGATCAATCAGATTGAATTTCCATATAGTTGTTGCCATGAAATGCAACCGCGTGACACGCCAATGAATAAACGACGGAATTACCATTACTTTTTAATGTATATAGACCATTGGATAAAAGTCCTACAAATAATTATAAATTAATTAAAAGAAGGTTTCCACTTATCACAATTAAAATGATACTCATAAAGAGATTTTGGTGTTATTAGTAAACAATGAATTATGAAGCACAATGAGTGTGAAGTAGCAAGAAAGACAAGATACCAAGGATATTCATACGTTTGATTGTTTATTAATACGACAAGACCAACCATGGAAGATATTAATAAATATGAGAAAATAGTGGGGTTGTCACGAACACAATAGACAGTTAGAGTTTTGGAAATATTTGCTCAAAGACATGCATGATTTCTCAATAATTGAACCATTATTACCACCTAAAAGTTGCACTTATATTTTAAGAGAATCAATAATAATAGTATGTATATATAATTCATCTCTTTTTGTTCCTCCATTTCCTTCTCCTTTTCACGTGTGCACACTTTGGCATGCTTCATGTTTGAATGTACGTGGTATAGTTGGAGAGGTAGGTGCACATAATAACGATTATCATGGAGTGAATGTTGAAAATAGAGTGTGAAATAAAAATTACAAGGATTAGGTCCAATTAGGCTGGTCATCCCATCAATAGTATATGACTTCCCAATTAGTGATGGGTGTAATTTTATTTTTATTTTTATAATATACCTTGAATTTTAATTTTTTTTTAATTAAAACTATATTTTCTTTTTATTAAATAAAAATCAAAACATAATCTGCAAAATATTTAAGATGACTCAATAATTTGACTAGGGACACCAAATAAGTTATATACACAATGTTTTGTTAGTGATCAATTAGTCAAAAAAGTCTTCCAAAAATCCCTTAATTAAAAATAATATATATTTTATTAGTTGTGTATCTCTTAAATATCTTCTAGATAAAAATAATAAAGAAAAATATTTTATACACTAATTATAATTGACTATATAAATTATACACGAAACATATATTTTTCAGTAATCAATTAATTAAAAGATAATATTATGTGAATCAATTAGTTAAATAGATATGTATTTATTTAGTAGCATATCTCTTGCATATCTTCTAGACAAAATTTAAAAAATAAATAATATATTAATTATAATTTATTATAAAAATAATATACGAGATAAATATTTGTCACTTATAAATTAATTAAGAGACAATCTTTCACAAATAAATTAGTTAAAAGAGAAATTTGGATTTAATTAATAGTGTGTCTCTTAAAAATACTTTTTAAAAAAAATTGAAGTAAATTATAATATACACTAATTATATTTTATTGTGCACATGATACACGAAATAAATGTTTGTGGGTGATCAAAGTTAAAAGATGATATTTCACAAATCATTTAATTAAAAATGAAATATGTATTTAATTAATAATGTACCTATTTAATATATTTTAGATAAAATTTTGAAAAAACTGTAACACACTTAATTATAGTTTACTATATAAATCATTGACAAGAAAAATGTTTGTTACTAATCTATAAAATAATATAGTTGTACTTTATTATATTATATGTATTAAATAAATTTTTTTTATCTTAAAAAATATTATAAATTCCACAGTTATTAATTCACAGTGAGATTCAGATTTGAACCAGAGACAGAGGGTCTAATATAATAATATCGATTGAATTAATACTTAATTAAAGATATATTAAATAAAATTTAACTAACGTTTTATACTAAGTTATTTTTTTATGCACTTATATATATATATATATATATTAATATGATATATTTACTGATTGAATATTTTCCTCAAAATTGTAATAAAATAATTTCATTTAAATTTTGATACTATTTTATAATAAATTTTTAAATATTTTATTACTATAATATTTATTTTAATACAGTTTAATCAACGACGTATCTTAGAAATGCCGATGTATTTTGTTATTTTTTTAATTGGAAAAAAACACGCAAATTATGCATGACGGGATATGTTTAGTTTATGAACTAAATTATTTTGTTAAGAATGATGTGGCTAAAGATTTTTAGAAAGATCTCCACAATATTTGCAACATTACGATTTTGGATATATATCTCTGTTACCTAATGGAATCCGAATCAACTACAATAAAAAATCATGATACGAGTGTGATTAAAACTTTTGAAACTTTGATGATAATAGTCAATATTTGAGCACAATTTAACAACCAAATTGCATTAATGTCTATTATGGTCTAAAAAAAAAAAAAAAGGTAATGTTGGGATTGATGTATTTTTTGTTCGGTCTTAATATTTGATCAAATCAAATTTTAGACTTTAATATGTCTTTTAACCCAATTAAATCTGATGAGTTGAACCCAAGACGAGACTCTTAATAGTAATCCTTCAACTCTCTTTTAGGTAAAGCAATTAAACATAAAGAAACTCATAATAAGTCACATATGACTACCACTTGTCAATTTATTCAAAAGTAATAATTCATAATATTGTTTTACAAATGCTTAATTGCACTTTTGGTTCCCCTATTATAAGTGAATCACGAAAGTAGTCCCTCCATTTTGTTTGTCCCCAGTTTTGGTCCTCCAAACTGAATTTGAATCCAAATCATAATGAGTTGTCATTTTTTTAATGACCTGTCAAAAAAAGGGTGACGTGACAAATGCATATGTGGATTAAAATCATTATTATATTATTTCAAATTAAAAAATTCAATTTATATTTTTTAAAACTATTATTATATTGTTCTAAATTTTAAAATAATTGTCAAAATCAAAATAACAACACCTAAAATTATGAACCCTAAAAATATCAAAATCAAATTGAAATGAAATGGTGAAGCATGAACCCTAAATCGAAAATCAAAATCGACCACTTCCCTTTTTTTCATCACCACCACCACCACCACCACCACCACCACCATCATCATCACCATCATCATCATCATTCGATTTCATCTTCTTCTTCATTGTTGTTCATCTTCCCTACACTTTCTCTAAGTTTGAAGCTAAAGTCAAACGGTTCGAGAAATGTTATATGAAGAAGCACACCAAAAAGGGTATTAATGGTAATAATGCTCTTGAAACAGAGACACTGTATTGGAAAGTGACGATGGATAAACCGTTTTCAGTTGAATACACAAACTACATGATAGGTTCTCCATTTTCGGAAAAATGTCAGTCATATTGGCAAAGCTGCTTGTGTTGTTCATAGTGCTTGGAATATGAGAGGGGTTTCGAGGGCAAAAGGGTATTTGTTAAGGTTTATGAAGGAGAAGAGTCCTGGGGTGACTTCACCTATGGTTTATCTTGCTGTGCTTTTTAGTTGGTTTGTTTGGCAGGTTGAGGATCATGATCTTCATAGTTTGAATTATCTTCATGTGGGTGCTTAAGATTTGGTATGGTGCTCCTAGAGATGCTACTGTTGCTTTTGAGGATGTTGTTAGAGTTCATGGTTATGGTGGACAGATTAACCCTCTTGGTTAAAATCTCATTAATAATCCTAATTTGTTTTGTTTTATTTTCAATCACCTTTGTGTTTTTTTCTCCTATTGAATAGAAATAGATATCTTCATATGTATTTACTTGAAAACTTGTGTTATGATGATTATATGTGGTTTTATGATTCTATATCTCCCTACATTGTTTGTTTATTCTCTGATTATAGGTGTTGTTGTTTTGATTTTGACAATTATTTTAAAATCGAGAATAATATAATAGTTTTAAAAAATATAAATTGAATTTTTAATTTGAAATAATATAATAATGACTTTAATCTACATAGGCGTCTGCCACGTCAACCCTTTTTTGACACGTCATTAAAAAATGATAACTCATCACGATTTAGACTCAAATTCAGTTTGAGAGACTAAAACTGGAGACAAACAAAATGGAGGGACTACTTTCGCGATTCACCTGTAATAGGGGGACCAAAAGTGCAATTAAGCCTTTTACAAAACTATAAATTACTAGTTAGTGATATGATTAATAATTTTTTTAGAGAGAATGAGTCAATAATAATAAAAAATAATTATTTGTCATTAAAGTAATTTGGAACAAATAATTTGATGTATAACCTGAACCTATCCTTTTTCCACTTTATCTTATCTAAACCTGAACCTATCCTTTTTCCACTTTATCTTATCTTTATTTTGACATAACAAACCGAATTTTGTACACCTCTATTGTCTATTCATAAGTCTATTAGGAAGAAGATAAATACAACAAAAGGCTAATGTTGTAATTTTAACATGAAGGTGAAATAGTTAAGAATATGTAGTTCTAAGAGTTTAACAACTTTATTGTGAAATATGGAACACAAGAAAATTCAAAGGACCATAAATAAATCTTCAAAATACAATAACAAACCAATGATTTGAAATGACAAGAAATTTCAATTGGCTGACCCCTAGTGTATATACCAACCAACATGATCATTTTATAACAGCCATTTTGTTCAAGTATTGACCATCTGAACTGCAATTAATTTGAGTCTGCCTTATCTAATATGGTTTTTTAAAAGTTAAACTGTACAAAATGAATAAGTTGCTTCAAGATGATGTAATACAGTAAACCCTTTTTAATGAATACATGTTGAGTTGAGGTAAAAAAATGAATGATTTACTTCAAAATGATGTTGAGTTCACCTAAATACATTTGCTTGTTTTTGAAGTCGTTAGAATTTAAAGCTATTCTATCTGTCCAAACAAAAATTGGATTCTCAACGAGCAAAATTTTAGTAATGTACTGTTACACAAGTCCAACTAAAAGGACTTTCTATAACTATCCCTCACTCTCTTTTTCGGAACAAACAATATTTCAGAAGAAAAAAAAAACAAACGCTCCTATTCATCCTTCTCCTCCCATAATTCAAAATAGAGAAACCACGAACAACTTTGATCACCTTACACCATTTCAACACATATTTTTGCAACCACCACAAACACCATCAACACCAACACAACTTGCTCTTTCTCGTCGTAATGGAGAGAGCAAAATCATCCATATCCCTTACATATGGGCCACTGATCGTAAAGTAAGACTTCATAGCTTCAATCATCTCATTCAAAATAGAATCTTTAATATTAGCCGTGAGTTTCATTGCAAAAAATGTGGCACTACATTCGGAATGACATACGATATATATAAGAGAAAAGTTTCCTGAATTATAGATTTACATTGCTCGGAACAAACACCAAATGCATGATAGGGCACCACCCATTTGGAAGAATCCAACATTGCCAAAGTGTGTGTAATATAATCAAGCAACCTCTATAGATCCTGTATTTGTTAAGAAGAAAAGGGACATCAACTGGTTGTTTTTGTTGTTGGGACAACAACTTGGTTGGTGCACACATTCACAACTCATATATGTTTGCAAGCAGACAAAGAATCGTTGTACAAGTTCTAAGGATAGCCTTATTTATTTATTTATCATATCTTGAACTCTGCAAATAACTTGATCCTAAAGGACCATTTGATGTTTCTTGCTAGATGGTGGTACTCTATATAAATTACTATGGATAAATATAAATTAGGCTAAATTACATTCGTGGTCCCTTAACTTAATTTCAGGTAATGTTTTGGTCCTTTAACTTGTTTTTTTTTTTCCCATTTCAGTATTTTATCTTTTGAAATAATTTCAATTTTACCTTGTAAGTGAAATTCCGTTAAGGCAACGTTAATAAATTCTCTCCTTCGTTTTCTTTTCAGTTTTTTCTCTTTGATATTTCTAAATCTCTTGTTTGGTATTTTCATCTCCACTAATTTCCCTCTTCTCATTTTCATCTTCTTATTTTCCTATTTTCTTATCTCATCTCGATTGATTTCCCTCTTCTCATCTCCGAAATCGTTTTCCTCTGCGTATTCTTCTCTTGTCCCACTCGTTTTTCTCTTATCATTTTTTTCTTCCATCCATGAAAAATCATATTCACGGTACCCAAAACTAATAATCCATGGCCGCCTCATGTTCAAATGGGTCAAATACACAGTCCAACAACTATGGTTCTTTTATTTCCAATGGAATTCGTGAGCTAATCGATTTTACTTGTCTCAGTAACTCAAGTATTTAATTAAAATCGATGTGCCAATCGATTATGCAATATGTTTCTGATAAATGATGAACTGATTCATTTATGCAATCGATTACCTAATCGATTAGTAAAAAGTTTGTTACTTAAGAAAAATATAGTAATCAATTTTCCAATCAATTGTCCAATCGATTTCTTTAATCACAGAACCCAAGTCTGATGAAAAATATTTTAGTAATCGATTTGCCAATCGATTTCGTTAAACACAGAACCCAAGTCTGATGAAAAACATTTTCGTAATCGATTTGCCAATCGATTAACTCATTGAAAGCTTTGTTATGTGAATTAGAAAATCGATGTACTAATTGATTAACCAATCGATTGTCCAATCGATTTCTTTAATCATAGAACACAGGTATGATTAAAAACATTTAGGCAATTGATTTGCTAATCGATTTGCTCAGTGAGACCTTTGTTCTGTAACTCAGAAAATCAATTTCCCAATTGATTTATCAATTGATTTACTAATTGATTGATTAATGCGCTTATTTTATGATTTCAGTTTTGTTGTATGGAATTTGGAACTATTAATGTAATTTTCTTTTGCATCAATTGTGGCTCCAATGTTCTTGGTTGTTATTTCTTAAATTATTACTCTCAATAGAATTATTACTGTCGATTGGCTCACAAATTCCATTGGAAACGAAAGAACCATAGTTGTAGGACTGTGTATTTGACCCATTTGAACATGAGGCGGCCATGGATTATTAGTTTTGGGAACCGTGAATATGATTTTTCATGGATGGAAGAAGAAAATGATAAGAGAAAAACGAGTGGGACAAGAGAAGAACACGCAGAGGAAAACAATTTCACGGAGATGAGAAGAGGGAAATCAATGGAGATGAGAGAAGAAAACAGGAAAATAAGAAGACGAAAATGAGAAGAGGGAAATTAGTGGAGAAGAGAATACCAAACAAGAGATTTAGAAATATCAAAGAGAAAAAACTGAAAAGAAAACGGATGAGGGAATTTGTTAACGTTGCCTTAACAGAATCTCACTTAAAGGGTAAAATTGAAATTATTTCAAAAGATAAAATACTGAAATGGAAAAAAAAAAGTTAAAGGATCAAAACGTTACCTGAAATTAAGTTAAAGGACCACGAATGTAATTTAGCTTATAAATTACTATGGATAAATTTAATTTAATTTATTTTTGTTTATATTTTATTCTAATTGGACTATTTGTTAATATTTGATTTTCTTATTTTAGACTCTGTAACACCCTAATTTATTGTTATACCTTAATTTATTATTATTATTATTATTATTATAAAGTAGTGATATTTTTTTATACATGTGTTTCTTGTGATGTAATAATCTTTTTACGTGTATTTTGTTGTCTTTGTAGTTATGTAAATTAAAATCATTGATAATTGATATTAGATCTATTTATTTTATTTAAAATAATAATAATATATACAGATTGCTATCATATTAAGCCTTATATTTTAGTATTATTGTTGTTATCTAGACCTTTATTATTTAATTTTTTTTATGTAAGTATATAAATATAAAATAACTATATTAATTATTTATTAAATACAATAATGATGATGATGCCGTCATTAAATTTAATACTCTATATAATAGCCTAATAATTTATATTAATAGCCTAGGTAATAAAATTGAATTCACCATAAACGAAATTAATGGATTTAAATTAATTCTGAATTCGTAACACCCTAAATATTTAATTAATAAATAATAGTAAATTATAATAAATTATATTATATGTGTATTCTATGTGGTGTGATAATTTCCTATGTATTTTTTTTATCCTAATAATTTATTTAAATTATTAATATTAACTATAATTTACTTACAAAAAAATAAATAAATTAAAATAAATAAATATATATAAATATAATAATATAAGGAGTGAATTTACGTTGTTACATTAGTTGTTACTTTTAGCTCTAATAAAATAGGATAATAATAATAATTATAATAATAATAATAATAATTATAATTATAATTATTATCATAGTAGTAATAATCTAGGCTAAAACTAGGTAACGGAGCCGCATTAGGAATGATTAGTAGCCGCCTTGCATCATCACAAAAGTCATAAAATAATTCTTCCACTCTATACCTTGATCAAAAGCCATCTTGCATCATCACAAAAGTCATAAAAGAATTCTTCCACTCTATACCTTGATCAAAAGCCATCTTGCATCATCACTAAAAGCATAAAGCATTCTTCCTCTCTGCACCTTGAACACAAGCCGCCTAGCATCATCACCATAACCATAAGGTATTATTCCTCTCTGTACATTGATCGAAACATGTAGTAGTGATAGGCAGAATTTTATAGTGCCAATATGAATATTCCCTTTTAATTATAATAACAATTTCCTTCCATTTAAACTATATTTCTCAAACAATGTTTTCACAAATTTAGCGACAGTAACAAGCAACGTTTGAATTTTTATAATAGTTTATCATATATCAAAATTTAAGCATGATTGTGATTATTGTATTTTGATCGCTTGACACATCTTAACCGACTAATGTATTACTCAATAATTTCCTTAAACAATGAGTTACTGCCCTTTCCATATTTATTTGATAATTTAGGTTCATAATTAAAATAAAAATACCAACTATATTTTATTTATTAGTTATATTATGATTGAATACCACTTACTTATGAAAATAAGAGAAATACATCGGTACTATTTATTTTCTTTTATGAATTGAGTATATTTTCTGTACGTATTCAGATTTCTCTGCAGTACTTTGAAATTAAGTTTGAATTATTAAACTAGACATGTGTCCTTTTTATTTTAATTATTTTGTAATGATAAAGTTGCTGATGATATTGCACAAAATAGTCCAAATACCAATTAATTCTTGCTGATTTCTTAATCAAAGAACTTGCACATGCCACTTTTTTTTAATTTAATTAAATTATTCTTTTACATGGTTGCTTTATTATTTCATAGTTCATGTTATTAACACTCCTTAATACTATTTACAATATTATTACTAGCATACTTGTTTTAGCATATTACGTTGAAATTAAATAAATAAAGTTAAATTAATGATTGAATCAAATAATATGAGCTCTTGTTGAATACAACTTCTCTAGACATTTTTCTATTGTTATCTCTAAATTCTCTTTTAGATAAACATGTGCAATTGTATTCTCTATCTTATATACATCTACATATAAATAAATAATCTCAATTTGTTTAACATCCAAAGACTTATTTATTTAGATAATTTAATTATTTATTTATTATTTTATTATT
>JBBPBS010000968.1:14624564-14640456 GCA_037974835.1 Cicer judaicum
AAACTAACTTATCCCTGGCATGTAGTTTTTTTTTTAAAAATAAAAATATTAATTATTAGACTAAACACAAATATATTTGAATAAAAATAAAATAAAATATAGAAACAAATTAGTATCGATCTTTTATAAAATTAATTAAACTAAAATAAAATTTTGGTTCTTTATTTATTTTTACTAAATATTTGCTTTGGTCTTCTATCTTTTATTTATTTATTTGCATTATTTATTTTTTATAAATGATGAATGTTAATTATTTTTTCACAACAAATCTAATACAAATATTTTATAGATTTCTTTTGATGTTACATATTAACTTTTTTGCTTAGGTGAGATATGTTTGTTCATGTGAAAAACAATTACTATGAGGTAGTATTTGAATTTATTTTAAATATATATAATAGATATATTGAGACGCATCAGACATTAAATATAAATATATCTACCAACATAAATTTGAACTTGAATTTATTCAATTGTAGAAGTTTAATCATTTGCACTAAATTCAATTTAATCTCCATTTTTTGTTCATATTATAAAAGTGAATCATTATTATATATTTTAATAAAAAATATATAAAAATTATTATAATAATAATTTTTTTTCTTCTAAAAATATAAATGAAGGTTCAATTTTATACCATTTTTATGAGGTTTATATTAGACATAGTCATGTTTTCATGCTTTATAAATAACATAAAGTAGTTTTTTGCGGAAAAGATAAAACATTTTTTCAGAAAAAATTGAAGGTGTTGGGAGATAAGAAAAATTAGGAAGGCTAATTTAAGAACAAAAATTAGACTACACCAAAAAAATTATCTTTTCATATATATATATATATATAGGTATAGAATGTAATGAAGGGAAAACAATTAGACTACATCAATTATATCAAAATAAATTAAGGTTACACCAACAAAAGTAGTTTCATTAATTGTGGATGCTAATATGAACATATTCAAATAATTTTTATTTAATATCTTTACACATAAAATAAAGTATAACTCAAAACTCAATTCGTGGATACAAATTTGATCATCAATCCATTGTAAAAATAAAGAGTTTCATTAATTTATTTTTAGAAGTATAATCCATAATTTTTAAAATAGTGCAACATAAAATTTGACTAATTATGATACTATATAATATATTCTTGCCTGCGCCACTGAAGATGAAGCAAAAGTTTGTCATAATCAGGAAGGTTTTGTTTAATAAGAGGAACTTGTTTAAAGTTTTGAATCCAAGCATGCAACTTAGGAAATTTCTTTGCCTCAATCAATTTGATTCCAACAATTTTCTCCAACCCTTCTAACCAATGACTAAGGCATCCATATACTATGTCCACCATTCCAATATTGTTCCCTCCAAAAAACTTCTTGTCTCCTATACCTTTCTCTTCCATTATGGCTATAGTTTCTTGTGCTTTTTCTATTGCACTAACTCTTTCTTTTTCTTCTTTAGGAGGTCGGAGAAATAAATCAGTTATAGAACCGATCTAGGAAATAAACCAAACAACATATTTCAAAATAATTAGCTTAGATCAATTTAAATTTATATAATATGTAGTATATGATTTAGTATCATGACAATTAATCCAACAACTATCCACCTTTAAATTACTCACAAAATGAATTTTGGTTGAAAAATAAATAAAGCCTCACTAAAGATTATTTTTGGTTAGAGTTTGACATCCATACTCCCGATCTATTTCTGGGAAGTTCATTAATTATGAAATGCATATATCGACACGAACACCGAACAAAATATTTATACTAACACGTCGACATCAACAATAATTTTATAAATGAATTAATTGAATGTAATCAAAGGATTAGTGTTATGATGTGTTGGTGTGCGACGCTAACATGTGTCAGACACATGGAGATGTCTTCAATAAGAAGCGTGATACTATATAGGTGATTCATTAATCACTTGAATTCAGCAAATAATACTTTTCTCATAGTTCTTAATAGATAGATAAAATTGAGAAAACTTAATAAAAGGGTAGATGAAATTACCGAATCCTCTCCAAATTTAATCCAAAATCGAGCTATGGCTCTCTCATGGCAATCTTTTGGTAACAAAGGATTTTGTGGCCAAGTTTCTTCAATATATTCAAGAATTACAAGAGATTCTGAGATGGGTTTGCCTTTGTGAATAAGGACAGGGACTTTCTTGTAAATAGGATTGGATTGAAGGAGTAGTTGACTTTTGGTATGTCTGTCTTGTTCTATATAATCATAGCTTATGCCCTTTAATTTTAGAGCCCATATTACTCTATGAACAAAAGGGCTAGACCAAAATCCTAGCAATTTCACTTCTGCCATAGTTACTATGAATAAGCATAGATACAAAGTGGAACTTTATAATGTCCTAAATTTCACAATTCAATGGATTTAACCTTGTTTTGTTTGTCCCTATCCTATCACAAAAAGCTTATCTTTTTGTGATTCATTGGTCTTCAATTTCCACTTTTAAACTTGTGTTTCTGACTTCTTGTAGTTATTAGCCGCCTAGAATAGAATTTTCAATTTGGTACAAGATGCCCCCAATGTCAAAAAATTATTCCTTTATTCTTTATCATTGTTTTTTCAAATCAGTATTTTGTTTTTAAGATTTGTCTTCTTTCTATATTTTTATTTAGCTATTAGAATCTCGGGATTAAAGGTGGATAGAGTCTCGATCAACCTTCACTGATGCAGATGTTTGATTTGATATTTTAGTTTTCCAAATTTAATTGAAAGAATTCAGATAACTTGAACCAACTTGAATGTCGCGAGGAATCCTAATTAAAGAAATGATTTGTGGACATCAGATTGTGATGTCTGACACTGTAAAATGATACAGTTTTCAATTGTACAGTAATTTTATTTTTCTTCTTATTTATTAAACAACCAATAATGAAACTTGAAAGACAATAGCCAAAAATTACATTCCAAGATAGTAAAGTAGTATATGCCTTACTCTTCCTTATACAAAATAGGTAATGTGTATACAACATTCAACTAAATCAATTCAAGCAAGACATATATATTTAACAAACAAAGTAAACTCACTTTTCACTTTAGGGATGATTGCTTGGGAAAGCACTTCAGCTACCTAATGAAATATGTATAGCTTGTTAAGTTCTTCATAACAATGAGTTAAGTTCCTTCACATACATACATATATATATATATGACTGTCACAATGCATGCATGCATGTATAGACATCAAAGCTAAGGAAGAAAGTTCTTTGGTAACAACTACTCTGCATATGAAGGCAAGTCATTCTCAGTTGTATTCATTTTTTGTCTCTCACAAGTTACAACAATATTTTCATCATCATCTATGAACTCTCTAAAGTGAGACATTCTGCCCAATTCTTCAACTTTATCCATAACATGGTCTAATTTTGCTACCATCTCCACTAGTAATGAAGTGAAAGCTGCAAAAGGTAGTGCTTCTGAGAACTCAAGGCTAGTGATCATACTCATAGTCTTACTTTTACTAAGTTGTGACCTCAAAACCGTTTTGTGTCCTTGTCCTTCTTTTGATTTACTTCCAACTGGGGAACAACAATCACTTTTAATACTTGATAATGAGATTCTAGTTTCTTCATCAATCATGTAAAAGTTGGGGGTTTTAGGGGTTATTGGGGTTCGACTTCGACCTTTCATCGAGCCTAGTAAAAGTTGAGGTTGCGATTTCAATGCATTGTCAAGGTCTTGCAAGGCTTCATTGAGATTATTAGAGAGTTTTTCAAGGGAAAATTGATGCTTTTTCTTTATGCTGTTGGCCATTACCCTTAGTACTTTTGATACTTGTTGTGCAAGTTTGATGCAAGAATCTTTGTATAGATCACGGATTGACCTTGGTGTCTTCATGCATAATATGATATAAATAATAGAAAGTTAAAGGGATATATCCAAGCATTAAATAATGAATTTATATTTTATAGTAGAGCTTATTCCAATAATTGTGAAGATGCTAGCCAATAGAGTAATACAGATTTTGCATTTCAATTTAATTTCTACACAAAATGACCTTGAATATATATCATCCAGATCCTAGATAAAGTTCTTAATCAATGATTGGTATTTTAAGTGATAGTGATTCGTGTGATATCAGTAACATGACAGGTTTTGTGCAAAAAGATGAGTTGGCATAATAACTTGACCTATTTGGATTGACTTATTTGAGCTTATGTATCGGCATAAGCATTTATGAGTCTGTTTGGGAATGATAGGATACTGAATATTGGGTCTTAGCCCAATAGACAGGTTGAATAGAGAATCAGAATTCGGTTGTTATTTCCTGATTTTTAGGAAAATTCTGTTATAAGTAGGAGGGAAGGGGGGTTACAAAGGCATACAGAAAGTTGTTAGAAAAATAGTTAGGAGAAGAAATTCTTTGGTTAGAAGCCATTATGCTCTGGATTAGGAGTTCTTGAAATCTAGCTTATCCTTTTCTTTACTGCTTTCCACCATTGTAGAGCTTTGTGCAGGTTCTATCAAGGAAGCTTATGGAAATAATTTATGACATGTCAATTTTTATAAGCTATATCCATGATAGCTTGTAAAAACAAATTATAGCTTACATAAAAACAGTTTGACCTTAGTTATACCTTATAAAAAAAATAAACTTATATACAAGCGCTTATCCTATAAACTGTTAAATAAGTTGTTTATTCAAACAAATTTGCAATAAAAGGTATCACAGCTATACGCTTGCATCATGGAACTAGATTAAAATCTGACATTCTGTTATGTGCTTCAACCTACCACTATATACATGGTTCAGGATATTTCTAAGTAATATCAAAAGATTTTGAGGGAACGATAAATTTTTTATTTACATTTTTTGGGTTGAAAGTTAAATCATTTACAAGCAAAAAAACAGTTAGTCCATAGTTTCTTTTGGCATCATATAAACTCTACTATTTTTAAAGTTAAATTGTTTCCAAAATAGTTGCTTTAGTACCTGAATTTCAGACTGAAGGCATCCATGTAGTGCTACAACAGTGTAGCTAAAATGGCGAAGAGCAGCTCCTATTTTTGCATATTGCTGCCATGGGATCCTGTGACAGCTTCTTGAGTACCTTGGCTCCCAATTTGCTTGTAATGCCTATTTAATTTTACATTATAATAAGATATTCTGTTACAAAGCACCAAATTCTGATATTCTTAACAAAAATGGAGGCACTAACTTACTAGTGTTTCATCCTTAGATTTAGAATCTAAAACAGCTTCATAGCACTTGTAAATGAGATCCTCAGATGAATCATCTTCATTTGCTTGTTTTTCAGAATCATAAAAATATTCCATGACAGAAACTGCATCATTATTTTCACCATCAATTATATGTATTGAGAAAATAGAACTATAGTAGTACTCTCTGTTCCTTTTTAATTTTCGCTTTCGTAGTACTCTTAACCTTACCTTCTATAGATTTTGCTAAGCCTTCAAGCTTTGATATGGTGGATTTATGAAGATCTTCCCCTGACCAGTTTGGAAATACCAACAGGCTCATCACAAGACAAAGACCAGAGCCTATGCATATGGTAGAGATGCGATCTTTTGCCATGCTCAAGACATTATCAACACGGTAACTTGATACAGTTATCAAATTGAAGGTTAAGAGAAATATCATAACACCATAGTCATAATTCTTCTTTATATAAGGAATGAACCTCACATAAGTAGCTGCAGCTCCTGCTAAACAGAAAAACAATGGTTAAGCCAAATATTTTGGGAAGCTCCAGCAACAAGACAGAAAACTTGATCAGAACTAAATCATAGATAACTTTAGTTACAGTCTAGGATTAAGAGATAGAAGAAATACAAGTGATTTATATCTTTTGGTATGTGATTTTAAATGTCTGTATCTTGAATAATAGATCTCATGTTTTACATATCAATTGAGCTTCTCCTAAAAATTCCAAGAAATAGATACCTTTTTAGAACTCAAGCACTGACACAGACATCGGATATAACATTGACAACTGACACAATACTTACACTTATACATCAGTAATAGTTTAAGAAAATAAAAGTGATCGAATGTGACCACAAGTGTTGGTATCGTGTTCATTCGGACACACGCATGTTGGACACCGAACATGCCTTCACTCTGAGGTTTTGGTGCTACAAAGTAACCGTATTACTAAAGCAAGAGTGAAGTTTCTTTCATGATGCGATAAGTAAATGCTTACCTAAAAGAAAAACTGCAGCACCAATGAAAACCGCTCGAAAAACTTGACCTGGTACATCTGCAAGATACTCAATAAAAAATGCCAATGATCCTGCTAACAAAGTCCCAAATCCTCTATTTAGTCCTCTGCATAAGGTTCCTCCTGCAATTCAATACCTATGAGACATTGATCTAAATACATAGTAATAATTATAATAATGTTACTGAGAAATGAGAGTAGCATACCTACAGTAAACTCCATGACAACAACCACAGTCATGACAGCCACAACAGCATTTTTTCCTATCCCTTTGTACAATGGCTCCATTAGATACAACAAAGAAACAAGTGTCAAAGCAAGACCAACTTTCAAAGAATGAACCACTTTTCTTGGATCATCTTTGCCAACTTTCCAAAGTGTCCTCCTCAACAAACCTGGAAATCTTTTCACTTTATCAACAAAACTGTAAAATGATTTCCAATATTGGCTTGAGCTTCTCTTAGTAATAGTATTGTTGGTTTCATCCATTGAAACTTTCATGCCTAGATCAATTTTATGAGTGAGAATGAGATAGTCATTAAAAGTTTCAGTTTATAATAAAGGTTGGGACAAAGTGACAAGAGAAGAATATTATAAATAGTAGAGAGACTTTTTTTTTTTCTTTTGATAATGATACTTCAATAACAATATGTTTATGTTTATGATGAGAAAGACAGGGTGTGGTAGCTTTCAGAAATGCTTAGAGTCAAATGTTAAGTGGAGAAAAGCAACCTTACAAAAAACTGGTTGTCATCATGTTGGTGACCTGAAGCTTATATTATAATATTATTATATTACTAATATATTAAAGTCAGTGACATGGTTCATCTTCTTATAGGTGATCCCATAATATATATGTTGAAAATAATTTGATTGTTTTAGTTGTTTATATTGTTAATCATGAATTTTAATTAATGTAAGCTTAGACTAACGTGGACGGTTAGTGGCACAGCAGCAGAAATAGTGCTGAATTTATTAATTTTTTGGAATTAAGAATGGTTACCACGTGTATATCTAATGATAGGAATTTAGATACATTGCTTTTGTCATGCCAAACCAGCTGATTGGCATGCCAGATGATTAAATCATGTTAAATTAAATTAATGTAATTATCAAATTCAAGAGCAACTAAAAATCTTATAGTATTGGAGCCAATGGGAGACCACTCTTTAGGATTCTAATTGATTTTTTTCTTAACCCTTCAATTCTTAGGAGGAAGTGATCATGTTAATCTGAAATTTAGTTAGAAGGTAAGTAAATGTTGAACAAAGATTGATCCAGTTAGTTCAAAATCGAATAGTCCGGATTGATTCATTCTTAAAGAAACTCATTAAGTGATTTATTTTTTGTTTTTTTTATAAATATTTTATTACTATATTAATGTTATTTAGAACTTAAATCTTTTGAACAATTTAAGAATGTGTATTATCACCAACAATGGATTAATCCAAGTGGTAAGGGTTTCAGGCTCTTTAAGCAAGTGGTTAAGAGTTCGATATTTGACTCGTGTATATGGAGAAAATTCAATTGAGAGGGGAAACTCACCTTGTGTCTCCAACAGGTTCATAACTATAACATGGTTATTAAAAAAAGTTATTAAAATTAGTGTTCCTGAAAAAGAGTTATCAATGAGTAAACTAAGAGGTACCATTTCCACCAACATAAGAAAAAGAAATGGAAAAAGATGCAAGCAAACATCTTACCAAAGAGAAAGGACCTAAATTTTTCACAGGCTGTGAAACTGGATGAGAAAGTAATCAAATCCTATTGAAAAATGTTGTGGCAAAGTAAAATTGTTTTGTAAAGTTAGTCACACATCACATGTAAATGAGATAACTCATACAAACTTCAAGTACCAATCATTAGTAGACAACTACCAGATAATGATATCTCAGAAACTAGAATTAATAACTACAATGACTTAATCTTTCTGTTACATCCACCTTGAAATATTCCCTCTCCATTTGATATTGAATTAAGCTTGTTTGAGGCCAATGGTTGCATAGCAACTATTAACTGTGAATCAAACACTGCAGCAGAATGAGTAGAAGCACAAAATTGACAACATTCAACTAAACTAACGCATGCATGTACAACTTTGCTCATCGGATGATAGACATCTAGTAATAATTACTCTGGGATGATAGACATCTTTGCCAACTTTCCAAATTTTCCTCCTCAACAAACATGGAAATCTTTTCAGTTTATCAGCAAAACTGTAAAATGATTTCCAATGGCTTGAGCTTCTCATAGTATTGTTGGTTTCAGCCATTGAAACTTTCATGTCTAAATCAGCATTCTAAGGGTTTAAGTTTAGCTCAAAAGCCTTATACAAGGTGACAAGAAGGAATATTAAAAACAGTAGGGACATTCTTTTTATAATTTTTCCTTTGATGGTGGATTCTGCATTGGATACTAATTTTAAAACAGAAGCAGATTGTTCTGTTATATCTAGGTGTTTGGCCATTGCAATAACTATATGTTTATGAAGAGAAAGACAGAGTGGCTGCTTTTAAATCAGCGGCGCTTAGATTACAATAATGATGACTTTTTATAATTGTGATAATATGATATGGTGACATGATTAATTAGCCCCATTTTGTAAGCCTAACTAACTGGGACGGCTATTGGCACAACAAAGTGCCGATTTGATTAATTTGCTGGAATTGAGAATGGCTTGGACTCGTGTGTGAGTACGAGCATGTTTCCAGTTGTAAAAATCATAAGGCGTTTCAGTGCTAAATAAACTAACATATTGTTTGTTTTGCAATGGAATAAGTACTTTAATGGATGAAGTTTTGAATTATTGGACAACTTATTACCCTTGACAATATTTGAAGAACAATGAACAGTTTTTTTTTTAAAAAAATTACGAACAATGGACATTACAAATAAAATAATATAAAGTTTATGTAATATGCTTTAACTTAACATTTGAAAAGGTAAACGGCACAAGATTAGTAGTGTTTCATCTTTAATTGTGGAGTCTAAAACAACCTTGTAACCTTTGTAAATCAGATCCTCTGATGAATCAACTTTAGTTACATCATTTTCATAATCTTGAAAGAATTTCATGAGACAAGCTGCATTATTTTTTCAACCGTCAATTATATAGACCAACTTCAGTTCTGCAGTTCTTTGTTTTCAGAACTACTGGACATCTTATAAACTTTTTTCTGCTGGGCGCATCCTTCTTAAAAACGTAGTAAGTGAACAAAATACCTGACTTGGGTACTAAAAACATTGAAGTCCAACTAGGATCGTGATGGTCATAACAGTTATATGGTACATGTATTATCCATTGAGAATTGACGGGCAATACTTAAATAATGATGGGTCAATCAGTGATTTGAATATCTGTATATATCGTTCTAATTTTACATATTACAATGAAGTTTAGATCCTATTATCCTCCAGATGATCCAGGTGTGACTCAATGACAAGTCACGGTGGATCCTATCAGCAAATAAGAACTCTCACATAATGAATGGAAAGAAGCAATAAATGTTGCCACCCCACAAACCACACCAGGATTGAGACTAGCAACCTAATAAGAGCCAAAACATCAAAATTCTGCCATCTCATAACCTTGGACTCCTTGTTACTGAAATGTTTCAAGCTTTTGTGTTTATCCTGAAATCCATAATCATAAAACATTATAAAGAAAATATTCACTAAATGTAGATTAAGATTCAAGTTAGACACATAAATAGTTAATTTCCCTTACCTAATGTGAATTTATCGGAACTCGTCGTGGTAATCATTATATTCATCTTCATCGTCACTGAAAATAGCACTATAAAATACATATGGATTCTCAATCATCTCGGGCAAAGTGAGGCGCCCATCTTTGTCAACGTCTGCCTGTCATAACATCATACAATGGTTACCGATGAAATTAATGCATGATGCTATTCAACAGATGTTGGGAATGCTTTTTGAACTATCTTTGTCAATATCAGCTTCTCATAACATTACCACAATGTTTAATGAGATTTTACTCCAACAGATGTCGGAGTGCATGCTGAGAACATCGGGAATACTTAATTCAATGCATCTAGTTAGAAACGCCCAACATGTAAATCAAGCATGACGATATAAACCCTCCAAAAGCATAAATACTAATTAACCTACAAAACTTCATAATTCACATTAGAAATGTCATAAATAGCATTACCAATCTACATGGCTGAAGTAGGAAACATTATTGTTCTAACTAAAAAACAACAAAGATGAAGAACTTCCCTCAGACCCATCATTAAGGAATAGAAAACTTATCAGCTTTATTAACTAAATGACATCAAACACTGTTGTTTATGAAAATATCTATCAGTATTATTTGGGAACTTTTGTCTCAAGGTGAGTACACTATGGCATAGTAAGTGTGTAATTGACACCCTCCCATTACTAGGGTACACCAGTAGGAAAAGCTTTCATAGTAGAGAATCAACAATTCACATTCACGTGGATAGTGAGAGAGAATTGAGAATCAGAAAGGGGATTCTAACTGTAACCACCAGCTTACAAGACAGGAGGATCATGAGAAAAAACAAAAAATCAGTGAGAAGGCTAGAAGGAAAAAAGAGTTAACAAGAAATGACTGTGCGTGGGATTGGATGGAAGGTTATAGGTTACATGAATAACATGTGCTATATTTTTTTCTTCTGTATTGAGTGTTTCAATCAGCTTTCTGTTTTCTGGGAGTGAGGGACAGTCTTTATTAACTGGACCTGTTTCTTTAATTGGGAATTATTCCAACATTTTCTACAATCAAATACCAGGGTATGTTTGGAACCCATTATATTGAATGATAGAATGGGAGAAATAAATCTGTATCTTTCCAAAAAAGGAGGAATTCTCCTTCAAGGCATACCCCTTTCACAATGGATTTAATGCTTTGCTCACAAATGCTAATAACTCAAACACCTGTCTCTGTCTGTCCTTACATCCACCACCTATTCATTTATCTAGTTAATGCCTTCAAAAACTCCTCCAGCTCAAGATTGTCTTACAGTGACCCCCATAATTTCCCATTGGAAATTCCGATAAGTTTCAAAGGCCAATTTTAATGGTAACTGCTAAGTAATAATCTATGTTGTTATCTGCCCATTCTGATCTATGTCCCACACAAGAGAATGGCTGAGGCACACTATATTTGTGTCTGCTGCTGTATGAACCACTGCTCCCGTCCTCCTAAATCTTGATTTCCTCTACAATACCCTCTGTATCAAGCATTGAAAGGAGCCGTATACCACTGGATCATGTCTTGAATTGATTTCATCCCTCTATATTGTTGTTGCATCTCTGAAGGCTAGTCAGATTCACCTCAGTTTCGCCAAGTGAACCATCCCAATGAAGTAGGTCTCAAGAGTCCAACCACAGGTAGAGAGCTTCTCCTTTCTTTCCCAAGGACGGGCCTCTCCTCTGTCATAACCCAACCTACTCCTTATGTTTTCCTAAATCTGCTTGGTCAAATGGGATTAAGCTTTCCCTCAAAATGGTGTTCCCTATTCCTACTTTTTCTATAATCTAATACCTGAGTTTACCCTTACATCCACCTATTTATTTATCTAACATATCGTCTCTAACTAACCACTCCCGCTGTCAACGTAAATTAATTAGGTTGTCTTTCCTTTACCCTTCCAAGAAAATACCCGTCTGTCCTAAAACACATAGCCACTCATTCAGTTACTTGCTCAAAAGGGGACTTCACGGAGTTACTAGCACACTTTTACACACCTTAATTAGCTATAACTTTTACTCTGTTTTTATTTTGGCTTCTGAAATGTAGTTATGGTTAAGTTCTTTTGTCAATTTCTAATTTAAAACTATTACATCAATAATTAAACTAGGGATTATAAGGTGGATGGGTTGGTTTGGAGGGAGAGAGGGGCATAGGTTTGGAGTGATAATGTAGTCATGGGTTCAACTTCTCCCACTAATATAACACGCTAACTACTAACATTTGTTGTTAAGAAAACATCAATTATCAAATTGAATTGTGATTTGATAACTATGGACCTATGGTTATTCATATGACTTCATGTGAAAGAAATGACTCCTTTGTCAATAATAAGAGCATAATTATTGTAAGGTGAAATTCAATACCTGTGAAATGATATATTCTGCTTGTTGTTTTGCATAATAATGCTCAGATGGATGGAGTTTCCCAATTATAGGCAGTAGTTCAATATCTGACAAATACCTACACAAATAGAGATGAAAACCCAAAAGTGAATGATAGTATAGGATAAGGAAACTACCACAATGTTTCAAAGAAAGTAAATTAATGGTGAAAAATAGGTAAATACCCGTCTCCATCTTGGTCAAGTTGTGCAAACAATTTTCTAGCTGGAACATCCATTGAATTATCAGAATGATGGGAATTATTGTGACTTTCTTCATCATAGTTTCTTACCAAATCAAAGAGCCCGTGGAAAAATTCTTTGAAGTTGACCTTCCCATCTCGGTCTGTGTCTCTTTCTCTATAAAGAAATAAAATGATACATCAAGCAAGAGTACCCAAAGGCAGTGATACAAATAACCAAATTGCATGTAAGCTGAAGATTTCCCATTTACTTCAGAAAAATAAAATTAACTATAAAATATAATATTGTCAATATTTCTATTATTTGCCACAACTCCCTACGAAATTTATTCCAATACTGTAACTTCTTCTAGAGGAGGCCAGTGACTGCAATGCAAAATTCAACAAACCAAACATGGATCCATCCCATACAAGCCATCATCTGGAATAGCTCAACAGAGGATTGAAACATTCAACTTCAATCCTAATTGGCTGCATGGATTTGGGTAACCCACAAGAACCTTGTGCATTACTCAGGATATATTAGGCTGATGGATATATCAGTACCACATACATTGGCAAACACATTAGTTTCCTTTGTGTTGTTTATCAGTCCCATGAGTAGCGTGTCAAATGTGAAATGGTAATTCATTATTAGGAGAATGAATAGTTTTGAGCTACTATTTAGTAACAAGATATCTCATTTATATTCATGTCAATTGTCAAATACATTTATCATTATGGTACATATGCTTTTATATTCATACATTTATTTGTTAAATAAATTGTCAAAAGATACGCAATTAGATACTTAAAAATCTAAGAAAATAAATGTACGATATAGGGAATACAAACATATCAGGGGGAAACTTTACAAACATAAACCACTTATTCTAAAAGAAACCAATATGGAGCTGTGACAAGTTTGTATGAAATATGAATTACCAACCTGATTTCCTCCTTGCATAACCATTGTTGAAGCTTTCGATTGGTGCTATCAGCTGGGTGCAGAAAGCTAGAAGACAATGAGGAAACAAAATATGGAAAATCATTATCCCAAAGTGAAATGCATCATGAACTGAATATGCAAATGCAGAAAACAAGATTTTTTAACAAGTAGTAGAATCTCACTCATTGAACTCGGTTAAGTTCAGAACACCGTCTCCATCTGCATCAGATGCATTAAAATGCTCTTCTTTCCACCAACCCATGTCATAACCGAAAGAATCATTATCTGATAAAAATAAAAAACAAATTACAACATTCAACACCCAATGTACAACAGAGACAATAATCCCTACCAAAAAAAGTAGGATTAAATACCAAAATTAGTCATCGAAATTGTAGGGTTGTATCAATCTAGTCCTCCACATTATCAATATTCCAAAATGATTACAAAAGGTTAAGCAAGTTGGTCTCTCTATCTCTATCTGTTATCAAATGGATCACTGACACTAATCACTTAAATTTCAAATTCATCGACAATATTAATGTCATTTTTAAAAATGGATAATGTGAGGACTAGATTAATAAGTTCCTAAAATTTGAAGGAACAATTTTGATATTTACCTAAAAAAGAAATGAAAATTAAAAGTTCACTAAAAAAAGAATGGTATAAAAAAAAACAGATCTAGAATGAAAAAAAAAATGTAAATGAAGTTGAAAATAGAAAGAGAAGTAAACCTGCAGATTTAACCCAACTAGGAGGATCGTATTCAGAAAAGGAAACGAAACCATCATGATTCTTATCATGAAGTTCCATTTCCCTCTGAGAACGATGCAAAACCTCTCGATGAGCTTGTTGAAGATTCCAGTGAGTCAACTCGTGAAGGGAAATAAAAGAATCGGTGGGGTCCACATCGATCTTAGGGAAAAGAAGGAAAAGCCTAGAGGTAACATTGAACTTATCCTCATCATTGATGAAGTCTTCGGCGTTCATGAAGTCTTCCCATTCAGGTTGAGACTCGTGAGCGGGAGCGGAGTGGGAGTGTTGTTGTTCCCATTGTTTGTCTTCGCGGTGTCGTTCGAGTTCGGCGAGGAGAGGGTCGAAGGGGACAGGTTGGTGGTGGTGGGAAGGAGAGAGAGTGAAGTTGGAACGGAGTTTGAGACGGCGGTGACGGTGGGAGGAGTCGGAGTGGTTGTAGTTGTTGAGGGGAGAGTGGGAAGAGAGGAATAAGAGAATCACTAAAGCTATGAATGTGTAAGCCAATACCGATCCTAACCCCATTGATTTCACTCTCACAACAATACATACATATCTCTCTCTCTACTTATTGTCTTGTGGAATTTTCTTTCACTTCAACTTCCCTTCATTCATACACTATTTACTTCCAGATACTTATATTATATAAACATAGATCTCTTTCTTTTTTTCTTTTTTTTTACATTATTAATCATTAATCTAAGTTACGCTTTCTTCAAATTATTACTGTTTTTAATTTTACAAGTTACACCTCAGGAATTTACAATCATTAATTACAATTTTTTTAAATAAATAAATAAGGGATTTTTCTATGTATTACCCACAGTCCAATCAAAACCAATTCATCCTAAGTAGATTGGTTTAGTTCAGATTTATGGTAAAAATATTCAACTCAATTAAAATAAAATTAATTTGTTGAATTTGATCAAAATCTACCCAATTCAATCTGTGAGCACCTGTATTTTCTTTATCGACCTCCCTTTCACTTTCGTCATGCATTGTATCCCCTAGAATTTAAACTATTTTCTCCTAAGCATTTTTGTGTTCCATTTTTTCACTAACTGCCTTGTTTTTATTTTACTCAATATAGGAGAGAAATATATGAAATGAGATCATGTACAGACGCGAAATGATTTCCGAAGACTTTAAATTTTTGTATGAAAAAAAATATAAAATATCATATCATATTCAACCAAACTTTGGGTATTGGAGTGTTCATAATTAGAGAAGTCCAATAAAATAATTCTTTAATTCCTTAACTTGCATTCAAAAAATGAATTTTGAAAAATGTTCAACATGAATTATTAGTGTAAGTCAATCGAATATGTTGGATTGAATAGTTATTTAATAATGATAGTTATAATAATTATCTAGAGGGATGATAATTGTTGATATTCAATGTGAATGTAAATTTAGTGTATAGAACACTGGAATATAATTTATGTGTTGTGCAGATGTAGTTTAGAAAATTTTCTTTCTCTGTGAATTTTTTAAAAAAATTTAAAAATGATATTATGATGTAATTTTTTCTAATATTTGTTAGTTGACTTTATTAAAAAAAGAATAAATAAAATAAAAACAATGAAAAAACTTGTAATAAAATATATAATTTTTACTTTCAAAAATCTGATTAAAAGAATGTGATGCTTATAAACATTTTATTTTGTTTTAATTAT
>JBBPBS010000968.1:14641893-14684834 GCA_037974835.1 Cicer judaicum
TTTTTTTTTTATTGTTATAACTTTATATTATTATAATAGAAAACTACATTGACACAAATATATAGCGGTGCTACTGTGCTATAATGTAGCTGAATTTGAATTAAATTTATATTGTTATGTGATATGCTATTTAGTTCAAGGTGTTGCCAAATAATGGCTATAACAACACTAGCATTGTAGCATAGTGGAATTTGAATAAACTGTTATTTTGCGTGATTTGCAATTGGCAACATTAACATTGACAAGAGTGGCAAATCCATGGAAGTCGCTGTCGCACATAATAAATTATGAAGTAACTGAGCCTGAAACTTAAAATTTTAACAATTTTCTTTAATCTTTCTCTATTTACTTTTCCTTCTGCCAATATGGTCCATATTATTAACATTCACTGCTTGAGGTTTGTAACAAAGCACGTGCCAAATGATCTCATGCATCCTCAACTTTATCAACAATATGTTGACAGCCAAGTTTACATCCCAGCTGATATGAATGAACCATGTGCATCAGTTATCACTGGTCAATATTGGGTGAAAATTCAAAACTTCCACAAGATGTTTTGTCCACCAAGTCCTCTTTTCAAAGACAAAGCCCAATCTCTCATTTCATAGCCTTTTTTGTTGTTTATCATCTCTTTATCTTAATGTTTTTCCTCGCAACGTGAAGCTTCTTTCAAGCCTTGACTATTTATGTTGTACTGAAAAGGTGGACTTTTGGTATTCGTCTAAGCTTGAGAAATTGCCTGCTCGAGATATTTGAAAGTTTTCTGATATTTTAAGACACCCATTAACCAGAAATCAAAATTGTCCACTGTGACTATGTTTATGTACTTCTGTGTTGGCTTCTCAACATTTTGACTTTGGCTCACACACTTGATCTTGTTCAGTGGAATGACAACCTGTACATGAGACATATATATATTTTTTAACAAATCTTGAATCAGGGAAACTTAGAGATAAGAAGAGGTTTGTTTATGTGTATATATATATATATATATATATATATATATATATATATATATAGTTCATGACTTACCTTATAGCGGATCCTACACATTTGTCCTTTCTGATTGAAGACTTTTATTGATCTCTCACTGCAAAAGGCAACCTTGTCCGTGGAGATGAAGAGGAGACCAGCTAGAGGACCAGATGTGGTGGACAGATAACATGGAGAAACTTTCAACAACCTCTCCTTGTCTCTCACACTAAAATACTTTATAAACACTTTCTCCACTCCACCCACTTGAAGAATTCGTGCCCCTAAGCTCAACTTTCTCTTTATTGTTTCAGATATGTTTGATCCCAGTCTCACTGAAATTTCAGAGTTATATAAAATAGAATTAGATATGTTCAACTAGCCAAAGGACTTAAACTGATATAGATACTGCAGACAAAAGGCATGGGTTTCATATATTGTACTATACCACTTGGAAACATATCTAAGCCTTACAAGGGACTCACCATGTTCTTGGACTCTTTGTGTGAGACTATCGGCCATCCTGGCAAGCTTTTTGTTTTTCAAATTTGTTCTACCTGAATCAGTGAAGCACTCTATTAGTAAAACCATCAATGTTTAATGAAATTAGATGTTCCTGGTTTGTCTGTAAAGGAAAAGAGCTTACTTTTAATTTGCTGTTTGGTTGGATATTGACATTGATGAGTGGCAGGATCAAGTAAGTATCTGTTAACCGACTTTTGAAACTGATCATATGTTGCTGAAATGATTGGAGTTCCAACAACTAGCTCATGATGAAGAAGTGAGGTCTGCATGTTGAATGATTAATAAGGTTTGTGTTTTGTTTAAAGGATGACTAGCAGTAGGTGAAGAGAAATGGTCTGATCAAGAAGTGAGGTCTGCATTCTCTTTGTTTGATCAGTACTTTGTATTTTAAGGAGGTAGTGTTTAAAGGGATGAAGAGATGAAGAGTAGAAAGTGAATCTTGGCCCTTTTGTTGGATGACTCAACCTTGGATCATCGACCATGATCTTTGTTGATGTAATTAAGACACTGGTATGGCAACTTGATGGTCTTTTATTCAAGATAATATTTTGACATCATGGATTGTTTGGTTGCTTTTAGAAAAAGATGGTACAGAAAGATCAAAGTTATAGCTTTTTTAAAAGTTTTAAAAAATATGCCTTTGAATGGGTTTGTTTTTAGAGGCTTAGAGAAAGGTTGATTTATATATGTAACTTCAGGAGCAAGGTTTCATTGTGTATTGACATGTTGTCGACAAATTCTTTGGAGAACTGCACTGTTTTTGGAAATTGGGTTCAAGGAAATTAACCCAATAAAGGGAAAGGGTGAAATACTTTTGTGAGGATGCATCAGCAGAGCTTTATGAGCTGGCACATTAACTTTCTGATGCTAAACTTGTCTAAACTCTCTTGCAGTAAGGTGTATATGTAAAAGTAAAATGATGGCAAGTTTATGACTGACTTACATCTAAGATAGATACTTACTTTTGCAATCTACAAATTGCTCAACCTTCATTTTAACTTTCTTTCTTAACATATATATGACTGAAATGCTAGTGATGTCATTAACTATTAATAATAATAAAATTATTTTGATTAATTTAGTTAGTTACAATAATATTAGGGTGATACTTGATCAAATAATGTAGCTATGTAACCAGTGGACAATTTCATCACCTTTCCTTACTAGAGATGATGATAAGGAATCCAAAGCCCTGAACACCACAACTATAGTAAAGGACCTGAAAAATGATTCATAACCTTTCATGGGTATTAAAGTTAAGGGTAGATGATAAGTGCCTTAGAATATCATTTGTAACTTCTTATACCTGTAACCCATTTGTTACTACACACTTTGACATGCTGTAGTAGTACCACTAAATTTGACTTGACTATATGCGCCACTATTCGGGAGTAAATTTAATTTGATAATTCCTTCTTTTATTTGTTTGGGTCAATTATTTGAATATCATTCCTTTCCAATTTTAAATTAGCACACCATATTGGTAATGTGGATGACGTAGGAATGATTGTGCAATCTCCTTTTTTGTAGCACACTATCAATAGATGGCGTGAGACCATTTTCAATTTTCTAACATAAACAAAATTCCAATTTCCATTGCCATATCTTTTTATTATAAATTTTACCCTTCCTTATCCCTTACCATAATATCACAGCATTGTGAGCAAGCTCGCTTTATGATATACTATATTCTTTGACCCAACAAACATCTCTGATGGGTTTGTTACTTCCAATTGACACATACCACGAGCTTCATTTTCTTACTATCGTATCTCAGCAACTCTTGTTTTTGTTGTTCTTATATATTATAACCAAAATACTACATTGACACAAGTAGCAATTATAACGGTGCTATAGTGCTATAACGTAGCAGAGTTTATATTGTTTTGCGATATACTATTTAGTACAAAGTGTTGTCGAATAACGACTATAACGATGCTATAGCAATGTTGTATAGTGTAATTTGAACATGCCCCAAAAGTTGCCATTACACCACTATAAAGCCTTAACGATGTGACCACTCTTTGTCACTGCCATTGTGAGTATGCATCCCTCTTTTATTTCTCTTTTGTATGTTATGATTAATTTAAGGATTAAGGTTTTATGTTTCTTTAACTGAAGCATATGTTTGGGGCTGGGTTAAAACACCATTAAGCCACTGAGTTCCGGAGAGAAAACCAGAGAAAGGTAGAAACATTGAGTCTGAATTGTTAAATTAACTAAGGGACTAATTTACAATTATTTTGCCTATGGTTTGCATATTTGGATCCTCTGCGGCGTCATGCCTCTGCAGTAAGACGAACTGTAGCAGGAGAACAGGGGTAATGGAGCTGGAGAATGAATATGGCACATAATGAAGAGCAATAAATATGGCAGGAGAGGAATCAATTGGGATCTTCTACCGCCACCCTAGAGGATTCAAATTTGAGAGAAATAGAGTGGCTGCTTTATTGGATCGGTGGTGTACTATGCACCACATATAGAGATGACCATTGGTGCTATCCTATTTGGATCCTTTGCTGTTTGAAAGTAATAAGATATATGGTCTTCTGTGAGAGAGAGAGAAAGATGGAAAAATTACATCTGTCTCCTCTCTTGCAGGATCCTATCTTAATGGTCCAATACATGAGACTATCCGATCCCATTATTGATGTAGTCCATGTTACTAATTAAACTAACTAATTGAAAAAGTTTCATATTTGAATAATTATAGACAAATTTCATTAAGGGTTTGAATGGTTTGAATACAATTTCGAAGTAATTGAGCCTGAAACTTAAACTTCTAACAATTTTTTTCATTCTTTCTATTTACTTTTCCTTCCATCTTGTTTTCTACTAAATAGGGCTCTCTGTGGATGAATGGATACCTTCTGCCAATATGGTCCATAGCATTGACAGCCACTGCTTGGGGTTTGTAATATAGCACACGCCAAATGATCTCATGCATTCACAACTTTATCAACAATATGTTGACAGCCAAGTCTGCATCCAGCTGAGCTGATATGAATGAACCATGTGCATCTGTTATCACTGGTCAATCTTTGGTATGAAAGCCAAAACTTCCACAAGATGTTCTGTTGTCCACAAAGTCCCTTTTTCATAGATTGTCTTGTTTCTTTATCATCTCTTTATCTTAATGTTTGTCCTCGCAACATGAAGCTTCCTTCAAGCCTCAACTATTTTTGTTATGCTCAAATGGTGACCTTTTGATATTCATCTAAGCTTGAGAAATTGCCTGCTCGAGATATTTGAAAGTTTTCTGATATTTTAAGACACCCATTAACCAGAAATCAAAATTGTCCACTGTGACTATGTTTATGTACTTTTGTGTTGGCTTCTCAACATTTTGACTTTGGCTCACACACTTGATCTTCTTCAGTGGAATGGTAACCTGTACACGAGACATATATATAAGTTTTAACAAATCTTGAATCATGGAAACTGAGAGATATAAAGAGGTTTGTTCATGCATATTGCATATATATAGTTCGTGACTTACCTTATAGCGGATCCTACACATTTGCCCTTTCTGATTAAAGACTTTTATTGATCTCTCACTGCAAAATGCAACCTTTTCAGTGGAGATGAAGAGGAGACCAGCAAGAGGACCAGATGTGGTGGACAGATAACACTGGGAAACTTTCAAAAGCCTCTCACCCTCACTCACACTAAAATACTGCATAAACACTTTCTCCACTCCACCCACTTGAAGAATTCGAGCCCCTAAGCTCAACTTCCTCTTTATTGTTTCAGATATATTTCCAAGTCTCGCTGAAATTTCAGTTATACAAAATAGAATTAGATACTGCAGACAAAAGGAATGGTTTTCATATATTATACCACATAAGTTGGAAACACATCTAAAAGGAAGGATACTCACCTTTTTCTTGGACTCTTTGTGTCAGACTATCGGCCTTCCTGCCAAGCTTTTTCTTGTTTGAATTTGCTCTACCTGAAACAGTGAAGCAACTCTATATTAGTAAAACCATCAATACTATGAAATTTGATGTTAATGATTCGTCGGTAAAGGAAAAGAAAGTCATACTTTTAATTTGATGTTTGGTTGGATATTGACATTGATGAGTGGCATGATCAAGTAAGTATCTGTTAGCCGACTTAGGAAACTGATCATATGTTGCGGAGATGAATGGGGTTCCAACAACTAGTTCATGAAGAAGTGAGGTCTGCATGTTGAATGATTAATAAGGTTTGTATTTTGTTCAAAGGACTAGCAGTAGGCGAAGAAGAATGGTTTAGCTACTAGATTTCTAAGGAAGCTGTGGTAACTTGGTTTGATCAGTCCCTTGAATTCTAAAGAGGTAGTATTTATAGGGGTGGAGACTAGGAAGTGAATCTTGATGCTTTTGTTTGATGACTCAACCTTGGATCATCAACCATGATGTTTGGTTGATGTAAAGATACTACTGTCACGGCAACTTGAAGTACTTTTATTCAAGATAATATTTTGACATCATGGATTGTTTGGTTGCTTTTAGAAAAAGATGGTTACAGAGAGATATAAATTAGCTTTTTAAAAAGTTAAAAAAAAAAAAAAATCCTCTGAATGGGTTTGTTTTTAGAGGCTTAGAGAAAGGTTAATTTATGCATGTAACTTCAGGAGCAAGGTTTCATGGTGTATTGGAATGTTGTCGACAAATTCTTTGGAGAACTGCACTGTTCTTGGAAATTGGGTACACGGAAATTAAACCAAAAAAGGAAAAGAATGAAATACTTTTGTGGGGAAGCATCAGCAGAGCTTTATGAGCTGGCATATTAACTTTCTGATGCTAGACTTTTCTCTCTAAATTCTGTTGCAGTAAGGTTATGACTGACTAATATCTAAGATACGTACTATTGCAGCTTCATATTCAATTTCTCTAACATATTACATATATATATATGACTGAAATTTCATTCCATCAACTATTATTAATAATAAAATTATTTTGTTTATTGTAGTTAGTTACAATAATAGTGTTATATTTGATCAATTAATGGAAAGCAATCCAAAGCCATGAACACCACAACTGTTGTAAAGGACCTACTGAAAAGGGTCTCATTTCATGGGTATTAAAAGTTAAGGGTAGATGATAAGTGCCTTAGAGTATCAATGGCAACTTCTTATACCTGTAACCCATTTGTTGCCAAGCTGTAGTAGTACCCCTAGATTTGACTTGACTATATGCACCACTATTGGGGAGTAAATTTTTTATTTGATCATTCCTTCTTTTATTTATTTGGGTCAATTATTTGAATATCAAATTAGAACAACACATTGTAATATTGGGGATGATGTGGGAATGATATGGCATTCTCCTTTTCCACGAAACCTTAAAAGCATGTCGAAGACTCTAATTGTAGCACACAATGTCAATAGATGGTGTAAGACCATTTTCAATTTTCTAACATATACAAAATGCCAATTTTCATATCCATAAACAAAACTCACTTTATGATGTATAGATACTTTGACCCAACAAACATCTCTGATGGCTTTGTTACTTCTAATTCACACACATTCCACAAGCATCATTTTTTTACTACAATAATTATTTACTGAATGACTAGTTTTTTATTTAACTTGCACGTATGCATAGTAAATAATGTGTAATTTATCAAAATGTTAAGCAAACAAATGGGTTGTTTTCCAAATACACAAGTAAAACTTAGAAAAATTGTAATTGCTGGTCATGTTAATTAGTCAAAGGTAGAACTTGGAATGATGTGGATGCACATGGAAATGATGTGGTGATTCAGAAACATGTGCGCCATCATCTCTTAATTTATGGTCCCCTCAATTTCATCTTCTTCATATTAAGGTTATTTCAAATTAATAAAATGAAACAACAAAAAAGCGTTGGTGGTATGTAAGTATATCTAACGTTAGTTAGTTAGTTACATGTCGTGCCAACTGCAAGTCACCACGTCACTCACACCCTTTTGAACCATTAGCTAACATTTGTAGTATATTTTATTTGTTTATTATACGGATTAGATACCTCATGATAAAAATAAAAATAAAAACATGAAAAATTAATTTATGTGAAAGATTAATCCTTGAAATATAAAAAGTGAACGATTTTGAAATTTCAAAAAAATGATAAAAATTAGATAAGGGTGGGATTGAATTTTTTTTTTAAAAATAATGAGAAAAAAACAAATTTAAATATAATTTTGGTCATTTATCTTATAATAATATCAATCATTAAAATATCTTCTAATATGTATTCGATATGATATTTTTTTTTTAAAAAAATCCATTCAACACAATAACATGCTTGTATTTGAAAATGTTTTGCTTGTATGTTTTAAAAAATATTTAAACTATTTGAATTGAAAGACATTTATCAAAAATTTAATGTACTTAACTTTATTTTTATTACAATTGTATACTTAACTATATAATTGATTTAAAATTTGATTTCAATAATTCATAACAATAATTATATTGTTATATTGTTGTTTAAAAAATTTATGATGAAAAAGATTAAATAAAATATATCACTTATAAGATAAATTATTAAAATAAATTAAAAAAATATTAAATAAAAAGTAAAACTCTATAATTATATTTAAATTAATTTTTTTTAAGAAGATCACTTTCCTATTGGAACCTTCACACACGTCATAGTTTCGGGCTTCAGAAATCTCATGAGCAAATTTGACATCCTTTATTCACCTTCATTTACATTTTCTTATTAAGTGCTCTATGATTCTATCTCTATGTTACATTTTTTAATGAAATCTATTTTATATTATGTATATACGTCACCCATTACCTCTTTACTTTTTGTGACTATATATATATATATATATATATATATATATATATATATATATATATATATATATATCACAAAACAACTTAAAGAAGAAGCTAAAAAAAGTTTTGATGATCCATCCGCACACAAGATTCACTACCCAATTGCTAAAAATGATTTTTAGGCTCAGTAAAATCTATGTAAAGAAGTTATTGAAAATTGAGTAGATTTCAATTACAATTAATAATAATAAAAATGAACTTGAAAAATGAGGCAGGCATAATCATTTTAATAAAATTATTAATTATTAATGAATTAGCTTGGCTTACCATTTAAATATTGTAGGGTTGATTTAGTCAACACAATTGATTCAAGATATAATAAGTATCACTTAGATATTGTATAAATATTGGAGACTGACGCATGTTAAACTCAAACATTACTTTGTTGGTATCCACATAACAACTTGAATTAATGATTGATGCTCTTGCACATCTCCACATAACAACATACATGCTAAACATTCAATAGTACACTTGAATGAATTGTGATGAATCAAGGACAATAACAACACAAGTAAATTTCGATTTTTTGTAAATTTAATAATTCCCTTCAAAAGCAATTCCTTTAATAAGAAGCCAAATTTGATGTGCATAGTAATAAAATAGTAGCATTCACGAGCTTTCCACGTGCCACGTGTGGTGGTAGCATGGAGATGATGTGGCTGTGATTTAGCAATTTTCTTTTCCACAAAACATTGAAGTATGTCTTCCCCTATACTACATCTAGCACATGATGCCCTCAACCTCAAATATTGATTCTTTCCTTTTCATTCATTTTGCTAATTTAATCCATAACCTACTAAAGCACATTAATTTATGCATATTTTATTGCATAACTATTCATTTAGCTTATAATTCTGGTTTATGTAAACAAATCAATTTTTTCTCCCTTTACTTTATCTAATCTAATACGAGTAAAATTTAGAGAACTCTAGCATCATAAAGGTTTAATTCCAGCTCATAAAGCTTAAATCACACCTTATTATTATTTTTGTAAATGAAATAATGTGGCAACAAAGTGTTTTTTGTCATCAAGCACGTGGCACTGTCCAATTAAACCAAACTATTATTTGGTTCTTCCCATTTTCAAAAGGGTGACATTTTCTAAGGATCCACAAAATTGCCATATTAAATGTATCAACATATATTCTAAATAAATCTAATAATTTCAACCAACCACATGGCAAGTTTATGTAGATTCAATATCTATGTTCAGAAGTATATAAACATATAAAAAAGTTGCCTTCCTTAAAAAAATCCATACATGGATTAAAGAAGATTTGTAATCCTATATAATGCATTTTTTTTTCTATAGACAGCTAAACATGCAAATCTTCAACTTTTGAATTACTTTATAATGCTTAATCTTCATGATGATCCCTAGCTGACTCATCATGCAAAAAGTCAACAGTAACATTGTTTCCTCTTAAGTCTTAACCATATATATATATATACCCTTTTGAATACAAGGATTCATCAACCAAAATTTGAAGAGCTCTTCAATAATTTTTTCACAAGTTAGTCATTGCACAGAGAAAAACTTGTTGAACATAACAAACAAAAAATGAAGACTTCATTTCTTCATGAGCTACTTAATGGAATTTCTATCACCTCAACAAAGAGATACTTGCCTGATTCTTCAGGCAAATACAGCAAATCCATCACAAAATCAAAGCAAGGTAAGGGCACACCTATACATTAAAAAGAAAGTGTGTTAAATGAATATTTATTTCAAGTTTAATTTTATTGATCATGTTCATTTTTATATTTTCAGGTAAATTAAATTCAGTTCTGACTAAGATGAACATGTTTGGAAAAAAGGGTGATGGTTTTGCACATGGAATCAGAGAGCATGGTATGTAATCTTGGAGGACTAATAATTCAATTTTTCACTTTTGCTTAATTTCAAGACATAGGATAAGACAATCACAGTTTGAAAGTAGTACTTTATGAAAATGCAAATATTCTGATTTGTGTCATTAACTCCAAAATTACAAGAAATTTTCAAAATAGTACTTTATGATGATTTGAAATTGTTACTGTAACCTGCAGTGAGACTAGGACCAAAGATAACAGATACAATAAAAGGGAAATTGAGATTGGGAGCAAGAATTCTTAAAGTTGGAGGAATAGAAAAAGTGTTCATGCAACTTTTTAGTGTTAAAGATGGAGAGAAACTTTTGAAAGAATTACAATGCTACTTATCAACCACATCAGGTCCTATAGCTGGCCTTCTCTTCATATCAACACACAGAGTTGCTTTTTGTAGTGAGAGGTCCATCCAAGTTTCTTCCCCAAATGGAGAATTGATTAGAGTCCATTATAAGGTGATTTTCTTACTTTTTATTATGTCCATTTAATGCTCTCAGTTTCTTTTTAATTTTTCTTCAACCTTTGTAAATAATATGTAACCTTAACATTAATATGTTTATCATTTCAGGTCTCTATTCCACATGAAAAGATACAACATGTAAACCAAAGTCAAAATATCAAGAATTCATCAGAAAAGTATATAGAAATGGTTACTGTGGATGGTTTTGACTTCTGGTTTATGGGTTTCTTTAATTACAAGAAAGCTTTAAGATATCTTCAGCAGGCTATCTCTCTAGCTCAGAGGGAAAATATTTAGAAATAGAATTGTTCATCCTCTCTGCTTCATCCATTATTCTTTGAAGTTGCAGAGGTTCAAAAGTGTAAAAATATTTACATAATTAATTTTTTCTTTTAAAACTACTTGTTTCTTGAACTTTTGGTTCAATGAGTTGTTCCCTGAAGTGTAAAACTCAACATGGAGCATATTTCTGTTAAGTTTTGCAATGATATTCCAATATCTGATGACAGAAACTAATTTGATTATTATTCATTTAATCAAACATATCTCCTTACATGATTGGTCTTGTCTGTTACTTGTTTTACTATCAACAATTGTAAGAGCACAATTATGTCACATATGATTAATATTAATCAACCATGATCAATAATATATATTTGGCTTAAATACCTTTTTTATCCCTTCAATTATTTTAAGAGTTCAGTTTAGTCCTTTAAGTTTAAAACCGGTCAAATTGGTCCCTTATAATTTAGATAAATTAATGCAACTTAGTCCCTTCCGTTAACTTAATGGTAAAAGGTGTTAAACCTTGGTGACGTGGCATATGAGCTATATACAGTTGTTGAAAGTTTTTCTCATTTTACTTCTTCCTCAAATCAATTTAGAGTTCACCAAAACTCAATATTTCTCAAAATTTCTTGTTTATGCAAAATAGGAGAACCTAGTGATCAAATCCAGTTAGTCTTGTTCCTCACATCCTTGTGAAGTCTTGTTTAGGTAAGGAAATTGTTGTGACATTGTTGTTTTGTGTGTGAATTTGAGAAGAAAATGACATTGTTGTATTATATGTTGATATAATGTTAAGTTTGATGAATAAAACCGGACTTCAAAAAAGTTCAATAATGTATATAAAATTCAGTTTGGTTCTTAATTCAATAGAGTAGGCGACACGTCAGATCCTTATAAACTACTAATTTGACTTTAACTAATAGAGTAGACTGAACATACCAAGTAGCATTAACACACATAAGTCAAAGGACCACACTGAACTTTTAAATAAATTAAAGGACCAAATACTTAATTAATGTCGGTAAAAATGGCTTGATGATGCCTTTCTCGTTGTTATTCCCGTATAAATAGATATTATAGTCTATACAGTTAATTACAATAAATAATTACATTTAATGAGAATAAATCAATGTAACTTATTCTAGGGACAAATTGATAAATATAATTAATGAGGTAAATCAATTCTTAATTCACAATTAAACCCCCAATTTATTAACTCTCCACTTTACATTTATGACAATTGAAATCTACCAATTGTTTATAAGGATGATTTGGTAAATTATTCTTCTCTCTCTTTTATTTATCATATTTTATAAGATGCAACAATTATTTTGGGATAGAGGGAGTAAATATATCTCAATCATCAGATTCAAAATATAATTTGTACAATATGATAATTTTAAAAACATGTTATTACTTAGTCAACCTAATTGATTAAAACAGAATGAAATTTGAATAATTATACACAAATTTGATTAAATAAATATTTGAATAGTATGGATACAATTACAAAGTTCCAGGAAACATTTACATGATAAAAAAAGTCCATAAGTAATTGAGTTTCAAACATCTAACACTTTTCTTCCCTTAAGCTTTGATGTTCATCTAAGCTTGAGAAATTGCCTGCTCAATATATTTGAAAGTTTTCTGATATTTGAAGACACTCATAAACCAGAAATCAAAATTGTCCACTATGACTATATGTACTTCTGTGTTGGCTTCTCAACATTTTGACTTTGATTCACACACTTGATCTTCTTTACTGGAATCACAACCTGTACAAGGTAACATAATTAACATTTTTATGAATCTTGGACTGAGGGAAACTTAGAGATATGATATGAACTATGAAGAGTTTCAGATATATTTGCCCTCAGTCTCACTGAATTTTCAGAATTAGATATGTTCAAGTAGCAAAAGGACTTAATGCAATTAGATGTTTGTAGTTTGTGATTAGTTTAAAAAGGAAGATGAAGTTTTAGTTTTGTTTTGATGGTTGGTTGGATATTGGCACGGATTAGTGGCAGGATCAAGTAAGTATATGTTATTAGCTGACTTCGGAAACTGATCATATGTTGCTGAGATGATTGAAGTTTCAACAACAATCTCATGAAGAACTGAGGTCTGCATATTGAATGATTAACAAGGTTTCTGTTCATTTGATAAGAACGGTCTTAGCTAGTAGATTGCTAAGGAAGCTATGTTCTTCTCTTTGTTTGATCAGTTCCTTGTATTCTAAGGAAGTAGTATTTAAAGGGATGAAAAATAGGAAGCGCGTCTTGCTACTTTTGTTGGATGACTCAACCTTGGATCATCAACCATGATCTTTGGTTGATGTAATAAAGACAATAATGACACGGCAACTTGATGGTCTTTTATTCAAGATAATATTTCGACATCATGGATTGTTTGGTTGCTTTTAGAAAATGATGGTACAGAAAGATCTAAGTCAACTTTTTCAAAAGTTTTTAAAAAATCCTTGAAAGGGCTTTTTTTAGAAGCTTTGAGAAAGGTTTATGTATCTTAACTTCTTAAGGAGTATAATGAATTGGAGAACTGCACAGTTTTGGAAACCAAATATTAGGAAATTATATTTGAAAAAGTAAAGTATGAAATACTTTATGAGAGGAAGAATCAGAAAAGCTTTATGAGCTGGAATTCTTGCTTTTTGATATGGTAACTTCTCTGAATTCTCTTGTGGTAAGGTAGGAAAAAGGTAAAATGGTGACCATGTTTACCATGTGTGACTAATTTATGTCTAAGATAAGGTAACTTCTTATACCTGTAAACTATTTGTTGGTATCCACTTTGACAAGTTAACGGCATAAACCACTCATTAACACATGAATATATGACATGCATAGGAATTGAGATTAATTCAGAAATACGGCAAATATAATAAAATATGGTGGAGTAAATTGACCATTCCCTTGAAATGTCAAATTATCACACACAACAAGTGGGGGCATACATAGGGATGATGTGTTAATGATTTGGCAATCTCCTTTTTCATGCAAACTTGAAAGGTATGTGCAACAGCCAAGAGTCAACATCTATGAAGCACTGACACAGACACCAGATATGACTTTGACATGTAGATATCAATAATAATTTAAGAAAATAGACATGTTTGAATATCATTTTATGTGTCAATAGTGTCAGACATGTCTTTAATCTAAAGTGTCGATCCTACCTAGGTCAGCCGTCAGAAGCCGGCCTGAGGCCAATTTCAGTTTCTGTGTCTATTTCTAGTTTGTGTCATAAATACAATTTGTTGTTCCATAGCCTTATCCCTTACCAAACCATAGCCCTGTCAGCAAGCTCACTTTATGATACATACTTTGTGTGGTAGAACTAGAAATTCAAGGCCTCACAAAACATGGTCCATTTGGATAATACAAAAGTCAAGATTGTGGAATGATGTGGATGCACATGGAAATGATTTGGTGATTCACTTTTCATAAAACATGGGCGCCATCTCTCTTTGTGCTCCTTCCAATTTTTTCAAATTAAGCTGAGTCAGTCACACGTGTACTGTCTGCTCTATTCTACCTTTGGATCATTAACTACCACTTATCTTTAGTTATAAGTCAATTTTGTGCTTCAATTAATTACTATCCATAAAGTCCGGAAACCTCTCTTGGAACTTTAACACACATCTCAGTTTTGTATGAAATGTTCATTGCAGTCAGTGTGGTTATTGTAAACAGTAACAGCCAGATGGGAGTGTATAGTGCTCTATGACTATGTTGTATTACATAGAATATAGTATATACTATATTAAATAAGTCACCATGTCTTTTTACTTTTTCTTACCATATCACAAGAAAAGTTAAAGAAGGGTGATTGACATCACAAAGTAAAGAATGGCAGCTAGCTTTAATGATGCATCCTCACATATAAGATAAGCAAGTGCCATTCTTTTATAAGCGTTACTGCCCAATTGTTGAAAAAGTTATTAGGCCCAATCACTTATTATGCAAAAAGTTAAATTTTCAATATATGAATCACAATTCATATTTCAGTAGGTTTCTATTATGATTGTTGCAAAGTATATACAAGGAGTTGAGCAGATGGCTTTCATAAATGAACAATTAGTTTCATTAACCATATTAGTTAAATTTAACAGTTATATATAGTAGTGTGATACTATTTGACAAGATAGAATCCTAGAGGATTCTGAATGGAAAAGGACTAGTGGTATATATCAATGATTCTCTGTAGTTGTCAAAAGGTAACCGACATAGCACCTTTTCCAACCATAATAACAGAATTAGTTAGAAATATAACTGCTATAGTTACAGTTACCATTGCCATATAGAGTAATAAAATAATAGAAAACAGAAAGTGATGAAGCTAGCATGAACTTTCTACGTGGGGGCATGAGGATGATGTAGGAGTGATTTGGCTATTTCCTTTTCCACAAAACATTCAAGTATTTTTTTCCCTTACCACATGATGTCTCAGATATTGATTGTTCTGTTTCCTTTTCCTAAGCACTATTACATATGCTGTTATGGAACATAAAATCATAATCTTTTTTCTTGAATGCATGTACTGCATATTTATTTACTCATTTAGCTTGTAATTCTGTTTGATGTAAGCAAATGAAAACTTCTCTCCTCTCTACTTTATCTAACACGGGAAAAAATTAGAGAGGTCTAGCATCAGAAAGGTTTAATTCCAGCTCAGAAAACTTTAATCACTCCCTTTTAATTAGCATTTGTAAATTAATTAAACATGAATTACCTTTTATTACATAACTAAACATGCAATCTTCAACTTTTGAATTACTTTTTTTTTCTCTTTAGTCTTCATGATGATCCCTAGCTGACTCATCATGCAACAAGTCACACTGTTTCCTTTTTACCATATATATATATACCCTTTAATACAAGGATTCATCAACCAAAATCTGAAGTGCTCTTCAATACTTTTTTCACAAGCTAGTCATTGCACAAAGAGAAAAACTTCTAGAACATAAACAAAAATGAAGACCTCATTTCTTCATGAACTACTTGATGGAATTTCTATCAGTTCAACTTATCCAGTTGAGAAGTCTTCTAAGAGATATTTGCCTGATTCTAAGAGATATTTGCCTGATTCTTCTGGCAAATATTGCAAGTCTATCACAAAATCAAAGCAAGGTAGGGCACATCTACCTTACCTAAACTATATTTCATGAATACTTCTCTCAAATTTAATTTTATTGATCATGGTCATTTTATGTTTATAGGTAAATTAAATTCAGTTCTAACTAAGATGAACATGTTTGGGAGAAAGGGTGATGGTTCTGCCCATGGAGTTAGAGAGCATGGTATGTAATATTGAAAGACTAATCTTCAATTTTTCACTTTAGCTTAGTTAGGCATGGAATAAGCTCTCTGTGACAGTACTATATGAAACTGCAAATATTCTATCATTGATTGCAAAATTACTAGGCCTAAATTAGTTTCAAAATATGTATGGTGCATAATTTGAAATTTGACATGATTGAAAAATAGAATGAAGCTGTATAACTGATGGGTTGAAACTGTTACTTAACCTGCAGTGAGATTGGGACCAAAGATAGCAGATACAGTAAAGGGGAAGTTGAGATTGGGAGCAAGAATTCTTCAGGTTGGAGGAGTAGAGAAAGTGTTTAGGCAACTTTTTAGTGTTAAAGATGAAGAGAAGCTGTTGAAAGCATCACTGTGCTCCTTATCAACCACATCAGGTCCTATAGCTGGCCTCCTCTTCATATCCACTCACAAAGTTGCTTTTTGTAGTGAAAGATCCATCAAAATTTCTTCCCCAAATGGAGAATTGAATAGAGTCCACTATAAGGTAATTTTCTTACTTTTTTATAATGCTCATCTTAATGCTCTCATTTTCTTTTATAATTCAAAAAAGAAAAAATACAAAAAACTTAAACCTAGAACACACAATGTTTGACTGGATTCGGCCAATTGTGCCTACATCTCCCACTGCACTGCAGTACCATTTTATTATGATTCAGACTTAGGATTTACAGTGTGAAACTTGTGTTTAAATATTACGATCCAGTTTACAAAATCCCCTTATAACCGTACTGTAGGGGGCTTCTCCTCTGTTTGACTGACATGTCCACTTATTACTAACTATGAATAATACCCATCATTTTCTTCTATTGCAAATATGTATCCTTAACCTTAGTTTGTTTATAATTTCAGGTCTCAATTCCACATGAAAAGATACAGCATGTCAACCAAAGTCAAAGTGTGAAGAAACCTTCAGAGAAGTACATAGAAATAGTCACTGTGGACAGTTTCGACTTCTGGTTTCTGAGTTTCTTTAATTACAAGAAAGCTTTAAGATATCTCCAACAGGCTACCTCTCTAGCTCAGAGGGAAAAACTGTAGAAGTGAAATGAAATTGTTAATCCCTTCTGCTTCATCAATCATTTTTTGAAGTTGCAGAGGTTCCAAAAGTGTACAAATATTTTACATCATTTTGTTATTAAAAAAAGTTAGTTGTTTCTTAAACTTTTGGTTTCATGATTTAACAGACAAAGTTGTTACCTCAAGTTTATAACTCAATCTTCGCTACATTAAACATGAGGCACATTTCTGTTAAAATCTTCAAGGACATTCAATATCAGATGGCATAAACTAATTTGACTATGATTTATTTAATCAAATATGGACTTCTATTGGTCTCATCTGTTACTTACTTTTCTATTAACCATGTTAAGTATTAAATGATAATTCAGCTTTCATAACAATAAAGATTGCATTTATACCACAAATGATAGATAATCTACTAATCAAGAATATATGTTCCATCTCATAAAATAAAGGGAAAGATTACAACTGGTATTATGCTAGTATCATATTCACAGCTATTTGTAATCTATACATTCACACATAACCCCGTTGTATAGTTGACACATCTTAATTTTAATTTTGATATATTTCCAACAAATTACAATAATTCATGTGTGATTTTAAAAATAATTATAATTAAAATCAACCGTTTTTAATAATTAAATATTTTGACCAGCTCTGTAAATTAATTTTTTTTTATAAACTGGATTTTTTTATATATATTAGAAACATGGCTTGCATGTGAGGTATAAAGAGGATGATGTAGGAATGATTTGGCATTAAATTTTTCTCAAAACAAAAAAGTTTGTCTTACCATATTGCCCCCCACCATATTCATAGCCGACCTTAAATTATTATTGGTTCCTTAGCTGACAAGGTAATTACATAGTAAGCAGAGAAGAAGTTGCCTTTCTACTTGTTTACTTTATGTTAATTAAGTTTGACCTAATATATATACCAAAATAGCATATCAATCATCAACACCTACCTATCATTCTTTAAAGATAATAGCATATTGATCTTCACTTAGCGGATTATTTAATTTTATAACAGCAATGCCATACTGAAATTTTCTCTATCTAATAATAATGACTGCAAATCTTATCTTATATCAAAAGGATAAATTACAATGTCTTGTAGAAAACATGAAATAGAAGTCATTTTCTTATCTGTTAAGGATGTGATAAATTGTCCGTAAGTTTTTATTTAAGTGCAAATAGACTCTACATTTTCATATGATGTCTTTTTCTTTTTGGTACATGATTTCTTATTTTATTTGGACAGAACTTTAAGGTTAGTCTAGCATCAGAAAGTTAACCTGGCAACTTAAAAAGATGAATGAGACAATAAACAATATTTAAGAAAAAGTTTCTCTAAATCAGAAAGCTACACTACCTACTATGATGCTGAATTGTGTCAAAAAAACTATAATGGTGAATGATACACTGAAAAAACATCTTTATCTTTTTCAACTGCTACTAAAATAATGATGTGGGATAAAATTTAATATATTGGCTTATATTACATGAAGATGAATGGCATGACTACTGACAAGGCATAAAGGCAAGTTGGGAGAACTTTCGAAATAGTTCTATTTAGATGGTGGAGAATGGCCACTTGATAAATTTTTGGACTGATAATTGGATCCCAAAACATCAATATCTAATTAATATGCAACTAATGAGCTGGAGTAGCCAGAATTTGTCAAAAACAATTGTTGACTTTGTTAGTGGCAATGGTGCTTAGAATGTTGAAGAATTCAGTAATAGGATCCCTCAGAATCTAGTTCATGCGATCCAACTTTTGCCTCCTTCACGACAACATGTTCCCAATGATTGTATAGTTGGGAGCAAATCAACTGATGGTGAGTGATCCTTGGTGTCTGCTTATGATTCTATCCAACCCATATTGCAAAATTAATCCATCTTAGAAAAATCTATTTTGACAGCCTATTAATAGTATAGTCCGAGTTTTTTATATAGACAAAACTTATATACATTACCATTAATCTTGTTGGTAGTGTCAATGTCGTTGATTTTTTTCAATGTTTTTTCCCCTTACAAATTTCAAGCACAGTTTTGCAAAAATAAATTTAACTTGGAAAGAAGAAAATAAGTAATTGCAGTGTTACAGAAGAAAGGCACTATGGCATCATCAATTCTTGACAGTAGGATTTATAACTTAGTTTGGAAAACAACAGACATGATGAAAATGGGTTGAAGTTCGTGTGTTCTTTGAGGCATATATGATTTATTTACATGGTATTTGGAGTGAGCTTTCTTTCACTCTACACTCTACAGTTCCTCGTGGCCTTCTTCATCTTCTTTAATGTGTTCATTTATTTTTCTGAGGATTATGAGTATCATTGTTCCACTTATTTGCTTTCGACATAATCACAATGCTCATCCAAACACTGCGGTAAACGCTGTGAACCATAAACTAATGGCTACGGTGAAAATATAATCTGGCCTGTATTTACACATAATGGTACATACATCGGTGGAACATGGTTGGCCAATAGATTAACAGAATAGGAGATAAGCTGTACCTTACGTGTCATGGTTACAAAATATGACAAACTTCAGAGGAGAGAAGCAACCAGAAATTATTAATAATAAGTTAATAACAACAGAACCAGTTCTCCTCTCTCCCTTCCAAAAATGCAGAAACATTATCTAGAATGTTTACTCAGAGCTCTGCTCATCCTTTTAGCAAGGCCTCTAATTAGAAAAGAGAGTCATTAAAATGTTGCCATACCAAATTCAAGCAGTGCTCTCTCATCTTAAGACCTTAATGGACACTAGCTTGCATTGGTATTCTAAACATAATGGTACAATTTGTTCACACAAATCTATCCAGGAATGTTCCGGTTCCTTGTTATTTCTTTCTTTGGCAAACAGCAGTGTTTTGTTTTTCTTTCTCTTTCCATGCCACTCAAGCATTGAGTGCCACACTATTTTTGAATTATTAAAATATGTTCTGCACCATCTTAGGAATACACAGGCTAAAGGTCATGTCAGCCAGCCCAATGCATTCAAGCTCATTCGAAGACAAAATGGAGCTCCCATTAAACAACAGTAAAAACATCTATCGGATGGGCGGTTATGCAGTTACAAGTTGTTAGCTGTCATTCCAAGCCCTAACACAAATGGTTACTCGGCTACCACAATGACTCAAGGTTACAAAGAATGTTTCATCCCTTCTAAAGGGTCCACATTCATTCAAAACCTTTCACTCACCTCTATCATACACTCAATGACTTGAACATTTGGGTGTCTTTAGGTACACCGCTATTATTTGCCACCACTCCTGCCAACGTGTATCTTCATTCACCATCATTATCTTCCATTATTCCTCTCAAGCAATATTGAAGCCACTCCTTCCAGAGATCACTACTCCAAAGGTTCATACATGAACACGATTCTAATTCTAGTTTCTTATAGCAGTGGCGATTATGAAGTCAAATGCTTAAAAAACAGACTTAATGGACAGTGTCAAATGAATTTCACCTTGAGGCTAAGGTATAAACCTTTGAAGCTCAATTGTTTGCATATACCTCTCTTCAGGGATAGAGCCATAATAATAAACCCCAAAGATCATCTGTAGGGTTATGCCACAAACTAAACATAAGATGAAAGCAAGTCCAGCAATCAAAAGAAAAAATGTGCACACAACAAAAGGCATGCTAACATGGTACAAAAACAGCAAATTCCATATGAATAATGTGATCACATTAATCCAAATGCTATATACAAGTGTTTTTCTCAGCATCTGAGAGCCAAGAATCCAACTAGGCAAAAGCTTAGAATGAATAACATTGATTGAACAAGCTTTGATAAAATTACACTAATAACAAAATAAAAGTGCAGAAAAGAACATAGCATGGAGTATATTACAATGATTACACAGATATCATCACAGAAGAGAAACATACTCACATCACATGGTGGTGGAAGCTCCTGCTCCACCACCACGACCGGAACCCGAACAGGAAGCTCTCTCTTCTTCATACTCCTTATCATCTGTTGGAAGCTCAAACCTGCAAACAGGGCAAGAATTTCTACTACTCAACCATGGAACAATACAATCACCATGATACTCATGTCCACACGGCAATCTCTTCGCCATTTCTCCAACACCAATCATATCCTTACACACAGCACAACCAACAACCTCACTCTCCGACACGATCTTCACAGTCGGCAACGCTTCCACAGCCGACTTGGACGCCGGCGGAGCTCCTCCCCTTCCACTTCCATCACTCTCCGCCAGCGTCTGCAACAACGCCTCATACTCCGCCGCATCAACATAATCCTCTGGATTTCCGACGTACCGGTCCGATTCCGGTACCTGAAGACGAAACTCAATTGAGTTGTCTTCCAGGCCCATTAGAATCTCGGCCCAATCTAAGATCCGATTCTGCATGCTTCGGGTTCGGGTCGCTAAATCCCTAATTCGAAGACGCAACAGATCGCGTCTCCTTCGCCTCATATCTTCTTCATCCCAGTGCGTATCGTCGTTTCCGGATCGATCCTCCTGTTCCTCGACGGTACCTTCGTGATCTTCGCCGTCGTTGTTGTGAAACTCGTCGTCGTCGTTTTCTTCGTCGTTATGGTCCCAACCACCGAGTTCGATTCTGAGGAAATCGTTCTCAGGGGAACGAGTTGGAGGAGGGGGTGGAGACGCGTCGTCATCACGCGACGATTGAGCGATTAAGCGAAGAACCTGGAGGAACTGAGAACCAAAGTTAGGGTCATCAGAGGAAGAGGAAGGAGAACGAGAACGAGAAGGTGTGGAGATGGATTCGACGAAGCCGTTTTTGCACTCGCCGCAGATGACGTCGGGGAGATTTGCGACAGTTTCGACGGAGACGCGTTTGTCGCAGTGGTAACACCAGTATGGTGGTGGAGAATCGGTGGCGGGGAGTGGTGGTTGAGACGGTGCTTCCGACATGGTACGGCGGAGAAAACGGTGGTTAATTTGTTGCTTCGATGGATTTGTTATGTAAGATACAACAACAATACTAGCATCGGTAGTGCTACTTGAAATAATAATAATAATAATAATAATAATAATAATAATAATAATAATAATAATAATAATAATAATAATAATAATAATAATAATAATAATAATAATAATAATAATAATAATATTAATATTATTGAATTGGGAATTGGTAAGGGATCTTTTTTTCTCATATTTTTATTAAATTACTATTATTTTAGTGGGTCTTATTTAACGGTTCGTTTTCCAGGATAAATCAATATTACAAAACAAAAATTATGTTTGTGTGTGAGAGATTTGTGACAATTACTGTTTACTAGTTCAGAAAATCAGTTTTTTCTAATCCATACCTCTCTTTGATTGAATTTCTCCACCCTATTATGTGCTTTTATTTTCTTGATAGTTGAAGTTGTAATTCCAAAACCATCTAATGGATTTTTTTTAAAAAAATACCGTATCATTTTTTATACAGAAATTCTAATCTATTCTCTTTTTCAAAACATATGTTAATATACCTTATTTTTCACACTAAAAATAATGTCAGCATCCTAAAGCTGGACATTTCAAAGGCAAATTTTTTAAATAGGAATAGAACATGACATCTATTATTTTTTTTTAAAGTATTTATTAATAATACTAATTAATTAATTAAATTGATAAAAGAAAATAACCTCCCATCATTGAATTTCATGTCTCTATTTGATAACTAAGAAAGTTATCAATGAAAGGGCATTTTTAGAAGTTTAGATTTTTGCTATATGACCGAACACAACTTCATTCAACAATGGAGTTATTATCGTATTTAATTCTAGAAATGTATGGTAATGTGATTTTAAAATTTGAGATAACGGATTTTAAAAAAAATAGAATATAAGTAAAATAAGAAAGAAAAAAAATGTGAGAGAGATAGCAAAGAGTATTTTTTTTTTTCTTTTTTATCAGAACGAGAGTATAGACTTCAGAAGGATTGTTCAAACCATAGAAAATATAATCAAAATATAAACGCCATCCTATTTGATATGTTTCCTAAAAGTATTTTAAATTAATAAAAATCAAACTTTTGTAGGTAATAGCTAATTGTCATACAAAGGAATGATATTACCAAATCAAGTATCAAATACAAATCTGTGAAGTCACAGTTGTACAAAATCCCAACACAAATGTGCTTACAAAATTTACAACCGACCGGATCAACAAACTATAATACAATACAACAAACCCCAGTTAATCAGTGCAGTGATATACACGATACATGGTGCACATGAAAACTAGGATCACCAGAACTTACAAATTCTCCTCAAATGTCTAAAGGCACACCTTATCAAGAAAGTCCACATAGGCAGATCTTTCAATCAAACCAATCTTCAAAAATAATTACAGTATCAAAGAAGCACGGCAGGCTCATTGATGCTACCATTAAAATTAATCTTACAGAAATCAGGAAAATGAAAACCAGCCTCATCAAGGCCAGCCTTTGTAATGTGTGGGCACGATCTCACATCCAAGTATTTCAGGTAACTGCATTTACCCACAAGAATGCCTATACCAACCACTGTAATCTTTGGACAATTACTAACTTTCAAAATCTGTAGTCTCAAACCAGGCTCCTCACCGCTTATAAGATGAAAAGCAGTATCTGTCACCTCTTCACAGCAACCAATGTCCAGTGCCTCAAGGTTTCTGCATTGACTTAAAATACAGCTCAATGAAGAGTCAGAAATGTTAAGACACCAATCCATCCTCAAGTTTTTAAGGTTGTTTCTACATGCAGTAGCCAGCAACTTTATTGCGTCATTGGAGACATCTCGGCAACCACCAATGTTCAAAGTCTCCAGATTATCACAGAATTTGGCCAACGATAATATGGTTTCATCCCCAATTTTGTAGCAATCTAACAATTTCAATGTCTTGAGTGAAGAAGAACAAGCCTTACAAATACTTGAAACCCCAACATCACTGACGTTACTGCATTTATTGATGTCTAAAAACTTGATCCGTTGGCAACCACTTGCAAGGTTTATCAGTCCATTGTCAGTGATACTTGTGCATCCTTGCAATCCCAATTCTTCTAAATTACGACAATTTTCGGACAGAGCTTCGAGTATACTATCTGTAACAAATCTGCACCCAGCAAGATGCAATATCCGCAACTCATGACAGCCTTTGGCAACAGCAGACAATCCTTTATCGGTCAGCTTTCTGCAGTAGGTTACATCCAAGGACTGTAATAAGGAAAGACCATCACCAATAGCTTTCATTCCAACATCTGTAATTCCTGTATATTATTATTAAAACACACAACAAAAAGCCCTGTTAACCTCAATTTGAATCTGAACTCTCCGAATTAAATAATAATAATAATAATAATAATAATAATAATAATACGAGAAACCCTCAAATGGAAGGCCGTCCTCAAACATCACTCATCACTCATCACTCATATTAGATAACATGACAGTTAAACAACATGATATCCACATAAATTGGACATCATTCTTCGTTTAAGTCCTCTCTCTGCATTTACAACTGCAAACCAATAGAGAATAATAGGGTGTATGAGCATAAGCCCATTCAAAATACTAGTCCATTAGGTGGGAGAACCTGTTATGACCCAAATAGAATTGATTTAGGCTCAAGCTCTATTAAGTATTTTAGATTATGAGTCATCAATCTCTAGAAGGATCTAGATAACTCTATTATGGCGAGTCATCAATATATTTGTTAGAATATACCATTTATGTTTTACTATAAATAGGGATTTGATGAATTGTAATAATTACCAAGAAATGAATTAAGAAAGTAGTTATTTCAGAATAGTTTAGCCTTAGTCTTTAGTCTATTTTAGAAGTATTCTATTCTCCATTGATGTACCTCTAACAAGGGTACATTACAGAACCCCTTATCCTATAAGTTAAAAACCTCACTTCTTAGGTGACTGACACTCTCAATGGAAGTATCAATGATATAATCATAAGCCCAAAGGGAGATCTCATCCCAAAATACTAGTCCATTAGGAGAGAGAACTCCATGGCTAATAAATACCACTTTTTAAGTGAGACTCCCCCAATTTAAGACTCATAACAGGTGTACCCAATAAAGTAACTTGCCATAAAAAGTCAGTGAAACTGAAAGCCCAAACCGAAACAATAATAAAACAATAAAATTTCAAATCTAATAAATCCACAGTTATATAAAAAATAAAAATAAAATAAAAAAACACTGGAACTAGTAAAATGTACTATATCAATGAGTATCAAAGTTAAGAAAAGTGAAATTGAAAAACTAGAACGATTAATAAATCAACCTTTACAGTTCTGCAAATTGAGAATCCTCAGGCATCTAAAACCACTAGCAACGACAGCAAGATCGGAATCAGTGACACCGGGAAAGAAGGAACGAGAAATGGACTGTGCAAGGTCCAATTCAACCAAGCGTGTGAACCTATCAGCCAATTTACGGAGCATGTGAGGACCGGCACGTACGGCGAGCTTCTTCCTTTCCGTACTCTGCAATCGAAGCCATTGTTTGCATACCAAACCGAACGTTTGCTTGTGTTTGTCGTTCTCCACTTTCGCTAGAATTGAACGAAGCTCATCGTCCGTTAACGCATCGTTTATGCATAACCCTGATATGCCATTCTCCTCTGTTGATTTCGAAGACATTGATGCCCAGTAAACCCTAACCCCACGCGATTTGGGGCTAAATCTTGCAATGAGAATTACTGGCAAACGACGCCGTTTTAGTTGAGCGAATGAATGAATGAATGAATAATGATTGTCGATGGCGAAGCGTAAAGTACCCAGAGTGTGAATTTACGAGGAAATGTCCTTTATTCGCCAACACGTGCATTCGCTAAAGGGGCTATTTCGACCGACAGTCAAATATTTTCTATCTTATAATAATAACGCTAGCACAAAATTATCTCGAAACCATGTGTCTGGGACCTAATGTATATATACTATATAGTTCATGATTGATTGGTATTTAATTTTGAGATGGTCACACGTCAATATCTAATGTTTTTCAAAATAAAAGTAATGTTTCTTACCACTAACGGTGGTTTAGTCTAAAAACTAATAAACCAACCAATGGGCCCACTAACGATGAGTTGGTTGAGTCATAAACATGTCTGTCTCATTCAAAGAATAACACAGGTTAACCATGGATTATGTATGTTATTATAGTCATAGTCAATAGCGGAGTTAGTTCAATTTTTATGAAATAATGTATAAAGAATAAATAAAATATACTTTTAAAATTAATATTTTACATTTATCATTTAATACACAATAACTATTTTGAATTAGAATTGTGGATATTATTACAATGATAATATTTCTTACACTGATTAATTATAGTCAAATTATAGTCAAATGTGTTATCAAAATGTAATTTTCTTAATCAAGACTTTGATATATACTCTACATCCATTTTGATGAAATTTGTAACAAATATTGTAGTGGATAGTTTATTAGAATTAATAAATCTGTGTTTTTTAGAGTCATTCATTTGTTTGTCATTATAAAATACTCTAATAATTTTATCATTTGCCATTATCAAGTACTCTAATAATTTTATCAATGATGAAGGGAAAAAACTTGTTTTGTAATCAAATAAAAATTAAAAAGGTCACGAATAATCATCGTATGTTAAAAGACTTTAAAATAAACGAGATATAAATCAATTCAAACACACCATAAATTATCTGCAACATTTTTTATTTTCAAATTGTTGGTGGATAATTTATTAGGAGAACATAGATATATTGATAGTTGGAAACGACTCATAGCTTTTTATATGTCCAAACCTATATTTTTGTGGTTATGATCTGTTGGAAAAAAGTATGTTATAGTGTGAATTTAATAATTTGTTGAAGTCCCACATTGGAAAGAAATTTTGATTGTAAATTTAAGTGGAAATAAACTTGTTAAGCCTCACATTGAAAAGAAATAATTTTGAAATCCCACATTGGAAAACTCTAGTATTTTGAGTAGTTTCAAATCTATACATACTAAAGTCCCACATTGCTTAGAAAAGAAATGTGAGTTTACTTCCATCACTATATAATGAGCATCAAACTATTGTGAAAATCACACTAAAGTTTGATGCTTTTTCCAACTTTATCTTTTCTCCCTCTTATATTATGCTCGCCAAATTTTGAACCACTTATCCCCTTTCTTTATGTCCCTTTTGGTTTTTTAGAGCGGTTATTATACCGTAGTCCTTTCGGTTTTTTAGAGCGGTTATTATACCGTAGTCCCTTCGGTTTTTTAGAGCGATTATTATACCATAGTCTCTTCGGTTTTTAGAGCGGCTGTTATGCGAATGACTTTAATCGTCGTATTGAGAGTGACTTTAACCATCATATTAAGAGTGGCTTTAAGCGTCATATTGAGGGTGTAATTCTAGAACGATTTTCTACCGTGCAGTAGAACTCCGATACAGTGATCTGGACTGTTTTATCCTAGGGACTTCGTGGTTGATAGTCTGTCTTGCACAATTTGGGCAGTACCGCGAAACGTCTTAAAGAGAGCGACCTAGTCCGTGACTCAACCCAGTAATATCTTCAGTGGCATAAATTGTGATTTTTAATAGTTTTTGAAACTCAAATTCCAACAATTTTAAGACGATTCGTTCTGTCATGTCAACCGAAGATATTACTGGATTTGATTATGTTGCCTCTAGTTTCAATAAACTGTTTCAGTTTGAAGCAAACAAAAAAGGATAAGAAAGCTTGAGAATTAACCCATCGGAAAATAATGATAAGAATTATATTCTTAATGGAGTTGCTGATGATCTGTATAACTACTACAGTTCCAGCAATACTGGTAGAGATATTAGAGATTCTCTAAATGAGTATGTAGTGAGCTGCTACCCAGAGTATCATATGGCTCACGACAGATTCGTGGAGGCACACTTCTGTAAAATTCAGAAGATAACTTATGGGATCATCTATTAAGGTACGTTACCCGTGACATATTTAAATTAAGTGTTGAAATTTAATGTCTCTTTATATTTGATTGTTGAAATCAATAAAATGTATCTTTTTACTTGCATGTTGTATGATTTTAATTTTTTACATGTTATACTATGTGATGCGAACACATTTGATTTCAAAATTAAGTAACTTAGGTTTAATTCCAAAGTTATTGTTAAATAATTTTAAAAAATGTGATTTTTTGTAGTCAAACTAAAATAATAAAGAGTTCACATAAATTTGTAGTTAGAGAATCCAAGTCTTTAAATTTATTACACCTTGATATATGTGAACATTATGAGAAAGTTAACATGAAATGAAAAACAAAAATGAAACGTTTGACATGTTAAGATCTCTGTAACTAAAATTGAAAATCAATTTAGTAGAAAGATTAAAAGGTTCCAAGTATGAATTTAGTTTGTTTAAATAAGTTTTATAAATTGTCTAGAATTATATGTGGAACAACTGCACTATAATTGCTTGATGTGAATGGTAAAGTTGAAAAGAAAGGAAATATAACTCTTATTGAACTAGTTGTTGCTAGTATGCTTAATTATATTGTTGCATCTCATTAGTGTGCAGAAAATATATTGTTTATTTGTTATGTTTTGAATAAAGTTCTTAAATCTAAAAACAAAACATCTTCTTAGGAGATAGTGAAGAAAAGACAATCGAACTTGTCTTATTTTCAAACATGGGGTGGTCTGACTTATGTTAGAATCCCTGATCCCGAGCGAATTAAACTCGCTAGTAGAACCTATGAATGAGAATTCATTGGGTATGCGGTAAAGAACAAAGCGTATAGGTTTTATGATCTAAATGCAAAAGTGATCATAGAGTCAAATGATGTTGACTTCTATGAAACTAAATTCCCTGTAAAATGGAGAAATAGTGGGGGAGCGAACCAAGTTACGTTCATGTTACAAGAAGCACTGAAAGCAGCAAATAAGGTGAAACAAAAACTCGAAGAAGTAAGAGAGTCAGAGTTGCTAAAGATTATGGACTTGAATATATGGTCTATAATTTAGAAGAGGATCCTGCTAATCTTAAAGAAACTCTGTCATCTTTGGATGCAGATATATGGCAAGAAGCTATAAACGATGAAATGGATTCTCTAGAGTCTAACAAGACTTGAAATTTAGTAGACTTGTTTCCTGGTTACAAACTAATAGGTTGTAAATGAATTTTGAAAAAGAAACTAAAACCCGATGGATGTATTGATAAGTACAAGGCACGCCTTGTAGCCAAGGGTTTTAGACAAAGAGAAAATATAGATTTCTTCGACACTTACTTACGAGTCACTAGACTAACATCCATTAGGGTGCTTATATCACTTGCGGCTATTCATAACCTGGTGATACGCCATATGGATGTTAAAACAATTTTTTTTTTAAATGGTGACCTAGAACAAGAAATTTATATGGAACAACCTGAAAGTTTTGTAATTCATGGACAAGAAGACAAGGTCTGTAATTAGATAAATCTCTATATGGTCTTAAACAAGCTCCTAATAAATGACATGAAAAGTTTGATAACTTGATTAAATCGAATGAGTTTAAAGTGAATGAAAGTGACAAATGTATTTACTACAAATTTGAAAATGGCATTTGCACTATCATATGTGTCTATGTAGATGACATACTCATATTTGATTTAAACTTTCATGCTATAACATTTTGAAATCATTGTTGTGTAATAACTTTGATATGAAAGACCTCAGAGAAGCAAATGTAATCCTAGGAATCAAGATTACTAGGTCATAAAAGAGAATTTCTTTGGATCAATCTCACTATGTTGAAAATATCATAAAGAAATATAATTACTTTGACTGTAAACCTACTTGCACACCATACGATCCAAGTGTGAAACTTTTCAAGAACACTGGTGAAGATGTTAGACAAACTGAATATGCGAGCATCATTGGCAGCCTCAAGTATGCCACTGATTGTACTAGATCTGACATTGCCTATGTTGTGGGATTGTTGTGCAGGTTTACTAGTAGACCTAGTATAGAGCATTGGCATGCTATAGAAAGGGTCATGAGATACCTTAAAAGGATCATGAGTCTTGGATTACATTATCAAAGATTTAGTATAGTCATTGAAGGATACAATGTTGCTGATTGGAACGTCTTATTAGATGACTCCAAAGCAATCGAAGACCATATTTTAATATAGTGAGTGGTGTTGTATCTTGGAAATCAAAGAATATACGATATTGGATCAATCCATTATGGAGTCTGAAATTATAGCACTAGCTACTACTAGTGAAGAAGCAAGTTGGTTGAAATGTTTGCTAGTAGAGATCCCTATATGGGAAAAATCTATGACAGATGTGTTGATACACTGCGATAGTACCGCGGCTATTGCAACGATAAGAGACGACAAATTTGTCGTAAGCACAACATTGTTAGAAAGTTATTTACTAAATGAGTTGTTATAGTGGATCATGTATGCACTGATGAGAATTTAGCAAATCCTTTGATGAAAGGATTAGCTATAGAGAAAGTCATAAATACATCTAAAAGGATGAGACTAATGCCTATAGAGTCACTCATGATGGTAACTCGACCTAAAAGACTGGAGATCCCAAGAATTAGGTTCAATGGGTAATAACAAGTCTTGAAGTTATATAAGATGAACATGCTATTATAAATTAGAGAAGCATGATTCCTGAAGCGATGATAGGATGAGGTAATAGAAACTCTTAATGAGATCTATATTCTACGTGGAGGGAGTACCTAGCTACAGGAGTACTCTTGATAGACTCACTTATGTGAATGTGGAAGTGTGGCCGCTTCCTATGGAATTTCGAGGCAGAATTCCTAGAGTGTTCACTATACTGGGATACACATGCAGGGCCATTAATGCACGGGCTTTTGAGAATACACCCTATGAAAAGGTTGTGTGTGAGTTTGATGTCAGAGATAGAGTTCAAGACTAGGAGTCACTCTTGTTGAATCTGAATCTTACTTACTATGCAAATGTTCAAGTCAAGAGACACATTTGTTTATGCACGATCTTATAGAAGCGTTTGACGCTATTTTAGAAACATTTTTTAAATTCGAGTGGGGGATTATTGGAAAAAAGTATGTTATAGTGTGAATTTAATAATATGTTGAAGTCTCACATTGGAAAGAAATTTTGATTGTAAATTTAAGTGGAAAGAAACTTGTTAAGTCCCACATTGAAAAGAAATAATTTTGAAATCCCATATTGGAAAACTCTAGTATTTTGAGTAGTTTCAAATCTATACATACTAAAGTCCCACATTGCTTAGAAAAGAAATGTGAGTTTACTTCCATCACTATATAATGAGCATCAAACTATTGTGAAAAGCACACTAAAGTTGGATGCTTTTTCCAACTTTCTCTTTTCTCCCTCTTATATTCTGCTCGCCAAATTTCGAGCCACTTCTCCCCTTTCTTTCTGTCCCTTTCGGTTTTTTAGAGCGGTTATTATATCGTAGTCCCTTCAGTTTTTTAGAGCGGTTATTATAGCGTAGTCCTTTCGGTTTTTTAGAGCGGTTATTATATCGTTGTCCCTTCGTTTTTTTAGAGAGGTTATTATACTGTAGTCTCTTCGGTTTTTAGAGCGGTTGTTATGCGAATGACTTTAATCGTCATATTGAGAGTGACTTTAACTGTCATATTAAGAGTGGCTTTAAGCTCCATATTGAGGGTGTAATTCTAGAACTCCGATACAGTGATCTGGGCTATTTTATCATAGTCTGCCTTGCACAATTTGGGCAGTGCCGCGAAACGTCTTAAAGAGAGAGACCTAGTTCGCGACTCAACCCAGTAATATCTTCAGTGACATAAATTGTGATTTTTAATAGTTTTTGAAACTCAAATTCCAACATGATTACACAAAAGTTACTCTATTTGGAATCTTGGACTTTCATTCTCATTCGCAACGGAACCTAGCATTGTCTATTAGTCTTGATCCTAGTAATATTTCAATTTACATTTTATATTTTATAGTTTTTTTTTTCTTCTACTTAAGTAATTTTTCTCTATAAATAAAGTAAAAAATAAATTTCAAAGATTTTTACCGATAATCTTTTTTTTATCTTTATCACACTATAAATGAGATTATTCAATGATTCTTAAATCACAATCAAATCACTGATATCATATTATAAATTATCCAATTGAAGAAATAAACGAGAAATGAAATAGATACTTATTAGAAACTCTATATACATATAAACTACTTAAATGATAAAGTAATTTTTACATGTTAACAATTGATATATGATATAGTGTGATTTATTTGTTAATTGTAAAATATTTTAGTTAATTTGCATACTGTTTTAATTAATTAATATATTTTTGTAGGAATGATACGATGTTTAAATATAAAAGAATTAATGTATTTTTTAAGACGAAAGTTTATGAGATGAAAATTATAAAACTTTAATATTTTGTATAAGATTGCTTGTGAGGATGTAGTTTAATGGAGTTATATATGTTTTTATAATAGAAATAATGGAGTTTGAATCTAAAAGCTCCTAAATACTACCTAAATCTCTCACTACTAAACCGATTTGGATGATTTGAGATTGTTAATTTTAATCAAATGTATCTAATCTTTAATTATATAGATTAACAGAGTCATATGTCGTATAATTATTGGACAACTATTGATGTAATACCACCATAAACTAAATTATATTACTTCTATTCTTATATAAAAGTTTTCATAATATTAAATTTATTGCCAACTGCTATTGTTTTATAAATGTATTTTTCAAAAAAAAAATTATTTTGCATTTCTATTTAAATTTTTTCATTATTGATTGTAAAGAAAAATATAAAATAATTAGAAGTATTTAGATTAAGAAATAATTAACACGGTCAAAAAATAAAAATAAAAGTTTTATTAAAATAAATTATCAAAAAAGAGTGTGTGTGATATCCATTATTCATAAATTTTACATCACTTTTTTCGTTTTTTTCTTTATTAGAGAGGAAAAGAGAAGAGCGGTGTGAATTGGAATAAAAACAAAGGGTTAAATAAGGAAGTAGTTGATATTTGTTTTTACTAAAATAGCTGAACTTTTACGAAGAAAAAAAATAAAAATAGCTGAACTTTTGAAACAAATGGAATATAATTAAACATTTCTATAATGAACTTTTCCATACAAACTATTTTTCTAATACAAACTAATGCTATGCTATTTCTAACTACTGTCAATAAAACGTTGGTCAAATGATCGAAAACAAACATTTATCAAAAAAGAAAAAGGTGCAACTTTATTTGGATGTATTTCAATAAAATAGTGTTTCCCTTAATTCTCATATAAGAATATCTCTATGGTAAAAACTATACTTGATTCTTATAAAAAAAAAAAAAAATAGAGTTTTTTTTTCTAACTCTCTAATTCTTAAAAAATAAAAAAAATCAACCTTTAATAATTTGAAATTTAGTCCGAATGTAAGTTAAATTTGATCAATAATTATTTCTATTAAAATTTAAACTCAATTTCCTAAAACTCAATAATTTTTCCTTCAATGAAACTCAATAAAAAAACAAAAAATCTACCGTTATTTTACTCCAATATTACAAGTAGAACCCTTTTAACAATAAACTTGAGCAATTCTTAAAACAAACTCACTCCAATAGTGGAACAGAAAAAGAATCAATTCTTATCTATTGAATATGTATAACAAATCTCTAATCCAATATTTTACAACTCATCTATTCTTTTACACTATATTCTCTCGGTTGAACATCATCCTTATTTGATCAGAACACAGAAAGATATCAATAATCAAAATATTTGCCATCAACAAACAAAAAACAATAAACAATGTACCGCTGTACTTTCCAATGAATACAATATGAAAAAAATAAAGGAAGAAAAATGTATAATGTCTTTCATTTGCACTATCAATGAACTGTCAATGAACAAATATATGATCCACTAAAGGAGTTGACTTTTGAAAGTCCTAACACCATCAATTAATAGAATGGTATATCTCAAAAACCAAAAAGAATAAACTTATATATGTTGTATGAGTGAGCCAAAGCAATGAGTTAGTGGGATTTACTACTTTTAACAACACACTCGTCTAAAAATTGACTGAGCTGAGAAGTATACAGTTTCGGGTCATTTCGAAAGTGGTCAACATGAGGCGACGAGACAAAATTGCAAGCCCTCACATCATGTCCAGCCTTACGCTGCGCCTCAACAAATGATTCCACTGAATCAGCCGGAATAACTCTGTCGGCAGAGCTATACATGTATAATTGTGGGCAGCCTGGTTGATTTGTAGATAACATGCTCAAAACATCAGAGAGCCTCCTGCATTTCAACAAGATTATTATAGTTAGGACCATAGTTATTCATATCAGAAATTTTTACATAATGATTTGTTTCTTTTTTTATAATAAAGCCAATAACACCACAGAGATTACATCGTAATTCAATAGCTAATGCCATGGAATATTCTGCTATTCCTGAAAATCACATGCCCACATCTTTTGAAGTAGTGGATTTCACTAAAATCTAACATATCTAATATTACACTTTGGATGCGGCGTTGTGAGATATAATTCGTACAATCATATTGCTCAACCATTCAAGTGTCACGGCAATATATTATCAGCTCAATCTTATCAACAATGGTCTAATATGTATAATATTGTATATGCTAGAAAAATCAAAGACAATAGAAGAAGGATTTAGGAGTCATTACCTATTCACTGCAGGGAGATGCAAAATGACCTCAAAAAATTTCTTTAGTATCAGTAGCAAAGCTGCTTCTGTTGGTGCAGGCCTGAGTCCTGAATCATCATTGCTAATGGATACTTTAATGCCAGACTCATCAGAGGATACACGTCCTTTTGTAGCTACACTATTCTTCTTGAGAAATGCAGCAGAGAAACCTGAGGCCCAGACCTGAAAAGAAAATTAAATAATTAACATCATAATCTAGCATAAAAAATTAACATTTTTAATAAAACCAGGTTAAGACTTAAGAGAAAAGAATAACAGAAATATCTTGTATTGCTTCACTCAAAGTTTAATCAAAACTAGAAACATATAAAAACAACTTCAGGGCCTCCAAATTACCTAAATTTTACATTAGTTTTTCTATTTAACTTTACCCCTTTCAAGTGAAAAAAAGATCAAAAGAAAACTGAAAAGTCAAAGATCTCAACAAAATGCTTTGATGCCAAAGTTTTGACAATGAGGCTAAATAGGACAGACAGCAAGGAAATTGTAAAGTAAGCTAGCTATAACTATCATGAGCACTAGAGAAGAAATTAAACAGGCAGACACCATATGCCAGTGCTGTCAATTGCAGATCACAAAAAAAAATGGTTTATTCAATTTCCGCTACAGTGGTGATATAGCGCTGCTATAGACAATACTTAAAAACATTTTATACTAAACCGTGTATCAGAGAAAAATAGTAGTTTGTTTAAATTCTACTATGCTATTGCCGCTATTTAACAACACTATATGTCCTATGCACAACAAACAGCTGTGTTCATCAAGTCTTAAAAGTTGCTAAGCCTTTACCTGTGGATCAGCTTCTGCAACAGGCGCCGAATCTACAATGCAGCCCTTAATCCTTTCGGTCAAAGACGGGTCTTGATTTTGAAAACGCTCCAAAACAACCCCATACCTGAAACAATGTAAACTAAAACAGTCAAGTAACAGAAAAAATGACATCAACAAGAGAAGAACACCAACAAAATTTGACTCACGTTAACCATCCAGTGTTGCTGAAAGTATGAAAGACAAGATTCTTTTCATTCTCCTCTTCTAACCAATCAGCCAAGTGATTCACAAGCATGTGAACATTTTGTTCTGCTTTTCCTCCAGGCTGATAACTCAATATCTCACCCATTGGAAACGTAAAAGTAATGACATGAAATCCCTTTGAAGTGTACCATTCTGCATACTTTTTTAAATGTCTCTGCTTAGCACCTAACCATCCAAGCAAAACCACCACAGTCTTCGACGAACTACCAAAAGCATTAGAATCAGGCAAATGCCATTTATACATAACATCAGAAGTTGAATTCACAACACCATGGGAACCATTCGAGGGTGATAGCCTTGAAAACCTATTCAATTCAGCAGAATGATACAAATCCTGAACAAGCGGCGATGAAGCAACCGAAGAATAGTACAAACTCGACCCCAAATTTGGCGCCCGAAATTGAACACTCGGAACAGGAACCCGAATTTTGGTGACAAAATATAAATTTGCAAGTTTAGAATCAGAAATATGAGAAACAAACGATGAATGTGATTCCTGCAAAGAATTAGAATTTGGAGAATGTTCCGAATTGGAGGTTGAACAATCGCGGGATGATCCAATGAATGGAAATTTATCAGAGATATCAGAAGAAAAAGAAGCAACAGCAACAGCAGCAGCAGCCACAAGGGGTCTCTGAATTGCTCCAGAAAACGAACTCATTGTAGAAAATTTCAACGCTTGAACCTTATTATTAAACCACCAATACCATATAAGCAGCAACAAAAAACAAAAGAGAAAAAAACGCGTCTTTATGTACAGAATGAAATTGAAATTGGAAGACCCAGAATGAAAGTCATGTGGCAAAACCAAAATTAATTGAAAAGATGAATGCTTTAAGGAAAATCAAAGAGAACCAAGTAAGGAAAAATCCAAGGGTAGGTGAGGGTATCGAATTCAATTCGTAAGGAGAATCCCAAAAAATACGTAAGTAAAACGCGAAGATAAATATATATATATATATATATATATATATATATATAAAATAAAAAATAAAAAGGGGATATTCTGTTATATGGAAGAGATTATTCTATTGGATTGGTACCTTTGGAATGTGAAATTGAAAATTGAAAGGAAATGAATTGGGCTGTCAACGTCAACGACAAGAGAAGGTCGTTTTGACAAGACAGCCCGATTGGTATTTGGAACAACGTGTGAACAAACGAAGGCTCTTTCTTCTCTCCCAGAAACACAAACAAAACTTGCTTTTTTACCTTTTCTTATTATTAGGAAAAAAAACGCATGGGTTAATCAATATATATATAAATTCTCCAAATTAAACCCTGTTGAAGGATATTTTGAATTTACGAGAATTTAGTGATCATAATAATATTTTTCGGAATTCTTTTTATGTGATAAAGGAGAATGAGCGAATTAGACAGAGACACGTTGATTTGCACCGTCCAACGTGACACAAAATAAAGTTCGCTGTTGGGGTCCACCGAGCAATTTGCGGTTCCTATAAAATGGGGGAGAGGTAACAAACAAACACGGCCCATTCCAGAAGACGATTTTACCCCTTCGTTGTTTTCGTAAGTGTCCCTCTCATAATAATAATTCAATTCAATCTGAAGTCAATAGAACTTAATTGTTTATTAATATTCTTTTTTCTAAAGAGTCAATAAGCAAATTTTAAATATTACAACTCATGCTTCCTTTGAAATAAAATATAAAATAATATTTTTTTATCTAAAATTATGTGATTTATTGGCTCTTATTTGAACGGTTGGTAAAACTAAAGGGTAAAACTAATGTTAAACAAAATAAGCACCAACCTCTCAAATTAAATTCAAGAAAATTCATAATTTTCAAAACCCATGATAAAATGTAGGGCAACGATAAATTTAAATTTCAATATCACTTATGACTTATTTGATGTGTAAGATAGTAGGTAAATATGGTAACATATATAGTTGAATAAGAATTTTTTTTAACTATAGTTGACTAAAAATATGAAATAATGATAAGATAAATATTATTATGTCAAGAGTTTAATGTGAGCATGATAACAAATAAGCTATTATAATTTTATTTTTTTCATATAATTGTTGCATATTTTATCATTTTGTTAACTAAATCCATAGTTTCTTTTTTAACAAATTAACTTATAATACTTTAATTTTTTAAATATTATAAATTAACCAAAAAAATATTTTTAAAAAATTAAATAAATAATAAAATAATTATATTTAAAATAATCTATTGACACTACTAAATATATAATTTTAAATTTAAAAAAATCACGAGTAACTAAATAATTTAGATAAATTATATAATATATGATATATATTAAATGTAAATGGAAAAACTACCTATCTAAACAAATTATATTTATGTCAAAAATTTCAATTATTTTTCATTTTTTTTTATTTTGAATAATAATTTATTGGATTATATAAAATGAAAAAAAAACTAACCTTGTAATAAAACACATACGTAATTTTTAAATTAATTATTAATATTTTATTTTAACGATTAAGACAATATAAATTTTTTATTAATTAAATCGACATTAATAATTATTTTACAAATGTCTCAACGAGATTTAAATTTAGTACCTTTAGGTTACCATGTTGACCTTTATTTGAAATTATATTTTATACGAATAATGGAGAAATTTATTGTTCTTATGTTATCATACAGATTTTTTGCTGGATTAATTTATCATGTCTCTGATCTTGTCCAATACTAATATTTTGATAAATAATAAGGAAGTCAAAAAACTAAGGCTATGTATGTGAGTTTGAAGGGGAGGACTTTTGGGAGAGTAGAAGAGAGAAATATTTTCATCTTATTTGAGAAATTAATTTTGTAAAAAATAATAAGATAATATATTTTCAAATTTAGAGTATTATAACAACATAAAAAGAGTTTCTAAATCCTCTCTAAACTCCTCCAATATATTTTTTAAAATCCCTCTAAATTAAGGGAATTTTATATAATAAAGACAAATACTCTCCAATGTCCTCTCCTCACAAAACTCTTCCTTCTACTTCATCATTCCTTTTTGCCCAAACCCTTCCCCTCCTCTCCTAAACTCTCAACTGACCCTAAGATTTATTTGGATGTTCATTTCAGCTCTTTGGCATATTGCATAGGTTGCCATGTCTGACCTTGTTTGTATTCCGGAAAAATAACCAAAAGATAGTATTTGTCAAACTACAAAGGCAGCTATGCAAAGCATTCAAGTCAACTGGGACCTCTCTAAAGCATTCAAGTCAATTGGTACCTCCAACAACTCTGAGTTTGACATTATTTTCTTGTTTTACACGAGTTCATATCTTCCTGGACCATTACTAAATTTAATTTAACATAACATTCTCATGTGTTGTCACGTCATCCAAGTATTTGATTTCTTGAGTTTGTTAATATCATTGATTGTTAATTAATGCAATTTTTTTACAATAACGAATTAAAATCATATTAAATTTAAGTGATAAAAAATTGAAGAGATTGACCCACAACCTATGTCTACGTGTTTGGTAAAGTTAAAATAGATAAAGGCTAATTTACCAGACTTGGTTCCTCAAAAGTAAACACAGTTATATTGAGTAAACTTTTTTTTTCTTTACAAGTATTGAGAATAAAGTAAGAGTAAGACATCTCAACTATTGATAAGAAAATCAATCTTTGAAATTATATAATGCATATATAATTTGTTATGCATGTGCATGTAATATAAACCATTGATTTATTTATGACGGATTGATATTATTACTCAATCTATCTTTAAAATTCTAAATAAACCGCTGAGTTAAATCCTAATTTACGGGGTGACCATGTAATAGGAGGCAATCAAAATGTACCATAATTTACCTGAAATTTGACAAAGTATACAGTAGGACAAGTAAAAGGTCAGCTAACAAAATATGCTTCATCAAAGCTAGCCCCAATTTTGATGCACCCACATTCAAGACTATATTGGAATGGCATTGTTGGTGTGTTGTTAATAATTGGAATGGTTCGAAACCATTATTGTTGTCCCCAGGAGTAATCCCCACTTTTTCCACCAGATTTATGCTTAAGTCTTATATCTGTAATTGTTATATCTTTTGAAGCAGCCTTGCACATATCGTAAACTGTTAACCCTGCAACAGACACTGCTGTCATTGCTTCCATCTCAACCCCAGTTTTCCCCATTGAAGCAGCTTCACCTTCTATTGTTACACTGAAGTCCTCATGATTCAATCTCAAATCCACTTGCACGTGTGTAAGGCTTATGTTATGGCACAATGGAATCAGGTTACTAGTTTGTTTTGCTGCAGTTATGCCAGCTATTTTCGCCACCGTAAGCACGTCTCCTTTTGCCATTTGATTGGCCAACACCAAATCAAACACCTTCTTTCCAAGTATTACTTTGCAAACAGCAGTAGCATTTCTCTGACTACTTTCTTTTGGAGACACATCTACCATTTGAGCTTCCCCTGAATTTCCAGTATGAGTCAATTCAAAAGAACTTTCACCAGTGGTTCGAGATGACAAATGGGGTTTGTTATTCTCACAACTTCCGCTGACAGAGCTTGCTAGTCCATCTGGTGGAAGTTCTCCAAATACAGATTCCATTTCCTGAGACAGAATAATCAAATTTAACGTGGATTACAGTAATTCTACTAAAATTTCTTAGAACAGATTAAGTAGATAGTGAACAGAAAAATAGAAATCACACAGAAATTTAATTAGATATTAATCACTTCACCACAGGTAAATGCAATATTAATACATAGGCTATGTTTGATAAAAAGTAGCGGATGACGAATAAGTTAGCTTATCACAGATGGATTATAACACATTGTGGATTAACTAGCAGGCATATTGAACTTAATGCGTTTGATATAATTAACAGTTGAACTTACTGATAATATAACTGACATGAAAATATCTTTAATTAATACTTAAAATTTTCAATTAAGATAATGCGTAAAAGTGAGAAGCAAAATTGATACAATATAAGCTATTAGCTCAAACTCTACTTGAAGTAACATATCAAAAAACAGTATAAGCTGCTAAAAAAACCTTATAAGCTCGTGAGAGAAAGACATTTACCAAACAACTTTACTTTAATCATAAGAGCTTACAAGCTATAAGCTAGTATCTACTATAAATTAGCACATGACCTTGCCAAACAGAGGCATAGTAGATTTAAAATAGAGATAAACAAGGGTATGAAAATCCAGTAAGTGGATTCAATCTCTTTGCATTGTGCTAGGCTATTATCAATAAGGCGCGTACTATATCAGCATTTTCCCCAAAATATAAAAAACACTTCATTTAACTAAGCCAGTAATAAATCTACCTTATTGAGTTCTTGAATAGAACTTGCATAATCATGGGTAACAGAAGAGGTGAAGACCCTTTTTGATTGAGGAAATGTAGCAACAATTCTTCGAAGAAACATGTTAAATTGATTGACAAGTGTCGGAAAATTGATGAATTAACAACCTTGAGAGTGAAAAGTGAAAACGATAGTTCGAGATCAGATAAATGAGGAAGAACAATTGAAAAAACACGGTGGACGGAATTAAACATTACCGGCGGCATGCAACCGTGATTCGTCGGCGTGTGAGTGTTTGCCCCCTTCTTCTCTTATGATTGTCAATCAATTATGTAAAATGGATTCTCATCTATCAAACAAAAAAAAATGGATTATTTGTGAGATTCAGATTATTTTTGTTTGTTGTGTTTTAATTTTATTTTTAATTAATTTTGGAAAAATACGACAAATTTTCTGAACGGATTTGAAGAAAAGAAAAGAAAATTGGAATTTTTTATTCATTGTACAAGACATGAAGGAAAAAAAAGATTATATAAGAAAATTGATAGTAAAAAATTGTTACGGTGAAGATTAGCAAAAGTATAAATATAAATATTTCGTTATATTTATATTAGCAAAGGTAGGTATAAAGAAATTTGTGTCTAAAAAAATATTAACTTATTTTTATTTGAATTTCATTCTTATGTAATCTTCAAAAATATTTATTAGAATATTCAATTTTATTTTAAATTTGGTCAACGGAATAAAAACAAAATCTATTGTTTTGGTAAACTAAAGTGTAGAATTATATAGATTAATATCGATTACTAATAAAATTTCAGACCAACTAATTAAGAGATTTAAATATCTATTACTTGTGTCATACTATGTTTGTAAAATAAAATATTGTTGTTTAAAGTAAAAATTAATAAAAACTAAAATTTAATAAGGATTTTTTAAAAAAAAACTATGCGTAAATGGTTGTTTTGAGCTTTTGAATTGAGATACACCATTATTTTTCTATGTTTGTCTATTTTAATTTAATATGGTACATTAAAATTTAACTAATGATGGCTAAGTTTATAATTTTGAAACTATTTGATATTTACTATCTAAAATTTGATGATGAATGGTGTTAGAGAAAGAAAAAGAAAAAAAAATCATTCAATTTAATAAGTAGATAAGTAAATAAATATAAACCTAAAACTTAAAACATTTCCCCTTAAAACCAACTAGGGCTCTCCCTACATATAAAAGCCTCGTATCACATTATCATATGAAGGTAAAAAAAAGTGTCCCTCATTTTCAAATTGCTAGATAGGAGGATCTCTTTACTTTAGAAAAATATTTATAATTTTCACTTTTATGTCAATGCTTGGAATGACATTTAGTTATAGAGTTATTCTTTAATTGTGATAGAGAAAATGAAAACTAGTCAGAAAATATATTTTCAAAAACACCAAAAATAATACATTTTTAGAAATGTTCAATCTAATTTTTAAATACATTTTCAAAATATTTTATAATGTCTAAGCAAACATGTTGGTTATTTTTGTATATAGAAAACTGTAATTAATTTACTATATTCTAGTGTCATTGTTTAACTATGACAAATAGTTTTTTTTTTTTTTTTTTTTTTTTTTTT
>JBBPBS010000968.1:14685012-14713779 GCA_037974835.1 Cicer judaicum
TACATTTCAGTGTTATTGTTTAACTTTTATTTAACATGTGTACAATGGTCAGATGATGTTTTGTAACAGTATATATTTTTGTCTCCATGTTCATGGGTCAACCACGTTATAAATCAAATCTACACTTCACCTAGTTCAAAAATTGTTCTTTGACATGACATAACCATTTGAAAAACTTATATTTGACCAAGTATGAACTTTCAAGACTAACTTTAATCCAATAAAATAAAATACAAGTATAGATTCAAAATTGATTGTGGAATAATAAACGGATTTTGCCAAACTTCATCACTTGTTTTGAACTTTGAAGCCATAACGCATTAAGGGGGCAAAAGAGTATAATTTATACTCAATTATATCAGCTTTAAAACTTCAAGGACAGATAAGAATCGTCTATTGTTAAGTAGACTAAGAATTTAATTAGAAACATTATCTAAACCGAATCAAGGGTTGGAATCACCAAATTCAATATGCAAGTACTGCAAATTGTGAGTACCAAAAATATCACTCGAACCTCCGAAATCGGGTTCTATATGGACAAACTTGCTGTCAATAATTACCCTACATAGCATAACATTTTCTTGACCAAGTAAAAGTGAACATTTCTCATATAAACCTTCCTTTGGTGCTAGATTCAATAAACATGATTTAGGAGCAGACACCTTGTACTGACCAAAGCTGAACCTTTCACGGTCCGTGGCCATTAATATGAGACGATGCTGTCTACCCAAAAGCTCTGAGACATACCTCATGTCTCCTACAGCAAGGGCTTCACGGACACGCGTAGATGAGACCTGTCCCCTCTCTTTCGAGCTAGTACTGGAATTTATATTTGTAGAGAATTGGTTCTTGTCCATAACAGATTTTATTATGTAAGCTTCCATTCCATATTCTTCACACAGCTTTACTAGCTCTAATGCATCACCAGCTGCTTTATATCCAAATCGATAGTTCTCACCTGCAATAAGTTCCAGGACAAACAAATATTTAAGTATATATACGAGGATAAGGTAACAGAATAAACCATGCAAATGTTCCTATTCTGGAAAAACAGCAAATACCAACAGATTATGATAGTATGGATGGGTTGGTGTAACTTGAGAAGACAACAGATTAACAGTAAATTATGGTGCTACTTATTTACCTGCAACAACTCCACGCACTTTAAGCTCTTTTGATAACTTTTCCACAAATTGTTGTGGACTGAGATGTCGCACGCTTGAAAACTCAATCTGAAACTCTTCTGGGACCATGTTACCACAATAAGGAACCCAAGATGAAAGAATGCGCTTTCGGTCACATTTTGCAACTATGGGAGCTCTGTTTGGGAAACATTTGACAAAATGCATGTTATTCCCCCTCCAAGGTAATAAGAAAATTATGACAGTGCCACAATCTAGTAACTCTAATCTAAAAATGAGTTAGGAGTTCATATATCCAACAGCAAAGTCAAGAAAATAGGCATGAGCTCAGTATGCATAGCAGTGGCCCCATTCCCCAATAAACAACAACTTCGGCATCAGAGGCAAGGCTAATCTACAAGCTTTAGCCTCAATAAAACTTTTTTCATATTCATAAGGTATTGTAAGACAGAAGTGTAAGATAGTACATGAAATGAATGCAAGAACCAAACCCATTTCCAGCCATATCAAAAAACAGTTTAATAATGAACCTTTTAATGGGCTGGATACAAGCATATACTGTGGCATACCTATTTTCCCAACCCAGTACCTTTGCCATGCCAACAAATGATAAAAGAAATGGTGGTCCAGCTCTTGATGCTTGAATTGCAAGTTCTCGATGACCTATGTGCAGAGCATCAAACTTTCCCAACGCTACAATTCCACCTGGTAATGTCATGATAGCATCAGTAATAGTATATAATGTACAATGCCAACTTCCAAAGTGAAAACTCCATTTTGCACATAAATAGACAATACTAGTTTAAAAAATAAAGCAAAAAACATGCATACATCAAATAAAGAGTAAAAAAAACTAATGGACCATAAATAGAAAAAAGAAAAATAATTATGCACAAAAAGTCAAGGAACAAAGAAGACAAAAAATATATTGGAAGGGTTTTGGGAGGGGAGGGTTTGGAGAGTTTTTTTCTTTTCTTCATAATACAAAATGTCCCTGATTTGGGGGACTCAAAAAATATATTGGAAAAGGGTTTTGGAGGGCTTAGATACATTCTTCAAATCCTTTCCATGTTATAATACTCTAAAAATAAAATATTAATCAAAAGAATCATCTAACCATTCTCTACAAAATCACTCTCTCAAATAAGGTGGAAGGTTTCTCTCAATTTCCCTCTCTTCCCCACCCCCCAAAGTCCTTCCCTTCTCTCCTCTTAACTCCCAAATGGAGCCTAACTAAAAGGGCAAAGAAAACCCACGGCATGCCCTCCTCCTATGAGAAACTATGACGACAAAGTTGATCACAGAATCAGTTTCCAGCAATTACCATCACATTTCCCTCCAAACAAAATAGATATTCTAAAAATACAAATTGGCCATTACATAGTTGGACATGAATACAGTAAAAGAGGTATAATGTGAAAGACAAAAACAAACCTGCAACTGCAGATATTCCATCAGAGAGAATTTCACGTTCATCTTCTTGTTGACTACAAAGAAAGAAAATGAAACAGATTCTGAATGAAAAAGCGAAACAATGCAATCACATTATTGGTTTGATATTTCTTCCCTAATTTGCAAATACATCTCATTAAACAACACTCATCTAAACTATTCATATCCACACATGTATAAATCATTATGAAACAATATCACTAAGTGGCAATGCTAGTAGTGCATTAATTATAAGAATACAAAATATTCAATGAACAAAGTAATAAAATTCTTTAGCTCATACAAAATCACCTCAATTTTATTTATTATTTATTAGATGAACCAAATTTAAATTCCAAAAGGATAAAGCAAAGAAGCATAATCAATTGATGAGCAAAGAAAGTGGAAAAAAGAAATGAACCTGAAACAATGAAAAAGGAGGGGAATTTGACGGGGAGACTTAGAAGGAGTAGCAGAGAAACAGTTGTTGGAACGAAGAGTGGTAGTTGAGAAAACATTAGGAGCGAAAGAAGGTTTGAGAGAGCGTGGGAATGAAAGATGGAAAGTGTGAAGAGAATTGAAACTGAATCCGAAGCCAACAAAACCACCAAAGTGTTCACAGTCTCGAAAATGATGCGAAATGCGATTCACACCAAACATTGTTCAGAGCATCATCAAATCTTCTCAACATGTTCCGCTTCTTGGTTTAAGCCAAACCCAAGGTGAAGGGATATTCGGATCCACTCCATGGGTCGGGTCGCATCAAAACCCCACTTTATTCCTGTGTGTACCAACAATACTCTTTGTTCACTCACACTATTTTCAACGTGTAGAAATGGAAAAGAGAAGAGAATAATTATTATTTTAAATCACAATCATATTTTTATGTACCGTAAATTTTTTTTACATTTTTTCATAAAGATTATTTTTTTACATTTTGAACTACTAATTATAAGTTGACTTTTAAATTAAATATTATGAAAATCAATTGTATTTAGTAATCAAGATTATAATTAATTGATAATATATATTAAATTTGTTTTAAATTTTATGTTTTTTTTATTATCTATTTGAGAGGTGGAGTAAAATATCTCTTTAACCAAATTTTAGTTCTTTTTGAAAGTGAGTAAATTTGAGAGAGATTGATTATAAGTTAAAAATTCATATTTATATGTTTTATCATTTTTAATCTAGACCTATGATATTAATTATTACAACAGTGTAAAAAATAAATTCATTTTCTATCCCTTAAAATTAACCAAAACACATTTAAAATATCTTTTTACTCAATTACAATCAAACCAACAATACATTTTTTTTACATGAGCATTTATGTTAAATTTTAATGAATAGTAAAATTGTGCTTAAAGCATATTATTTTTTGGGCAAACCAACATATATTCGCCTTACATTTTCAAAGATTAATCTCTAAAAATGCCACAACTGAGCCATCTTAAATAAAATTTGCTCTATTTACAGGCATAAGAAATCAAACCCTAACCCTCTTGCTTAAAAAGTATGAACCCTTCCCATCGAGTCAACTCATGTTGGTATGTGATCATTATTCCCACAATATATTTAGTTTAAATGACAAAAACCTATACTCCCACTTGAAATAAAAAAGAAAGCAAAATTGTAAAAAATGTGTTTCTCATCATTTTGTTTTTAAAACATAATATTTTAACCATAATTAGCATTACCGACCTTATAAGGAGGGTTGATAATAATTTACATGAATCACAAGCCTTGTCGCCTCTAACTCCACAACTAGTGCAGAAATTTCAAATTTCCGATAAATAAAAACGGCTAGCAGCAGCTAACCTAATTACAATAAATAATACAATTCATTCATCCTTGGACACTTCCTACTGCTATCTCATTTTCCTGTTGTATTTTCATCATTTTTTCGGATATATATAACTTGCAATGCCCTTAAAACAGTGCATGGACCAAAGCCAAACCCCAAAAGGAAAAAACTATAATAATAAATTAATCAATTTATCCTAGTACTGTTCCTTCTTTCCCACCACTTCTTCTTGGCTTTCTCTACTGAACCATTTTCACTTCCAAGTTTATGTAAAATAACCTTTGTTTCACGCAGTCTTGACCCGTAGTCCTTTTTCCAAGCTTCAAACATTTGTTTTAACCTTCCAAGCTCTCTGTCTGGGTTCAAATTTGCTTCAACTTGGCCAGATTTTACCTCAACCAAGAACTTGGCATCATCACCAAATACTTGACTCCTTTGCTCAAATTCTTCAGCCAACCGACTTATAACGCTCAAACCAGCACTCATAGATCTTGTTCCACTGCTTTCTTGGCGCCTGTGATGATTTCCAATATCCCAGCTGTATTCCTTATCATCACTTGCATTAACAGAAGCATCTGAATTTCTTTCAGAATCATCCATAGCAAGGCTCTTCTTTGCAATGGAGAGGCTAGATTGAAGGGATCTCATTTGTTTCTGCCATACTTCTTCCATTGATTTCATTTTTAGTTCATATTCAGACCATCTGTTATCATACTGTTGAAGACGTTGATGAAGGATGTCATTTTCCTCATCTTTCTCTCTCAGGGCAGCTTCAGCCTTAAGCACCCTGCGTTGTAATTCAGCTAGGAAAGACGACTTCACCAGAACCTCACCTGACTCGTTAGTCTGTTTTGAAGTTCTTAATTGTAAGTATCACAAAGATGATGTATTTTTACTAGCAATCCTTGAGATAATGGTTTTGAAAAATAGTTTTTGAATTAGAAAAGAAAATACCTTCATGCCTCCAGATTTTAAAAATCCAATATCTCCTGAGCATCTTCTGACTAACCATCCACGAATAACTGCAAAATGAAGCAAAGAGAAATTATGAAAATTTACCTATGTAAAACATTTGGTGCAACACCTATGCTAACTCATGTCCAACGTTGGTTTGCACATTTATAGGACTTTCATTACATATGCTCAAAAGAGGACAAACAACTTTTCATTACAAATGGAATTAACTAATCTTTGTATTTAGAGAATTAAAAGTTCTTACATGATTGAATGACAACTGCAGCATCAATGGTATTTTTCATTCTGTTTCTTGCAAATTCTGTTTTCACGTGCTTCTGTATAATAACAGCAGCTCTATGTCTCTGAAGCAAAGTTGCAAACCCCTTTCTGCTTTTCTCTCCTCTAATAACTGCATGAATGCGTAAAAAAAAGTTTCCAATCTGTTACAGTTCCAAGGAATATGACTGGCCAAAAGAATAAGGTGGAGAAAAAGGAAATACATGACTGTAGAGCTGTGATTCCACTCCAAAGCTCCTTGCAATGACAACGAGCTTGGTAACCCCTGAAGCAACTTTGTACACGTAAAATTCCATGGAGGGTACGGTTCCTAGTATCTTCGAGCACTCCAATCTGCAATCATGATCAACACACATTAAGAAAGACACAATGCAGAAGATAGGAGTAAATAAAGTTCAAGGTAGGGCTTGGTGATTAAAGTACTTGGATAATTAAAAGAGAATGAGAAAGCATATTCAACACCAGAAAGACATGGACCAGTTTATCATTCAAAAGAGGAGGCAAAGTGATGCCAAAAAATTCAAAACCCTAACCACAAATAATTTCAAATTTATCATTCCTCATTAAACTTCCATATACTAAGTTTCTTCACTGCACCGTACCTATGTAAGCTGAATACAATGCCTAAAATAAAAGTAAAGGAGAAAACCAGAGGTTTTAGATCTAAAATAATTGATTTCATTCATTTTTATGTTGAAAAGTGAAAAATGCAGGTACATGTAATCAATATAATTGTGTTTATCACTACCACAGCAATTTAAATTAAATGAAAGAAATAACTTGTATGAAACATCATACAGACTTCTTCTTACCTGCCCTGTTCGGAAGAATAATTTGGTGAAGCCAACTTGATACATCTCAGGCAAAATGTTAAACTGGTGAAGAATAGCAACAGAAACACTAAGTGGATCCTGAGATGCAACATTCTCAAGAAGAAGAAAACCATATCTGATTCACCACTCCCAAGACAAAAAGAGAAACGTCAAAAACGTGAGGAAAAAAAACATTTAGACTGGTTTTTGAGGGAGGGGGGCTTGAAAACATATTAATCACCATGTTTGTTTCTTTGTTATACCTTTTCGCAAACTTTTGGTGAGACATTCTAGTTGGAAAGCCTGATCTTGATATTCGAACCACTTCCAGGACCCCGCAACATCTCAACTGTTGTAGTACAAGTCCTTGCTCATATGATCCAGGTGATTGGAGGTTATTGGGCTTAATGCAGCGAATAAAATGAGGTGTGGTACTCTCTAAACGTTGCATAAGTTGAAACAATTGTCCCTGGGTGCCAACAAAAATATCGTGTAAAGACAATTGAAACGAGACAAATATCCCATGTCCCAACCTAAGAGCTTTTAATATCAAATAAAATTAATAAACAGAAGAGTCTTGACAAGCCATGTCACAATTATCATTAGGATCATTGATATTCAGAGGCCATCTTTCTCAAGCAGACGTTTCAGTATTTGCATGGCTTGATGTGAGAGAGTAATCTACTTAATCTTAATTCACTGTTGTACTAACTGTTAGCTGTCACTTCTGCATCTGTAGTGAGGCCATTCATCTACAAATAAGTGTTCTCTGATTTGGCAAAATCACCAACCAGAAAATACATTTTCTCAGAATCAGAGGTTTACCCTTTTACATTTTCTCAGCTTCAGTTTTCACATACATGATCATATATGAATACTGCCAATAGCATACTATAAAACAAACGCAAATATTGAATGGAAGGCTTGGAGGACCAAAACATTAGTTATCCAACTACCAGACCACTTCATAATAAATTGCAAAGAAAATTAAAATTGAGGTTTTGACGTGTACCTTGAATTTTGTGGCAACACTTAGCTTTTGGGAATCTGCCCCACCTAACTTGTGTAAGGGACCAACTACAGGCTTCTCAGACAGAGTAAGCATATATGATGCAAATATCTGAGGAAGATGACATTTGCTTGAGGATAGAAGTTGGATGGAATCCACATGCAATAGGTCCCTGTTCTTCTCTAGGAATGCAGTTGTGTCGTAAGTGACCTGAGGGGAAGAACAAGTGAAATTATCAAACTGTCAGGTATGAACAAATTTAAATCAACAAGAAATACGTAATCTGTCGCTTTTCAATAAAAATAGCATCTGGAGTTCGAAAATAGTATGGAAGCACAGTCAAAATCACGGTTATTAAATTTTGGTACAAAACAAATAAAGTCATGGTTAGTAGCTATGTAGGTTAACAAACTAATATGGATTAAATATGATAGAACTTAGGGTTTTCTGATCCTTAAAACTTAGTTCTGTCACATTATAAATCTCACACCAGAATGCAACTTGAAAGCCATTGTATTGTGAATCTTAGAACTGTCAGTATCTTGCGGCAATTTACAAGCCCTTTGGATAAACAGAAAGAAAGGTATAGCGTGATATGAACTGGGCCAGATTAATACCTCTCCAGCATAATGACACACAGTGAAGGCTTTATCTCGTTCTCCTTTGAAGCATGAATTAGAATTCAAATGTTGCTTAAGCTTGTTAGCAAATGTTAAATCCGTACCATTTGGAAAAGTGGACTCTTCGTCTAACAAGGATAGTAGCCCCAGTGGTTTCTGCACAAATTTCAGAAGTGGAGTCTATAAGAAAATAATTTCTAATGGGATGTGGCATTTTTCCACAACAAAGAAATTGTTAGTCCCAAAACCTATTGCACAATATTAGAATTGAGAACAACATCCAAAAAGAAAAAAAATAAAGAAATAGCTTCCAAGGAAGTTTCACCAGGACATTAAGACAAAATGACATCCCCAAATATGTAGTTCGAAGCAGAAAGAAAAAAAAACAACTAATTGAAGTATAGCAAGTTTAGAATATATACAAGAAAAACTAAGAATAAGTAGAATCCTTATATCTTGGTCATATGAAAGTGAGTGATAGTGTTGTACATACTTTTGTATTCATACAATATATAATGATGTATGTATCGACCCTATATTCCAAATATTCACTCAGTCCCACATTGGCTAGAGATGAGGCCTGGATAGGGAGCTCTGTACCTTTTCAAAAAGATTAAGGCAATCTTGGTTGTCTTCAAATTCAACTTTAGCCCAATCAATGCCGTCTTGGATATATTCCTGAAACAATTTTGTAAGCATGGGAGTTTTTTAATTTATACATAGTGTTTAGCTTTCAGAGGTAAGCAAATCCTTTTCATTTTAATTTTATATGGAGGTGTTCAATACTTACGATAAAAAAAAGAAAAAAAATACCACTATGAAATACAATGATGTTATAGTTCTAACATATTGAAAAAACTTTATAGGCCAAAGCACAAAGAAAGTTGAGGAGCAGGAAAAAAGTTGTTGATAACAAGATAAGGAGATAACCATGAAGAGCTACAAATCCATAACAAAAAACTGTTGGCTTCATATTCGCATTTTTAACAAAAACTCGCATTTGAATAAAAAAAAATTATAGGTCTATCAGCATCATTATCCATTTAGATTTGTTTAAGGATTCAGTTTCTATTTGGTGCGTACCTCCTGTTCCAGCTTGAATAAATGACGATTGAAGTGTTGCTGTAATCTTTCATTTGCATAATTTATGCAGAACTGCTCAAAACTGTTCCTCTATGTATAAAATGCACAGAATTCAACAAAGAAAATATTTCAAAATTTATATAAAAGACATATGAAGAAAAAAGGAGAGTTGTGGTTTAATAAGGTACATTGAATGACTCAAAACCATAAATATCTAGAATACTGATAGATCTGCCAGTTCGTCTTTTGCCAACAGCAAGTGATTTGTTTATTTGCTCAACCAGCCAATCAAACAGACATGCATATATAGACTTCGCCAAAGCATCTCTTGCATCAATAGCCTACATAATAAAAAAATTAACATTTAAGACAAGCCTAATGCATAGGAAGGGTGCATACAGGTATGATTAATATCTGAATATCAAATGGGATTTCATAGAAGGAAAACTAAATGAGGCGATGTTCACCACCAATCAACTTTTCTTTCTAGAGTACATTACCTTTATAAATTAAACAAACTGACATATGATAATTGAGAAATTCAATACATATTTATATTGCAAAGGAAATTGCACTTTGTCCAAAGGTAATTGTCAATACAGTAGTCATTTTACCTGAGATAGCGTCAACTTCTGGACAATAATATCATTACCAACTTTCATTTTGCGAGTTGATAAAGTCAACTTCAGATCTTCAATGTCACAGCCAATCAACTTCGCAGTGCTGAACAGCCCTTTAACAAGTCAGGAAACAAAATTCATTTTTAGTTGAGGTATATATTAACTTATGACGCATGAGAGCATCTAAACTATGCTCAACTGGGCAAAGCCTATGCAGCAGATTTTGTATCATGTGCAACATATGTAAGCAATAGTTATCATAAAATGCAAACATGCTCAAGTTAATAAATGGTTCTTAAATCATAAAGGCACCGAATCAATCAATAACTATATAGGAAACCTTAGAAAACTGCAACTTTTTCTCAAAACGTTTCCTCTTCTCTAATTTACAAGGATATTTTTTGAAAAATATAAAATGCTAAAAGCTATTGATTGTAGGATATTCTAAATGCATTCAAAAAATTCAAAGACATCCCAAGCCCAAAGCACAAGACAGAGCTTTTGCACAACAAGGAAGTTTCTTGGAAAAATTCTATGATGTAGATTCCATATTATGGAAATTCTTACCCTCATCCTCAACAGCTTGAACATGATTTTCATTATCGATCACAGTAAATGAAATGTTTCCTAGCCACAATACTGCAGCAAGCATTGCAAATACATTCTCCTGGTCTCCTTTGCTAATGTGGACAACATCCAGAGCATCCTGGAAATTGGCAACAGTATTAAAAAGTTCATGTGAAATAAATATATCATATAATATAAACCGATATTGACGCAGATCATCATTAAGCAATGAAAAATAGTATACCGTGACTATGCGAAATTCTTCTGCATCATCAACACCAGTAATTGAATAACAATTGCTCTGCCTCAGATATTTATAGTCTTCCACACTTTGTAGATTTAGCTTCTCTGAGTTTAACATCACACATCAAACGAAAAATAAAACAAAGAAGCCAAATAAACAAATATAAAGAACTTTACATAAAAAGGGATACTCTACTATGAAAATCTTATTTCATTAAAATAGAGTAAGCATTTCTTCAAGGATATCCTCAAATAGAAAGTTTAACAAAAATCCACCATCCAACATATGTAGCAAAATATATCCAATTACCCTTAAGAGATGGTGGTGCTCCAGCACATAGCTGATAAAATATATGATATGACCTTTCCCCTTCATTGCATTGGACTACTCTAGACTGTTCATGTACCATGTAAAACTAGTATCAGTTGATATTGCATGAACAGAATTTGGAATGTAATATTATCGCAGAAGAATGAATTACCTTTTCCAACAAAACTGTTCAAGGTATGGTCATACCAGGAGCATCACATAGATTCCACATGTTGATGCAAACATTTAACATGATTAGTTGGAAAGTTATAGTGCAAGCCAAGACACATTGTTTGAGCATTAACTAAATAGTAAACTTACATGTTTGAATATTAGCACCAGATATTTTTCCAGTTTCACTGAAGTGAATCTCAATGAGCTTTCCCTGTAACGTTCAATCAAATTAAGAGAGCTTTCAGCATCAAAAGAGAATAAAACTGAAACCCTCAAGAGCAGTTCAACTAAAAGAATCAATACACATAAGATCAAGAAATCTTACAAAACGACTTGAGTTGTCATTTCTCAATGTTTTCCCATTACCAAAGGCTTCTAGTATTGGATTAGTCTTTAATATTTCATGCTCTATTCCACTTCCACCGCCAAGGGCAGCAAGGTATTGCATAGCTATTTTTGCTGTCTCAGTCTTCCCTGCTCCACTCTCACCACTGAATATGTAGATTATAAGAATAAGAACTATTATAGGTCCCAATTCAAATATAGCCAAGGGGGATTACACAAGGCCAAGGAAAGCCAAATTGAGTTTGATATTAATGACAAAACCATCAGGTAGCATAAAGAAGTTATTATGTCCATCAAGGTTAATCCAAGAGTGGGAAATCAGAATCTCTTCCCTGAACTTTTAGGAAACCAACAGAAAAATGAATACGTGGCAATAAAACAAATTCAGTTTAGGGGATAAGAACATTTAACCACTCAAGCAATAACTTATTCTTTGACAGCTTTTAACCAGTCAATCATTCCTGAACTTAACGTAATTTTACAAACAATTCCTTTTACATATTTTTAGCCTAAATAACGGAATAATCAGTTGTACAAAAATGAACTCAACACAAAATACTGACCTTATAATTATTGATTGATTAACTTCATCTGCAAATAAAGCGCAAGAGTCAGAGTAAGAAGTTATAGCTTAAAACAAATAAAAGTTGTTGTAACTTGTAAAAATTCATCCATATATATGTCTAAATAAAAGAAAGGAATAAGTCACCCCGTATCATCTGTCTGATGGCTGAGTCTGTAATTGCATAAACATGAGGGCTTTCAGTTGCTTTACACTTGTAGGCTTCAATATAGTCAATCCCATACAGAGGAACTTTCTTAAAGGGATTTACAGCCACCAAAACTGGCCCTGCTTTTGTCTGAATTGCACACAGGTATGTGCATAAATGTTTTGTGATCAGCAAGCAAAATTGAAGCAAAAAAAACTTTGGAGATGCAAAGACTTACATAGATCATATTTTGATTGTATCTATATTGCAGATTGTACAAAACTGAAGGTTCATTTAAATAACTAAGTTGCATGAGGTCATCCACTCCATCAAGAATATCAGGATTTGCTGGTACCAAACGTTCATCTTTCACCTTTAAAACCTATGGTTAAGGGGGAAGAGAACAGCTAATCAGACCAAAAAGATGCAATCCAATGTAGAAAAATAGAGTATAACTTGTCTTACTTTCCCATCAGGCAGTGAAATGACAGATTCTGTTCCAGAAGTTGATATTATCTTCACCAGTTCCCAACCCCCATTAGAAAGTTGAAGCCAAGACTGAAGCTTCTGAAACAGTAAACAACAAAGTTTAAACAGCTTATTATCTATTATCAATGAGAATTCAACAAACTCAGGAAATAAAAATATGGAATTGCTTTGTTGAGTGAAAAGAGATGAGAGACATGGGACGGGATCTGTGTGCCTGAATTGTACATCAGAGAATATTATAGAGTCATAAATACAAGGATTAGCAGTTAACCTAATTATTGCAATTACATAGAATCTGTCCGTAATTTCTAACACTACCGTCAAGCTACATGTAACACATAAATCATATATACCAAGTTTGTACATATATAACTGATTCAAGGACCTATCAATGACTTAAAAATTATTGTTTGTTGATCATTTGAATTTACAAAGCTAGCAGTCTTGTCTCCAAATAAGATCTTCTCCCTAATGAAATGGCAACCTACCTAGCAGTCATAATTACATTATTTCTAACAATTTTCTTTCAAAAGCGATGAAAAGTGCATCTAGTCCTAGTAAATTTCAGTTTGTCTTCTACAACAGGCCGTAACACCCTTCCCCTCATTCATTCGTTTAAAACTGCATTATCTTATATGCATCTTCAATGTTTCAGCTGATTTTTAGCATACTCTGAATCTGTTACTCAAACCAAAATTGGAAACTAGTAAATATGAACTTAAGCCATGTGAAATAGATCTTAATGTTTGTCTACAGTGACTTTCCTGCTGACAGAATGCATATGTATCATAGTAAGCAATAACTATATGACTTAATAATCATTATGCACAGGTATTATAACTGATTAATGAAACCAGAAGCAAAGTAGAACTGCAATCTGAAGTCAAAATTACCTTCTTTGAAGCATAAGGAGTTGTATCACTCCATCTGCTTTCCTTGGAGGACTTTGATATTGATGGAACAGGCAACGAAGCAGATGCTGAGTCTTCATTAGTATACGATGTCCTGTCTTCATATGATTCGACATTACCACCATATGGAGATTCTTCGTCAAATAGATCCATGGTGTTGGCACGGTTGTGAGCTTCCTTAGAAACCTCCCCTACTATTGCACCATTTTCACCACCATTTGATCCAATGAGATCGGTGCTTCTATATTTAATGTTTCCATGCTTTTCCACAATGCCAGGGTTTGGATTATTAGCAAACTTGAACTCAGGTGGAAGTGATTTGATAGATTGAAAAGCAGGCGGGACACTGGTTGTCTGGGACATCTTTCCTTAAATAGTTCTGCCACAACCAACACTGATTACAAACAGCAAGTGCTAGTTGCAATGGCAAAAAGTGGTGTATGTTTTCCTTTTCAAAAAAGTTAACTTTTCAAACAAATGGCCCTTTCAAACTTTAAAACAAGACCCAAAATTGAAACAAGATAACATAATGGAGGGGACCATAGCTCAAGATACAGACTCTACTGTCTAGTGCTCCAAGCTTAATGTGGTCATCGACACGTTGAACCTCACCCAGAGCTGTAAAATTCAAAATTCATGAACCTAACATAGCCACAACCCCACATAGCCTAATTTAAGGACCCATGCAATGCCACATAGACCTTTTCAGTTAATAGTACTTGAATTAGAAAATGGAAACCTAAGTAAAACTTCCAAATCCGATACATGAATTCATTCGAATGTAGAAAAAACCTTCCACGGTAGTTCCACCTTTCAACTTTATTATCTTTAGAAAATGCTGCATCATTCACACCCTATGAACTACATACATAGACACAACGCTAACACACACATGTCTAACACCGGTAATAATTTCATAACAAAAAAATTAATTGAATGTAATTAAGGTGCGTGGTGATATGAGTGTGGTGATATATCGAACACCGAGACACGGTCAGATGGGTTGGTTCTACAAAGTTGACACCAAACAATTAATAAAAATAAAAATAAAAATAAAAAAATATATTATCGTTCTACTTAAATATCGGTGTCCTAAGAAATAAAATATTATAAACATTGAAAATTTGAATTCGTCTAAAAAATAAAATAAAAATAAAAATAAAAAAGTGAAATGGCTCACTAAGAAACAGAAAATAAATATAATTAATAATCCTGATTGAGTACAAATTTTCAACGTTTATAGATGAGAAGCAAGCAGAGCAAGAGAACGGTAGTAAGAAGCAATAATCGTAATTTGGTGAAGCTAATGGATCCACTAACCTCAGAAGATGAAATTAAGATCTAGATGAAGTGAGTTGAAAGTTGAAGAAATCGTTGAGCATTGAGTGAGTCAAAACTCGGAACAAAAGAGAAGAAGAAGACTATCGAGTGTTATCAATAAAATGTGTTCGCGGAAAAGGCTAAGCCACTCAGAAGACTTGTTTGGTTTCTCACCACGTATATGGATGGTTGAATGAAGGAGATGCAAGAACCAGCTTGTTTTGCTTTTCTTTTTCACTATTCCATCTTAAACTATTAATTAATTCATTAAAATAAAATAACAAATTAGTAAAAGCGAATGAGATTTTATTTTAATTTTTTGGACCGTATATTATAAAGTTATTATTATATTTTAGAATTTAAATAAATATAAACTGCTCCGGCTGAGTCAGGACCATTTCAAATTTTGTCCGGTTTAGAGTCTTAGACAGATAATTTAAATTTTAAATTTAAATTATAAAGTGCGCGTTTTTCCTTGCCAACCGATTTTGAAGAGAAAATTCAGCCACAACAATAAATAAATTTTGTTGGAGAAAAGCGTATTTCTGATTGACCAAACTACCCCTCACTGGTGGCGCCTTGCTAGCCAGCGGCTTCAAACCTTTAGCTGTGTTAATGGATATCATTAAATTACGTACTTTCTTATAGATTTTAAACTAGTTTTGGTATGTTATAATTTGAGAATTATCTTTTAGAAATTTATAAAAAAAATAAGAATATGTGTTTGAAAATTAATTTTTGTTAAAAAATTAATTAATTAATTACAAAAAGGAATTTTTAGAAATTACTATAAACTTTTTATTTTAAGTAGTTTTTAGATTATTTTTCATATTTTATTTTTTAAAAATATAAATTTTTAAAAAGTCATTATTTTTTTATGAAAAAAATTGTAACAAACCCATCCTAGATTGAATTACTATGAAGTTGTGAATATCATATTTTCCAATAATATCATGATTTTTAATTTTTATTATAATTATAATCCGTTTGTGTTTTTAACAGAACCAATAATTCGTTTGTTGTTCAGTCTCAAATCATTAGTTAATATTCTTACTTTAAGGTAGGATTGCAGTCACTATGTTGCTTTGTGCCAAAACAACCTATTTTCTATGCAGCCCATCAATTCCAATTATCAATGAACTAATTGGATCACCGATTGCTTGTACGATAAATAAAACATTTAAACATATTAATACAAATCTGCGTGTCAACGTGTTATATTTCATCCTTTTCATGGATATACAACCTTATAATCAAGGACACACCAACTTGTATCGACATAGCTTGTTGGAGCTCTTGCTTTGATTTAGATTCAATTCTAAAATTTCACATGGTAAGTTATATGCACATTTGTGGTTATTTCCGATTTGCATGAAGTGGTCTGCCATAAAAAAAAAAAAAATTAATCTAATTTTTTTAATAAGTCAGTAATTTGATTAATAACATTTTAGTGCTTTTAGTCACACAAAATATATGGCAAATGGTAGTAAAAAATAGGAAATTCTAATATAAGTCAATATATTGATGAGAATTTAAAATTAAAACTTTAATAATTAAATACGCAGTCGCTTAAAAATAGACATCGATAATCATACTTATCTGAATAGATTAAAATAATCAATTAATAAATGTTTTCTATGAATTTAAAAAAAATATAAATATGTATCTCTTATTTAATTGATATTAATAAAATCTTCGTGTTAAATATAAAATACTATGAAAGTCATAAACTATTTAACTTCTAAAAAAATATTATCTTTAAATATTTTTAATAATTTTTAAATGTTAATCTATGGAAACCACTTATAAAAGTGGTCAAGTGTCATAACTCACTTGCTAATATTTTCAGTATAACGAAACATTTAATCTTAAATATCTTCACAAATATATACAAATTGAGATAAGATCGAAAACATTGGTAACACTAACATAGAAGTATTAACAACACATTCACTCTTATATTTAAGTAACCACAATAGGTAACGCTTAAGAGTCTACCATAAAAATAACGTGAGAAAGACAAGGTCGTGAACTTGTTGCATAGCAAATAATAATGCAGTAGCTTCACCTTCCTTCACTTCCAACATAGTGTTTTCTATTGAGGTAAAGGTATGGACAAAGTGATCCTCGTGATATCTCACCACACACGTGTGTTGTTAGCATTATTGAAACACTTTACAATAATAATAGATAGCAATTAAACTCATTTTATTGTGTTTGGTGTTTATTTTAATTAAATAAAATATAAATAACTTATTAAATTGTTCTAATTCTATATAAACAAAATAAGAGTTTGAAATTTTTAGATAAAGATAAATTGATGGAGGAATTTGATCGAAATTATTCATGATTCAATTTGAATGAAAATTTATTAAAATATTTAAAGATACAGTGACAATAATTTAAAAAACATCAAGTAGATTTAAATGATAAATTGACAAAGATAAAATCTTTTTTTAAAAAAAAGAGCGGACTTTTATTAACGAAAAACAACAGACTACGAGACTCGTCACAATTAACAAGAGGAAGTGAGTTAAATAAAATGCACAAATCTTCTAACATATTTAAAAAAAATGAGGTATTATGACTAGATAAGTAAACAAATCACACACTTGTACATAATTTATAAGATGCACCTAAGAGTGTCAATCTCTAAGTACATGTTTAATATCACGGTAGAGTTATGTTTAATATCATGATAGAGTTTAGAATTATAATGAATCAGTGTAATTTTTAAAAGTTATAAATTATAATTTTTATAAAAATACGGTAGTTTTTTATGAATCTGACAATTCTACCGTAATATCAAAGATAAATTAAGTCTTATGAGAATAGAAAAGTTTAAAATATTCTTACCAATATATAATAATACTATATAATATCTCCCCTCAAATTCACGGTACATTAACATGAAACATCGATAGTTTATCAACCAAAAAATAAAAATGTTTAATGGAATGCACCTTTGTGATTAAATCAACAATTTGTAAGGATAAGGGGACAAATGGTAGAGTAATGGTTCCATTGTAAGGAAATATGACTTCTAAATGCAAGAATTATGTATACGACAGTTAAATAAATATTCACAAGAATGTCAAACAGTTCAAGATTATTCAACAAGGTCCCAATGAATTGATTCTAAGAGAAGGATCACAATTACATGTAATGTCAAATTAACAATATAACATACACAATAATTGTTAAACGATTCAATCTAGATACAAGCATGTATATTCAATCTTTCAATCAATAACAAATAGAACATGTATCAACAACAATCAATCAAACAATGAAGTAAAAGATAAGGGGTAGAAGAATGATACTCAGAAATTTATCCTGGTTCGGTCGTTTGTAAGACAACCTACATCCAGTCCCAAGATCAACTTGATCTTAGCCTTTTTCACTAGAATCTTCTATAGAACGTTTTACAGATTGTCCAGCTAGCTCCTAGCCTATCTATCCAACTATCTTGATTCTAACATACATCCATTGCATCCTTTGAGTTATTCCGGCAAACTCACACAAGATCGCAATAAGGTTCCTTCTTGATGATCACAAGCATCAACGAACGGTAACCACCAGTGTAGCTACTGGATTTTTACACAATTTGGTTTCAATGTAATTTTACAGAAATTGATAACAAAGAAGATCAAAAGATCTTTCTAACAAAAGCGACTTGATCACACAATGATGTTCAAACTATAAGTGTTTGCCAAATGGTTAAGTTTTCTCAAAGTATTGTGTGTATCAAAGTTCAAAGTCTCAAAGGTTCTATTTTTGGAAAGTTTCGAATTCTATATCAAATCAAAAGTTATGTTCATTCTTTTTGAAAAACAGTTTTGAGACAGTTTTTATATGTTTCAGAAGAAACACATATAAATCGATTTGCCAATCGATTTTATAAAGCATAGAAACACTCCAATCGATTTGCCAATCGATGCTCGTGTTTCTTGTTTTTCTTGAATCTTGAAAACATATGCATCAATCGATTTCCCAATCGATTGGGTTAATTCATAAATCAGAAAACTGAGACAAATTCATATCAGCATCGATTGAGTAATCGATTTCGAATGTTTTGTTCCAACAACAAGATCAAAACAATCGATTCCACAATCGATTGATATTTCATCATAATCGATTTGACAATTGGTCTGTAACTGAAACAATTACTCCAATCGATTTGTCAATCGACTGGACTGGTCTCTAGGACTTCAGAAAATTGCACGAATCGATTCGTCAATCAATTTGCTTTGTGCCAGTGTTCCAGTTGTTCAATTCCAATCGATTTACCAATCGATTTGAATTGTTACAGGGACTTAGCTATTTTGAAAATATTGATTTGTCAATCGACTAAGACCTTGATTTCTGATGTATAATTAAACATTTTCAACATCCAATCGATTTGTCAATCGATTAGTATATGTCTTGCAAGTCAAGAAATAAAATTCAATTGATGTCTCAATCGATTTATTTTGTCACAGAGCTACTGACTTAGAAAAACATTTGTCCAATCGATTTGGTTTAGCAATGTTTGTCTCTGTGTCTCATTCAATTGATTCATCAATTGATGTTCCAATCGATTGGTATGTTACAGTGGTTAAGTCAGAAACATTTTAAGCTCGAAATCGATTTGCCAATCAATTTAAAACCTTGTGACTTGTCCCTGTAACTCACACAATCGATTTCTCAATTGATGTAGGAATCGATTGCTTTGCACCCAGAGTTCAAGTTTCACTGCTATCCTTCATAGAATCGATTCAACAGTCGATTGGATCAGTGATAACTTTACTCCTAAGTCAATCAATCGATTGTCCAATGGATTAGCCAATTGATTAGTCAATCGAATTTGTTTACTAAGTTCAATTTTAAAAACATTTTAACTTTGTTTTACTTAATGAGTATAATATCACTTTCTTGTTGATAACGTTTGACAAAATTAGACTCAACATACAAACGTTTCAAGTGATCCCAAATATATTTAGTAGTACCATATTTTGCTAGTTGCACTCCTACAAACAACTTAGAATTATTGATTCAAATAATAATGTTTAAATTACTAACATTCCATGTTTTCAAATCTTTTGCATATTTAGCTTCATCCTTTTTATATGTAGACTTAACCGAAGTTCCATCAACATAACCCAACATATCTTTTTCAATCAAATTTTTTTAATCACATAACTCCAATAAGATTAATTTTGTCCATTGAGGTGGACACTAACAACTTGAAAAGAATCATCCTTAGCATCTTCCATAATAAATAATGACAGGAAAATAGACAAACACAATCACTAAGACAATAAATTAGGAATAATCTATCAATAGTAGAATCAACAAAGATCCAAACAAAATCGTGTCGGAGATAGAAGAGCAGAACCACGCCAGAAACATAATAGCATAATCGCGCTGGAGACAAAAGAGCAGAATCGCACTATAAACAGAGAGATATAATCGCGCTGGAAAATGGAGGAAGCAAATCGGTACTGACTGCAAAATGGGTCGCACAAAAGTTTTTTTATTAAGTTGCGGACCACTTTAAAGTAGATCCCAAAATCAACCAAATTTTTTTGATATCATGTTAACAATTACAATCTAACATAAACATAGAAGAGGAATAAGAGAAAAGGAGAAGAGAAAAAAATCCTTGGCTATAATTTTATAAACAAATAAATCAAACTTCAATGTAATAGAATTACAATATGTATATATACAAGAAAATAAAAAAATTTAAAATATTTTCACTAATATATAATAATACTGTCTAATAATAACCATTAACACATAAGTATATGTAAATTTGGACAAACTCAAATAAATTTGTCTAAAACGAAAAAACTCAAACTAAATTTTCAAAATCGTACACCGAAAATTAATGTGTGTTTTTAATATATATTAATCTCTTTAATTTGATCTACATGCAATTTTTTTCCTTTAATTAGTTTTAATCGATTAAATCTCTCTACTTTGAAAATTAAACAATTTTTTATCCATATTATTGATACAAAACTAATTTTGTTGTTTACTAATCTATTTGGAAGAAGTTGACTACCTACTTTACTTTATATAAACTCTCTTCTATAAACTATTTTTTTCATTCAGAGTGACTCAAATTCAAATTTTTATTTAAAAGATCCAAATCCAACACCATTTAATGCAATATAATGTAATAAAATTAAACAAAAATGATCCAATCGTTATTTTAATCTTTCACCTAAACCCCTTGAATTACCATTTATGTTATCAAAATATGAAGGATATATAATTAATTTGAGATGTGATATATTGTTTATTTTTGTTAAATTGATATATTGTTCAAATTTGGAAAAACAGGGGTTTTAATTAGTTGGTCAAGGTGGGCTAGTATGGTCCCAATTATCCATTTTAGGGGTGTGAAAAGAGCATGAGAAAGGGACAGTACAAGTGGATTACACCTTAACACTTGTCTGCCCTTTTTCTTTTGATGAATAGATCATTGCTTTGTGGAAAAGCTTTAAGAAGCTCTTATTCCCCACCTTCAACTTTTTGCTTGATTAACCTATACATAGTCATAGAGTCGAAAATAATTCTAGATAAAATAAATTGACATATTTGAATAATCTCAATTAAAATTGATTTTATATCTAAAATAGATTCTAATTTAAATTTAAAATGTGTATCTTTCATTTAAAATATGATTTTTACATTTAAAATTATTGTTACATTCACCTTACTTTTTATAAAATTAAATTTACAAAATCAATTTATATTATTATGATAATAACACTAAATAGTATCTTAAGCTTCATAGGGTAAAAATTCAAAATACTTTCGTCCTGCTTTGACTCTCTCCACAATCAACTTTTGTTTCTTTTTTATTTGTCAAGTTCAATCACTATATTATTATTATTATTATTATTATTATTATTATTATTAATGTAATACTTTTTCCTTATGGTCCATATTACATAACCCTTCCTTTATCATCATTATTAATAATCTACGCATTGCCTTTTCTCCATCTCCCTTTTTCATGGTTTTCAGGTTCCCCTCTACAATTGAAACTAATTAAATCATCTTTCTAGTTTCATTGGGTGACTTTCAACTCAACTAGTAGTTTCCTCAATTATGCACATAAAATTGACCATTTTATTTATCCGGCACAAAGAATTAGTCTCTACATTTATAAACAAAAAATAGCTACCACTTAAAAATCATTTAAAATTTAAAGAGTGATATCCATAAGAAGTCAAAATCCACAGCTCTCCCCGTCCTTATAATTGAGATGATGACTAGATTAACATTGGTTCAACATAATCAATTTTGAAAGAAACATATTTATTTTCCCTAATTTTTATCGAATATACATCAATCAGGTAGGTCACTTTATCAACCCTGTAAATGACAAGCATCATAAACTTCTACTTCCATGCGATAAAATTTGTTGTCATTGGAGTTTTAAATATTTTTCAAATATGAGTCCACAGTAGACCGCTTAGTACATAATTTATGCCACAGTCACAATAAGACACATAGTAAATTTCAATATTTCAGTCCACAAGCAAGACATTATGGCTTCATATTGCATATCCTCATAAATAAATTTAGAGTACCATTTGTCCACATGTTGATGGGGTTTAATCTAACTTTATGCTCCATAACTTGATTATTGGTGGGTTTATGGTACACAGGTATTTCTCAATTATTTGGCGGTTTATTGCCAAACAATCATCACTCTAAAACAAAAATTGCCTGAATTGCCTAAAAACAACCTTCACTTTTACAATTCATAACACGTGGCCAAACCCATTTAAATTCAAATTAAATAACAATATATAAAAGAAAAGCAAAAAATAAATGAAAATTTGGCATTTCCAAAAAAGGAATATTGCTACACTTAGAATGATACTATATGCTTGCTTACAGCAAGGTGGATAAAACTCATCTGCAATCTGCACCAACTGCATCAAGGATGGATTTGTAACCGTCTCTTTCCAAGCATGCAGCTAATTCAGCCTAAAATCAATTGAATGAGAATGAGAACTTTGGTCCATGCATACATTATTGAAACATGTGTAACAGTGTAGGAATAGTATGATACCTTTATTTGAGGAATCAGTGCAGGTCCACCATAAGCAAATGCTGTATACAGCTGAACAAGAGTTGCTCCAGCTCGGATTTTCTTGTATGCATCCTCTCCACTGAATTGATGCACAAGGCTCAGAAATTATTAAACCATAATTGAGAAAAGGTAATATGCAGCGAACTACCAGTGAAAGCTAATTGTACACTCATGTTCAATAAGAATCAATCAAATATTGTGCGGTTATTTAAAAATTGCAGCTACAAAATGAACCTACGTGGTAATATCATGAGTTTTCATACATCTCAATTAATCACGAATACTAATATAGGCAACAAATGTGTGAAGGAACGTGTATTTTTCACCTGCTAATGCCGCCGCAGCCAATCAAAGGAATCCTGCCCTGATATACATTTATAGACAGAACCATGTTGTTAGTTTAGTTAGGCGTGAATAACATGCATAAGCAAATCATGACAAAGAACAGCAATATGTGCTGGAACATGCATACTGAATCTAAAATTAAATATGCTGAAAATAATGATTAGTGAAAGGACTTCACTACAAGACACTATCAGGTTCTGAGTATAGGCTATAATCTGAAACAGAGACTGTGACGCGGACAGCTGACGCGACACGAAGACTTCGACACTGTTAATGTAAAAAACATACGAACTAACACCTATACAATACATATATATTTATATTATAATTAAATAAAATTTGAACATTATTTATAAAAGATCTAAATTGAGAATCAGTGCAAATGTGCATCAAATTGAGCAAGTTGTTTTATTAAAAAAAATCTAAAACAAAATATGATAGTCTTTCACCATCATTATTTGACACATCTTTAATTTATGTAGATGTGTCCAAGAAGTGTCGAAGGGAAAAAAGCTTTTTTTGACACTTGTCTGAGTTGTAAAACATGTGTTGTACGTGTGCCGGACACAGAGACACGCCGAATCTCAGAGATGTTAGTGCTTGACAATGATAGCTATAATAGCATTTATGGGTTAGTGCTTATAAGTGTATACGTTAGCAACCATGGATAATATACTACTTGTACCATCCAACGTAGTGGCATGTATTGATGAGAAAGTATTAGATGCAAATCCTGATATAAAAAACAACAAATGTACCCTTGTCAAGATATACATCTCCTTCAAGATATTGGTAGAGAGATTGAAGAGAGGCTTCCCACTCAAACCGCCAGTTTCTAAAGACGATGGATTTTCATTGACAGGCTGTGGTCTTGAAATAGTTGTATTTGATATAATCTAGAAATAACAAATGAAAAAATTAAGAGTAAATGAAGTGAAGATTGCAAAATTCGAAGCTTTTTACTTTCAATCAAAATTTTAAATTACTGGTAAAGCAGAAAGATACTACTTACCAGGCCATCTAAGTGAAGAGCCAAGGCAACCTACAAACAGATAAAAACTGTTATACGGTGTATGAGATGATGAGAATAGGAGAGAAAAAATACATGAACCTGCACATGCTTACTGCAGCAATATCTTCAAGGTCTTCTTTTGACAAATCCGGTGCAATTTTTACCAGCAATGGAGGGGGACCCTCCTCACCCCATTGCATTTCATCACGTGCAGCCTGAACCTTTAGAAGAAAGAAAATAAAAATCCAGAGTCATTATCTTGAGTATCAACATGAGATAAATACACATGAAGAAAGGCTTCACATCCTAATTTCTACCTTCTTCACAAGATCTTTCAATTGCTTCCTTCCTTGAAGCATGCGCAAACCAGGAGTATTTGGTGATGAAACATTAATCACCTAGAAAAGGATAAAAACATTTAGCTGTTTAGAATACCAAGCATTAATCTAAAAAATGTTGCATATACCCCCATAATAATCAATTTTGTTTTCTTAACCAACTATTTCTATCCAGACAAGTAACTCCTTTATCTTGTTGACTATGGCCCATTTTGGATTAGCACCTAGCTTATTGGAAATTTTCAATTAAAATAAGTAAATAGTTTGAAAGATACAGCCATGCCTTTCTGGAATCATGTCGAATGTAATGGAATGCAAAAAAAGTCATAAATAAATACAATTACAACAGATACATGTCAAACCCAACAAAGAAAGATAGTTTAGCCAACAATATTTACTATATATAACTAATTTAACTGCATGAAGAAAAAGGTGTATGATTTTCTTTATATACTGCACTAACTCAATCATACCAGGATAAGTTGCGGCATAGTTTTCTAGCTTCCCTTTGTTTTAATAACCAGGTATACATATAAGAAAAGAATATTTACCAAATAATCAGCAAATTGGGACAATGTATGTACTCCTTGAACATAGTCTGCTGCAGCATCTTCACTTGTCTTGTTCTTGCCAAGATTTACACCAAGAATGCCAGGGCCGGCTTTTCCACCCTGTTTGACTTCATTACTTCGAGTTGTTGAAGTGCTTGAAGTTTCATCTAGTTTCCTCTTACCATGCTGAGCACCCAACCGCTTTGCGACAGCAACAATCCCCTCACTATTAAAGCCACATCTATTTATAACAGCTCTGCAAATTTAATTGAATGAGCTTAGAATGATGTAGATTAACATAGAAGAACTTCCAAAAAGTACAATCAATCAAAAGTAACAACTTTCACATCTCCAACAACCTTCTGCAACGAATAGTTTAAAAGAAAAGATAAAATAGATACAATCTATTAATAGGAAGCAGAAAAATAAAGAAACAAAAGACGAATTCTTACCCTTCATTTCGCAACCTGAACATTCGAGGCTTTGGATTGCCATCCTGAGGGACGGGAGTAACGGAGCCAACCTCCACAAAACCAAAGCCCAACCCAAGTAAGCCATCAACGGCCTCAGCATTTTTATCAAAGCCTGCAGCAAGACCTACAGGATTGGAGAACTTTCTTCCCCAAACCTCTAAACCTAAAATTGATGGATCGGGCCTCTTCTCCCTTGGAACCCAACAACAAGCTGCAGCTGAGACCGCTAGTCGGTGTGCAAACTCGGCGTCCATCAAAGCGAAAAAAGGATTCACGAGTTTTGTGGCTGAGAATAACCATCCACTGTAAAGGATATAGCTCAAAATTGGATCATTCATTTCAAATCAAGCATTATGAATAGTGTAATAAGTAATAACTTAAAAATTGTAGAACACAACAGATACAACTGACATACAGTGAAAGCATCTGAAATACACAGTGTTTTCCCTTCGGATGAAAAAAATAAATAAAAAAATAAAAAATAATAATAATAAAACAATATACATTAAGAGGAAAATGAAAGAAGCAAATCAAGATGCATGTGACACTCAAACTCCCAAATGAAGTACCAGAAAGTAGCTTCATCCACAGTACTCACATAAGCTCCACCAGCTATAAGTAGGCCAAGGGTGGCTCCTGTTAACAATCTTCCCTGGCAATTCATAGTAATCAAGATAAGTGTAAGTTTAAATAAATTTCTCCACAAGCATTTGAGGAAAAAGGAATATTAAAAGAATCTTATAGCAGCCATGAGTTTTTAAACAATCTCATCTTTTATTAGTTGAACTTAAAATTAGCTTTGCACGGATGCAGCTCAATTTTTTCAAAATTCTCTGGTTTCACTTATTCATAAACACCTATAAGCTGCTTCTAACAACTTGTTAATAAATGAAGAACCATTAACTCATTCTAATTAAAAGCTCCTATAGCATTAAGCTAATGCAAATTGGGCCAATGTAGACTACCTCAGAAGTAAAAAACAAGCTAACTCAGTCACAAAACACGAACACTGCCAATGTTGTCAACCGCCGATAGCAGGGAATAGCAATCTGTTCAAATTCTGCTATGCATAGTGATATAATGGTCATTGTGGTCGCTATTTCCCAACATTTTGTACTAAATAGCCCATCGCATAACATTAGTAATTTATTCAAATTTCGCTACACAATAACAGCTATTTAAGAACACTGGACACATCATATTTTTCTTAAATATGTTTACTTATAAGTTATCCCTAAGATCATCCAATTCATTATCACATAAAATTACTCTCCGCAACATGAACACTATCATTGTTAATAGCATAATGCTAAATTAATTGATCATCTTCCAACCCCAAACTCACCTTACAAAGCCTCTTTTGATTATAAATCCCCAAGAACAACGGAAAACAACGCAAAATATAAATACAAAAGCGATAAAAAGTAAAAAACGCATACTTTCTTGGAATAGTAACCAATCTTAGGAGCATTTTCCGGTGCAGCAGAAAAATTTCTAACGCCTGAAATTCGATTGGAGACAGCCCTTTTGAGAAAAACATCTCTCAGCAACTTTCTAGAAGACCATGCGGCCATTATTACTTCACGTACGTAACTTCAACGCAACAACACCCACAAAAAGAAATCCACAAAACACTTCAATGGGGTGTCACACAGAGGAATAAATATTACAAAAGTCGATAACTTTCGCTAATCAATAGCGTGAAAGTGAAAGGGTTTTAGTGGCGGCGGACAACACAGAAGGTTCAGATGGGTTTACGAAAGTTTTACCGAAATCGTTTGTGAGTTACCGGAATGCGGTGGTTTCGGTAAGTATAGTAGGCAGCGCCGTCGTTAGTGGAGGCAGAGTTTTAGTATCAGTCGTAGAAAGGTTTTTTACTTTGGGGTTTATAAATAAATAAAAAATTTGAATAAAAATAAAATCAACAATAGAATCAATTCCCTTCTTCACCACCAAAAACGATGCGTTTTTTGAAGCCCATAAAACATATTGGGCTCTACTCTATAGCCCAATGGAATAAATGAAAAGAAATAAAGGGTTGCTATTATTCGCACCTCCGTTTTAACTACTACAATGTTTTTCATTTTTAAATTCTAACAATATTAATGACAGGTTAAACAAACCTGGCTATATGATTAAAAACTTTTTTTACAAAAATGATGAACAATATTAGCACATGATATAGATTATACAAGAATGGAAAAAATAATTAATTTATTTGCAATTCAAAATCATCAAACCAACGTAGGAATTGTCTATTGTAATACTATGTAACTCACAAAATATATTAAGCAAATCATCTTTAACAATAATTTGGAGAAAATCCATATATAGGGAAAATTGGAGGGATAAGCTTAAACCCAATGCTTGACGCAATATCAACATAAGTTAAAACTTAAAATATAAAGTAGTTGTGACTATAAGAAATCCATTAAAGTCTTACAACACCAACACCTATGTATTATTTATCGAGCTAGAAGCATCGACATTGATCTTTTTAGCACGACGTAGGAGGGAGTTTTCAAGTAAAGGGAGACATTAATCCTTAACAAATGTGTAATGTTATATTATGGTTTTCGAGTTTATTTTATTTTTTTACAAATGTTTAGTGTCAAACTAAAATATCAAAAGGGTGATCTTTAACTCCTCGTGATAAATATTAAATATTTTGTTGGGAATGTAATTCAAAATTTCATATTATATGAAATAATTATTGTGTAATATTTATCATATTTTATTAATTTATATATATTTTTTTGTTCCATGTAAATATTTATCATTTTGATTTAGTCTTCGTAATTTTAATTTTTTTTCGGGTTGGATGAATGATTATGGAGAAATGAAATGATTTAATTTAAATTTAGATCTTAAAATTAAAATATGTAGGTTGAGGGTGAATTTTTAGAGTTGAGGATGAAGATAGTCAATTGTTTTTATTATTTAATTAGTTTTAAATTTTTAATAAAAATAATTTAATTTTAAATTTAAACAATGCCCAATCATCATTAATGATATAGTCATGTTCTATATAATCAAATATTTATGTCATCTAATATTTGGATCATCAATATTTTTAAATTAAAAAATATAAATAAGGTTATTT
>JBBPBS010000968.1:14714237-14813963 GCA_037974835.1 Cicer judaicum
TAAATATTGATATTTTTGCAAATATATATATATATATATATATATATTTAAAGGATATTAAATTTTGGTGTAACAATTTTTTTAAAACGTTTTTCTAAATTAATAATTCTTTAACAATCAAATAACTAATATTTTTTATTACAAAACAAAACCTAACTTTTTTTTATAACTTATATTACTTTTAGCGATAAAGGATTTTTAAAATTTAATAAACGACATTTTGCTCTACATCTCTTTTAGAATATATGTGATTGATGCAATAGACGCCCTTAACAATTTTAGAGAGAAAACAAGAAGTACTGAATAATGTTAAAAATAGTATCAATTTGATATTTGTTATTAATTACCGGGATTGATGTTTGAATGATTAATCGATATCTCTTAGATATTTTTAAATATAAAAAATTATAAATGAATAATAATTAAGAAATAAAAGAAGACAAATCTTAAATTGAAGAAGATGATGAAAAAAAAAAAAACTATTTTTCACTTTAAATCTCTTAAATTTATTTGTTTTATGTTATTTCAAATACACTTCATCCACACTAGACAGTACACACAATAGTTAACTTTTTGACTAAAAAATAACATACTCATACATTGACAAAAATAAAGTAAAATGATTAAAATAAAACAAAAAAAAAGAATTAAAAGATTAAAATAAAAGTATAAAATAAATTAAGAGATTAAATATTAAATTTAGGCGAGGAAAAAGACTACCCAATAACTCAAAATACCATAAATATTAGGGAATTTTAGCGTGCACCCCTTCCACCTCTCATTCAAATGGAAAATACTATATTGTCCTTTTTTACAATTTATAAAACAATCAACAAAGTTTATCACTCCATTCCACACACACCCAATTCGAAAATTATAAAGTATATCATATAAATTAAAAATTTTAAACATTTGAAATAATAAAAACTAAGATTTATTAATATTTTTGAAATTTAAATTTCCAAACGATTTCGAAACTTTGGTTAAACATAAAAGGTTTGAAATGAAATATTTCAAGAATCTATATGTGTTTTGAAATTTTAGATAAAGTGAAATATTCGAAACAAGGTTTTCCAGAATTCATCCAAAAATTCGAAAGTTTAGATGAATTTTAAATCTTCGAAATAGATTTTTTTTCATAATTCTTCAAAACCTTTGAAACTTTTGTTGAACTTTAAATATTCAAAACACAATATTCGAACCTTTCAAATATTCGAAATGCAACAATTTTAAAACTTTGAAATTTTTAAAATATTAATTTTTCAAATCTTCGAAAGTTTTAAATCTTCAAAAATTTATAAAATATATCATTTCAAAAGTTTGATATTTTCAAAAGTTAAGAAATTTTTATAATTTTCGAAAGTGGTTGGATGAAAAACTGAAATGATAAATTTTTTCATTACTTTATACAAACTAAACGAAAACAAAATAGTCTTTAAAAAAATTTAGATGGATAAAAAGTAAAATGAAGTACACGGTACAAAATCTTAAATACTAATGAGAGCATTTAAACACAACTATTTGGACACATTCTAATTATTATCATTTACGTTCGTCTCCAAACATTCCTTGTAACACTAGGTTGTAGAGGTACCGGGCACAGGTATAGTATCAATTATAATTAATACAAGAATTTTGAAGTACCTATAAAGTATTCAGAAGTAGAATATACTAAAATGACCAAATAATCATTGACTAGTTTGACTTTAGAGTAAGGGAAAAAAAACTGAAACAGGGTAGTAATTGCAAATCGTGAGGGCCCAAATAATAAAGCCCAAAAAGAAACGAACAACCCAGCCTAACTATCCGAACAATATTAGCGTGGCGCACGTGTACCAGCACGAGTCACCATCAACGACCCACTCTCACTACTTTTGCTTTCCCATTTACTTTTTCTGTCCAAACCATTCCATTTCAAATTTCCAAGTTTTTCTGTAACCGTAACCTCGCCGTTATGGTGATCGAATCCTTATCCCCCTCAACTCTAGCGTTTCCAAAATTCTCCGTTTCTAGATCCAGGTCCAACTACTGTCCAATCAGATGCTCCGCTCAATCTCTCCCGAAAGGTTATTGCTCTCTCTTCATTCCACATTCTCCGTGTTTTTTTGTTGCTTCCTGAAATAGTTTTTTTTGGTTCAGTTGAGAATGCAGAGAAGTTTCTAGAAGCTTCGAAGAAGGGGAACGTGATTCCTTTATATCGGTGCATATTTTCTGATCACCTCACTCCGGTACTTGCTTACCGGTGTTTGGTAAAGGAAGATGAAAGAGATGCTCCTAGCTTTCTATTTGAATCAGCTGAACCTGGTCTTCAGATTTCTAGTACTGTAAGCTACTTCATCCTCTTCTTTTTTTTTTCTTTAATCTTTGATGGTTAAAAAATGTTCCTAATGCTGCTATCTTTGGAAGGTGGATTTTGGAGGGAAAGGGATGGAAAGTGTTATTTTTCATTTATAAATTAAGAAAATATAAATTTTTTCTAGAATTGATTAAAATCATCGTAATTGAAACATTATATGATCATCTATCACGTCATTTCTTAGATATTTTTTAAATTTAAAATAAATCAAGATAAACACTTGGCGTTCCCAAATTCACCAATATGCCCTAAATGTATGAGGTGGTGTTTTTTATAGTATCTGAATGTATTGAAACCTCCGAAACATCCATGAATGTGTCTTCTTTTAGCAATTTTATGCACGGAGGACCTAACTAACTGAAAACACATATATGTGTATTGAACTGACTAGTGAAAGACACATCCGGGGATATTTATGTAATTTTGATAAATTATGATACTATAATGACACTTGTGACTGTTTACTCATTTTTTTATGATTTCATTGTGAAAATGTGATGTTTTTGTTGGTTTGCATTGGTTGTGTTAGGGAAGGTATAGTGTGGTGGGAGCTCAGCCGTGTATGGAAATTGTGGCAAAAGAGAATATGGTTACTATAATGGACCATGAGGAAGGGAGCAAGATAGAGGAAATTGCGGAAGATCCTTTGGTGATTCCTCGTAGGATTATGGAGAAGTGGACGCCTCAACTCATTGACGATCTTCCAGAAGCATTTTGTGGTATTTGAAATGGACTCCTAATTGCTATTTAGCTTATAATTTTATCATGCCGTTGCGCATTTATTGTGACTTGTTGTGATATTTATTTCTTAAAAAGTCTTGTAGTGTATGAATGAGTAGTTATATAAAGATTCACAGATCATGTAGATTTTAATTTTGTTTGTGACTCCGTGTTGACTGTAATGAGTGGAATGTCCATGGAAATACTGGTTATAGTTGATTTATTTTCCTACTTATAAGTGTACCTTCAAATGACAAATTAAATATGGAATGGTGTATATGACTTTGTTCATTTTTGTTCACTTTGCTTTTTTGTGAGCAAGAATGAATACTGTGTTGATGGACCTGACTATAAATTTCCTGTTGTGTGTGACTGTGTTCTGTATTTTTTTTCGCAGGTGGTTGGGTGGGTTATTTCTCATATGATACAATGCGCTATGTTGAAAAAAAGAAACTTCCCTTTGCTAATGCCCCCATAGATGACAGAGGCCTTCCTGATATTCATTTGGGCCTTTATGAAAATGTGATCGTGTTTGATCATGTTGAAAAGGTATTTTCATATTTATCATGTCATGTGTTATCCAAATGAGTTGGTTACTTGGTCTTGATTCATATTTAAGAAAATTATGCTTCAATATATGGCTTAATTCATGTTTTTCTGCTTTATTTTCTCCCTCTATGTTTGTGTTGTGCTTGTGTCATTCAGCGGAAAACAAGACAATTAATTGAAACTTCTGAACTGATTTAAATTAACGCACTTCAAATGTTGACTATAATCACTTCACTATATCTTTGTTACCAACATGTTTAAAATAAAAGTCATGACTGAACCTAATCAATTAAGAGATATTAATACTGATTATACTATCTGAGGGCATTTACAGTTTTGGTCCTGAAGAATCTTTCAATTTTTCTTGTTTGATTTTGTTCAACCCAGAAAGCATATGTGATTCATTGGGTTCGGTTAGATCGGTATTCTTCTGCTGAGGAAGCTCTCAATGATGGAATGGACCGATTAGAAACTCTAGTTTCAAGAGTGCATGATATAATTACGTGAGTAGTTTGTTCTTTCCCATTATTTCTTCTTAGAATAACATTTCAAATTAAGGCTAAGGATGGATTTATTATTGGTTGTTCAGTTCAATTTCAGTATCTACAATTATAGTTTTCAATTTCAGCCCAAGGCTGCCTGCAGGTTCAATAAAGTTATTAACTAATCTCTTTGGTCCTAAACTGGAGATGTCAAACATGACAAATGAGGAATACAAGAAGGCAGTATTGCAGGCTAAAGAGCACATACTGGCTGGTGATATTTTTCAAATTGTCCTAAGTCAACGATTTGAACGCCGAACTTTTGCAGACCCTTTTGAAGTCTACAGAGCTCTGAGAATTGTTAATCCTAGTCCATACATGACTTATTTGCAGGTTTACAAATTCGTCTAATAAAATATTTTTTTTACAAGTTTGTATTCAAAGGTTAACTTGTTCAGATATATACTGGTATCAGGCCAGAGGGAGTATTTTGGTTGCTTCAAGTCCAGAGATTCTTACACGGGTGAAGAAGGTAACTTTGTGCATCAATTAATCAAAGAATTGGCTTTACCATTTAATCTTCTTCCCCATAATGTCAATAATTTTCGTTTATGATTATAGTTGGCCTTGTTCGTGTTCATTAACTCTTTTTATTAGTTTCTTCCATTTTATTTGACATCTTGCTAACATTATAAACTTCATTTTAGGTCCGACAAATATTAATAGACATTTCTTCATATCTTTGTTTGCAGAGAAAAATCACCAATCGGCCTCTTGCTGGAACAGTTAGAAGAGGGAAAACACCAAAAGAAGATATCATGTTAGAGAAAGATCTTTTGAATGATAAAAAACAATGCGCAGAGCACGTAATGCTAGTGGATTTGGGGAGAAATGATGTTGGAAGGGTATATTTGTCAGTTCCAAGATTATTATATTTTATTCAATAGAAAAATGTAGCTTTTTCAAGGTTAAGGTTCCCAGGAAACACTTGATGTTACTGTAAATAAAAATGTCCTGAAAACAGATGAAAAAGAAAGATATCATAGCCTCACACGAATAATAATCAATGTCACTTCTAGACTTTTGAACCATTTGTAGCTGAAATTCATTGCTGCTCAGAATTTCATAAACATCACCGAAAAAGTATAATCACACCACATACATACTCGTGGCATATCAGGTGAGTGGAGAGAAGACCATTTATTGACCATTGGATGTTACATAGATTATCAAAAAAATTCTTACATGGCCGTGTGGTCACTTTTTGTTGAAAAAAATGCCGCATGATCACTGAGTATAGCAAACATGCAGAATTCAATGATCAAGAGTGGTTCTTCTCACCCTAATTATGCCACTCTTTTTATTTTTTTCTAGAAGGTTTCCTCTATTTCATATATATATATGCACAGCCAAATTTCAATCTGATGTAACTTGAAGGATTTCAATATTTCATAACCAGAAACTGTCATATTGCTGCGCCAATGTTTGGTTTTGTATGATCCTAATTGTTTTGCACTTTTAACAAATTGTGTGTGTTGCTTAATCCATTTATTTTTATGCAGGTCTCCACACCCGGTTCTGTTCAAGTTGAAAAACTTATGAATATTGAGCGCTATTCCCATGTTATGCACATAAGCTCAACAGTAAGTGTTCTTCACTGCAAATTAGAATTGTAATATGCATATAAATTTCATATTGCCAACAATATAAATTCTTTTACCTTGCAATATTCACACTATTGATTTCATTTAGTTCAAAATTCTATCTTTGGATAATAGAGAGCTGGGCCTGTCTTTGCAGGTCACTGGGGAGTTATCAGATCACTTAACAAGCTGGGATGCATTGCATGCTGCATTACCTGTTGGTACAGTTAGTGGTGCACCAAAGGTAAATTATAGCATATGTTTTTGTAGGCTCTTGTTCTTGGTATAGTTTCTGGTAAGGTCGGCACATCAGTTCTGATACCCTTGTGCCTGATAAATGGGGATTGTTAGTTAAGATAAATGTGGCAAGTGGGGGTTATCAACCACACTTGTTCCTAAACATTCTGGGAACCTCAAGACTCAGTCTTGGTTGGATTTCGTTGGTCCCAAATAGTTCTCATGAACTGTGCCGTAAAACAGGTGAAAGCCATGGAGTTGATTGATCAATTGGAAGTGGCAAGACGTGGACCATATAGTGGTGGGTTTGGAGGCATATCATTTTCTGGTGATATGGACATTGCCCTTGCTCTGAGGACCATCGTTTTCCCCACTAATACTCGCTTTGACACAATGTACTCGTACAAGGATGTGAACAAACGCAGAGAATGGATTGCCCATCTACAGGCTGGAGCAGGAATCGTGGCTGACAGTGATCCAGCTGATGAGCAAAGAGAGTGTGAGAACAAAGCTGCAGCCCTTGCCCGCGCCATTGATCTTGCGGAATCTTCATTTGTTGACAAATAATTTGGGTTTATCCATCACCTGTGAAGCACCTTGACAATCCTTTGCAAAGGAAAGGAGATTTGGGAGGCAGATGATGGGACTTTTATCGTCAAGCTCTATGGAGAAATCCTGGAAACCATCTTTGGGTTACATAAAGACGTAATTTTGTCTTGTTCTATTAATTTAAGATGTGCCTCAAAAATAGTTCCCAGGGAAGTGGATATAATTGGATCGGCCATGGAAAGAAACAATTGAAAGGTGTTTAAATGTCTGCATGAATAGATATGTAGGACATGTATCAAGTGGTTTTTTATTTTGAATAAATCGGTTTTATAAAATTTATTTTAGATAAAAGTGATCTGAATTTAAAATGATTTGTGTTTGGATATATTAATAAAATGTGATTAAGCAATAAATGTGACGCTAAAAGTTAATTGTAGAGGCAGAAGATCCTAAAGGAATTGAAAGTTTAGCAAAATAAGCAATAAATTATGTTTGGATTAAGCAATAGAAAGTTAATTTCCATAAATAATGACATAAGTGATGTGAAAATAAGATAGCTATTTATTTTTGTAAAATTTAGAAAAATATCTTTCCATTCGTACGGGTTATAACCATTGATCATCATACGAAATACAGTTATAGTAAGTAAAATGATTAAATATAATAAGATATCTATTTTCTTTATGGCCAAAATAAGATAGCTATTCTTATGATTAATACAGGGACATAGCAAGTTATAGTTTGAGGGGGAAAAACATATTAAGGCCTTAAAATCATGTTTCCGTCCATTGGTCGATCTAGGTAAAAAATCATTGTATAGGTAGTCTCTTTTGCCATGGTGAATTCACACCATAGAGAATATGAGGAGTTATTTATAGATACATATGTAGAATATAATAAAAGTATAAAACACATTGTTCTTGTTATCAATTACGCAAGGATTTTGATTGTTTAAGACCTGTTTACTTTGTTAAAGTTTTTCTTTTTTTAAAAAAAAAATTATTTGTTTACAAGATAAGAGTAAGAGAGTCTCTTAAATAAACAATAAACAATTGTCTATATTTGAAAAACAATGAAAATGTCTTTTATTATTTTTGAAAATGAATAATCCTTAATTAACATTTCATTTTTCTCTCTATCACAATAGTTCCCATTCTCACATCTAAATAGCAAAGTTATAATGAGCTCGTCAAATTTTTTCAAAGTAAACATACTTTTAGACTTTGTCTGCGAGTTGGAAGGAAAGGGAAGAGAAGACTTTAAAAAAAAGGAAGGAGTAAAAAATTGAGAAAAAAGAATTTTGAAATTTTTATTTTTATTCATAATTCAAAATCCCTCTATTTGAGAAGACTTGTTCAAATTGTTCAAAAAAAAGTTTCATATTGTTATAAAACACTATAAATTAAAAAATATATATTAATCATAAACATTTTCTTACTGTCTACAATATCACTCTAAAAAAATATAAAATATTTATCTCTATTTTCTCTTTCCCGTGAAGCCCTCCCCTCCCCTCCAAACTCCCTAAGAAAGGCTTAGTTTTCATAGACCTTAATCTTTGTTTTGGTCGGCAGCTTTATTCTAATCATTACATTAACGTGCGAAAATTATGGTCATCGGGCAGGGCTATTCCAAAAACAAATGTAAAATACTCAATCACTTCGGGAAAGCAAGAAAAATTGTGCCAAATTAGGAAATAGCCATGGAGGGCTCAAACACATATCATTTGTACAAGCAAAAAGGAAGACCTTATGATGCAGTGTTTTCCACGATTGAAAAACCAAACATACAGCTACGGGTAAAATGAAAAAAGGTATAAAAAGAATTGGTGAATCAATATATTACTACTTTGGACAACCAATATATAATCGATGAAAGTGGTGCAAAACTGAGAAAAACCAATATCCTCTATTGCATTATGTTTGTGATCAAATAATACCTTGATATGAAAATAAATCCTTGATCATCATGCTCCATGACCAAGACTTTCCTCTCGTACCAAAAGCACCTCACAGGATGCATGAGTTTTTCTCTGTATTTTAGCAAACATATAGAATCCTATTTCCACTTCTGTTTTGACTCTGCTAGCCACTTTTTAGAGTCTTTCTAAGCTGCTAGTACCTGATATTTATTTCAGTTTTCCTTATTTTACACAAGAATCGTGTATAATAACACTTTTTAAACTTTATAAAGTTGTTGAACGCTATCCTACAACCAATAATCTTTATATTTGGTCTGAGGGCCCTCTATCATGTGGGTGACCTTTCAGCCTTCTTCTTTGAACCCCTCTTTTTCAAATTACCATTTCTTTTCCCCTTCAATAGTTGTCATTTTGTCCTAAGATTGTTTATAATCAAAACTATCTCCTAGTATGACTTCATAATTAACACAGTTTTCTATGCAGTTTTCACGTCATAAAAATCAATTTGTGAACATGTCACCCCGTTCTTGTGTATAAAGGATGCTCCTCTCTTTTGCAAGGGAAACTATTAGCTATAGTAGTCCATAGTGTCAGCTCAGTAGAACATGTTTGATCTTATAACCTCAGAGGACGAAGTTTAAACCCCTAAGGAACAATTGTAAAATAACTATTAGTGCTACTTTAATCAATAATAACTATTAGCTATAGTAAAATTAAAATTGCAAGTTACAACAAAAATCTAAAACATTTTAACATTAAGCATTAACGTCCCCTTTATCATAACCCCTCACAGACACCTTCATATCATCTCGCATAATTCCATTGAACAAAGAAAGGTGAGGAAATGATAATTAAATACAAGAGCCCCATTCTCTTCCCCTGTGACAAATGCCAAATGATGAAACGAAAACATGCCTAAAATATTATGTGGTGAAGGCCAATAAAAAGCAGTTCAGAAATTGATTTGGGAAAAGACAGAGTAGGGTAACTTTGAATGTGTAGAGGAGAGACAATAGTAAGTAAAATTGGGAGTGCTCAACTGTCAGAGGATCCCTCCTAATAAAGAGCATGGAATGCTGAACAGTGCACTGCGATTAAAGACTTGTGTAATTAAAAGACCACTGTTAATTCCTCAGTAACCTTTAAATTTCAATCGTCATTGGTTGACTAGATTTTATAAATACAGTTCAAATATTTCCAAACTGATATTTGAAGCGTCACAACAAAAGGGGAATTCTTCCGATAAAAGGTTTAAACAACATATAACATCACCAACTCTAACACCACTGTTATGATTTTCTATGGTACAATGCATTGGAATAAAGAAATTGAATTCTATACCAGCTAATTTTAGGATGAAGATGCTAATTGCTTCAATTTTGCCTGTAAAATAACCCCAGCTTCATCTGCCACATTTTTCTTTTGGGATGCCACCTGCATTTGTAATTACACGCATTCATTTTTCTGTTGGGTAAGGTCAAACACAATAACTGACTTCTTGTTAAATACAACACATCATTACAGAGACAGTTTAGTCAAAAAATAGAAGGGAAGAGAACTGCTTACTAAGCTCATTTTCTAGACAGAATATCAGAGATTAATTTGAATAATCACTTTTCACAACAGAATTTGGTATAACTATAAAAATATAAAACTATGGCACTGATTGAGTACAAATAACAGTTATTCTATACTGTGAATAAATAAAATTTTAAAGATAGTTTCACTAAGAAAACGTCAATTTGAAATAACATAGGAAAACAACCAGTGCATGGAAAATTACCTCAACAAGTTGATCGAAGTTAGATTTGAGTAAATTGATTTTGCGCTCGCAATAATCTTTTCCTTCCGGCATCGTTTTCTGTTTTTAGCATCAGCACAACATTCAAATCAAATTAACAAACGAGAACATTTCTTAGCCCTAATAATTCAATAAATCATAAACAGGTGAATGAATAAGGTCTGAAAATGATGCAGATCTATATATTTATCAACAGATTACAGAATTAACAAGCATAAGTGAATTGAAAGGGGAAAGAAAGAGTGAGTGAGGAGTTACCTCGATGAAATAACCGGTTCCGACATCGACGAGAACGTGTTGAGTATCATGGAGAGTAGCGGGAACGTAGAGAGAAGCGGTAAGAGGAACGAGGATTTTACTACCGAGAGAACGGAGAGAGAGATCGTTAAGAGCGGAAGTAGCGATCTCAAGACGAGTGGTGGCGGTGCCGATGTTGGTGAGGCTGTCTTGAAGAAGGTTAACTTCTAGATCGGCTTGTTCCTTAACTGCTTTCAACTGTTCAACGCTCATTCTTTCTAGAGTCATTGCTCCGCTTCCGCTCTTCGACGAAGCCATCTTTGCTTTCTTCTTTCTCGCTACTTCTCGCTCACTAAACCCTTCAACTCTTATTTGATTTGATTCACTTGCAAACCAACATCACCCAAATAAACTTTTTTTGTCTCTTTTTTTTTTTTCCTGTTCTTTTTATTGGTTTTTTAGGACAATTTTGGGCATTTTCATTTTTTCACTAAATAATTATGTACATTTGTTTATGTGTTTTCGAATTGTTTTTAATGTAAAATATATTTTTTCTTATTATAAAATTATAACAAACATGCATAACCAAAAAATACATAAGAAAATGAACTTACAATTTTGTAAAAAAAATACATAAGAACTTTTTCATTTTCTTATTGGATTTAATACCTTTCAAAAACAAATTATTAAAAACACTAATAATTTATAGTCCATGATTTGATTGCTTTCCTTTTGATAAAAAGAAGTTAGGGGAATGAATGATGACTTAATTCAAGATAGAAAAAGAGGTTAGACTTTAATAATAATTAACAAGATATGTCAAAAACCATATGTAAATGGGGAAATTTTCAAAGTGAATTTTAAATTGTTTTGCTGCAAGATTTTGTTCACAAGGCTACAACTATGGCCATATTATTATAGAGAACAACTATTTATATTATTAGGGTTTATAGTTGAATTCGAATTTGGAATCTCGTAGTTGTGATAAATTTCTTGTGATAATTATTCTATAACAAAAACTTAATGATTCAATAATAATAAAGCCTTGTTAGAACATGAGTCAAAACAAGTGTATTCAATTTTATATATTAAAATTTTCTTTTTCATCCTTAGGAGTTTAGCAGTACTGAGGAATTATAGGCGTGGTTGATTAATGGACGAAGACCCTTCTTTTCTTGGTAGAAAGATGTTATTCAAAATATATAGTAGTTTTAACATACGACTTTAGCGAGAACGGAGGACCTGGAGTCGCTACAGTGCTGCACAAGATACAGATAGTACCACTAGCACCACATTGAGTGCAGTGAACCTCTTTCATAATTGGCAGGAGATAGATTGAAGATTACATGACAAATTAGTACTATGTTTGCATTGGCTTTTAAGAGAGAAAATATATTTTCAATGTGGAAGAATTGTGTTCTCTTGGATCTAAACAACGAGATAATGACAGCAACTATTTCTGAATTTAAAATTTTACAAGGTAGTGAAACTCACATTCCAGCAGAATGATTGAGCAACAAAATTTAACCATTGCTTGGCAGGATACATTTGAATAAGTTAGGATTCACTAGGGAGAACATTGAAGAAATGATAAACCTTATCTTCATCAATGACACCTACCTCTGTCGAGCAAACCGAGCAGCAGACTTGCTTTAATGTTTCATTACTAGTTGAAACCGCATCGCTCCCATCAAATACTTCGTTCCTTCTATTTCTTTTTCTTGATTTTGAACTTGAGCTACTTTGCCTCGGAACTTGTTTATTCTCAATCTTGCAGTTTACAACAAATATTGCTCTATACTGGGTCAAATATTTCTCATGCCTGCAAGACACTAATGAAATCACAACCCACAACACAGTTATACTAGTACAAATTCCCATTAAGAAAATCAGCGTTGATGTATTTTGTTTGAATTTTTGTTTTCTGAGGGGGATAAGAACAAATAATACATAAAATAAGGTCCTATCATAGACTTCTGAAATCCTTGTGCAATTTTAAAAACCAACTGAATTTGTTATGAGGTTTCAACTCCAAGCCTCGGATCTATACTTTGGTTAAGCAAACATAATATATATATTTAAAACCAACTATAAACATTTGTTGCATAATGCTGGGAAATGAATCTTTGATCATAGGCTTGATCCCTAAATAATGTTCACACCTCACAGCAGAGCCGACCCAATGCTTAGTGAAAATTTTAAAGCGACATTTAAAGCAAACTTTAAAGCAAGGTTTTGATAAAAAAAAAAAAAATAGAGATATTTTTAATATTAACAACAATATTTTACTATAATTTTATTCAAATTCTACATTTCTTGTTTTATGAGATGTAAAACATTTTTATTAAATATGTCAATAGTTATATCTTTTTATAACTGTGGGGTCTTTTGCCTGTACTATTTAAATATTTTCATTTTTTGGAGGCCTAAATATACATGAAAAATTAATTATTTTTTGGAGTCCTAAAGCCCTAGCTTTACTAACTTTGGCCTTGGGCCAGCCCTGCCTCACAAATCTTTATGTAATCAAAGACTAAAACCTAAAGCAAACCTGAGAATGCACTTTAATTTTTTCAGGAGGAACTTTCGTTGTTTTAAAGATGAAAATATTTACTTTCTTTAACAGTACTTGGACAAAACAGATGGATATATGGAATCAGAAAACTTGAACCAGTTAATTAGTGAGAAAGTATTTGGTATGCAAATAGAATGGAACTGAACATGTTTTTGTTCGTTCGACACAAAATATTAAAATGAACAATCTGTTTTTTTTTGTTCTATTTTGTGTCACCTTTGGTTCTTTAAGAGACAAGCCAGGTAATATATAAAGGATATTGTAAGTTATGTTTGTATAATCTAATAACATGCACAAGCAACCTAGTACTGTTCTGACCAGAAATTAAATAATTGAATTATGCAATCTACCAATTTAGAACTCCTACACACAAAAATGTTAATTTAAGGTGTGTGTAATAGACATAAACATATCTTAGTGAGAATAGTTCTCATGACTCACAGGACAAGTAATATTGACTACCCATTTATGGATATGGATAGCCAAGATTAATTGTCCTTGCTTTTCATGTTTCCACTTAATATATGCTCCCTCCTTAAAGACACAGTTGCCAAGCTAACCAATAATGTAGTGTGTAACTGTGTATGAACGCATGCGAAAAAGCACAAAACACAGAAGTTTGCATATATAGTATACCTTTGGCATTCTAGGCAGAGGGTGGTGAAGCAAGCAGGGCAGCAAAGAACGGCATCAGAGTCACATCCATGTTTTTTTTTATGAATCCATTTTTCATCCTTATCATCAAGTTCAGGATCATAAAACTCAGGTTTAGTCGAGTAATCAATCTCATCGTCATCAGAAACTGATATTTATATCAAATAAACCAAAATGAGATTGTCAAACATTGCACATGCTGCTGGAAACTTACAAGCAATAAACAAAGGATAGCAATCTACAAGTGTTAAATGGTTATGTATAACTTTTTTTGGGTACATTGGGAGCATGTAGGTGGGAACCTATTGTGTCATGCAAACTACTTAAATCCTTGTAGCTTATAGAACGTAGTTTTAAATGAAAGGATAAACTACATATGCAAATGCAACATCTAAGAAAGCCCAAGCAATTTGAAGAGGACTAATGATAAATGTGTCTCAGTTTGTAAAAATATGTATATGGAGTTCATAGATGCTGCATTGAAAATGTGTGAATAAAACCTTTATTTGGAAGTGAGGGCTTAAGAAATGGATTCCATGTAGTTTGGATGTTATGCATTCACAGAGTAAGTACATCAGTGACCATTCGATTAAAATCAGGCAGTTCGCTAAACATACCAATTTTACTTCTTTTTTCCAAAATACCGAACTTAAAATCTAGACCATTCAATCTTGATCCAATAATCACTGATGTGCTAACCGAGTGAATATAGTATCCCGACTGTATGGAATCCAAATCCGAGGGTTTGCCACTAAAACCAGTAGAGCATCTGGCTAAACTATAAGGCAAATATTGACAGGGTCGTGTCACGTTTGATAATTCATTGCATTGCAGGTAGAGGTTTCCAATTATCTGACATTTAACAATTTCTTGCCACATAAACTGTTTATTTGACATTAATTTAACTTCTAAACCAAATCAATTAACATAAACTAAACAAATACATTTACTAGTTAAAATAAAAACTCAGTTATAAAGTCCAACATTAACATTTTTATTAGCAGGTAATTTCAAACTTTGAGAAGCATCATAACTATTTTCCTATTTTTCTTCTCTTCTAAACAAAAACAAGAAAATTGAAATTCTTGAGCGGCCAATAGGTGAAGTATGAAAATGAAGTTGGTTACTTACTGGTTTGTTGTGAATTGGAGGGTGATTTGGCGTCTCCTTGTTCCATATCTGTACTCTTGCAAACTTTCTCTATCTAAACTCTAGAGAGAGAAACGGATTTTGAAGCTAGAAAGTAGTGGAAGTTTTTAGTCGGCAGTGTACGGAACATTTGAAGCCCACAACGGTACAGGCTGCAGTATTAATGGGCCTGTTCTCAAGAGCAACCGAGTCCAATAGGTCTTTCTCATTTTCTTTCATGTAAATTAATAAGGATGCATTGTCACAGTAGTTAATAGTTAATTGGAGGAATTAAGGGTGATTGTGTTGGTGTAAAATTAATTAACACATGATCTTTTTTAATAGTTAACACGCTTATCCTTATTGTAAATTTATTTTTTTAAATATATTTATTTTTTTTTGTTTAAATATATTCTTATTCTTTAATTTTGTTCAAAATGAATTTTTAGCTCCTTATTTTTAAAATAAGTTTTTTATCTCTATTTATATATTTTTTGTATATAACATTTTTTATTATTTGACACGACATTTATAAATTGATTAAAATATTTTCTATTTTATTAATTTGTTCTTATCACTCCACTCTTAACTTATTTATCCCACCAATCAAGTCAATTTTATATTATCTTTTAATTTGAAAAAAAATTAATTGTGTCTTTCAACTTATTGATAATTTGTAATTATATCATTGAAATTAAATATATGACCGAATAAATAATTTATAATTAGGTTTATCGTAAACTTAAAAAAATTATCTTTAATTAAATTCTTAAACTTTTAAATAACTATGTAATTGGATCTATTAATTTAGACTTAAATACAAAACATTTTAAAAACTTAACAATAAATTACTTAGAATTTTAGAAACTCGATGGAATACTTTTTGTCCATCACCCTTATTACAAGTTGTCACAATTCAAAAATCGAACGTTGGGATCGACACACAAGTTATATTTAGTATGTCAAGTATATCAACTAACTTAATAATTAAACAATTTTCATAGTTCTAAATAGCTATCTCATCTTAAGAGCGACATTTCTTTTAAGGGTGACTCCATCTAACGGAAAACTCTATTTTCTCAATCTTGCAACGCATCATAACATATCAATTACGGAACTTATATGTATTTGATATACCTCATCTCCCAATGATTGATATCTCTCATATGGGCGACATCATCTAATGGTTAACTCTCTCCAATCAAAACGATGTAGCTAGGTGAACCTACCTCCATTAACGATGTTGTGATTATAACAATAATTTCCAAAACATGTTTAAAAATTATTTTTAATTTTATCATAACTCACGAAAAATATATTCGAATGTATAATAACTCACGAAAAATAGATTTACGCATGTAATCAACAACCTCAATGCTCTAGGTAAAAAGATTGACAATGAGCAACAGATCAACAAAGTGATGAGGTGCTTGACAAGAGAGTGGCAACCAAAGGTCACAACAATAGCTGAATCAAAGGACCTTAGAAGTATGACAATTGCAACTCTTTTTGGCAAACTCAGAGAGCATGAGATGGAATTACACAAGTTGAATGAAGCTGAGCAAAATGATAGGAAAAGAAAAGGACTATCTCTGAAGGTTCAAGCTCATAAAATAAAATCTGAACTAGAAACATGTACTGATGATTCCGATAGTGAAACTGATGAAGAACCTGAAATCAGAATGCTGGTCAGAAAGTTCAAGAAGTTTCTGAAAAAGAAAGGAAACTAATCAAAGAAACCATCCATTTCAAGGGCAAAAAACTTCCGCAAGAATGATACAAATGATAGCAAAGTGGTTACCTGCTATGAATGTGGAAAAACAGGCCACATAAAATCTGAATGTTTTCAACTGAACAATAAAAACATGTTTGTGAAAGCTAAAGACAAGGATCAACAATCTGAAAAAACTAAAAGAGCCTACATAGCTTGGAATGACAATGATGAAGAATCTTCTGCATCTTCAGAAGAAGAAGAAGCAAACTTGTGTCTAATGGCTAAAACTCACTCAGATTCAGATAGTGAAGTAAGTACTACCTCTAATCCCTCTTATGAAGAATTGCATGATGTTTTTAATGAATTGCATGATGAACATGTTAAGGTAGTCAGACAATTAATTAGCACTAAGAAAATGTTAGAAAAATAGTGCATGTTGTATGAAGAAATTAAGCGGGAACATAAGTTGCTTGAAGACACAAATACACTCTTGAAAAAGGAAGCACATGATAAACTTAGTAGTGTTAATGAACTTGAAAGAAAGGTTGAATCACTAAAATTTGACTTAGCAAAATTTACTAGTGGTAAAAACAACCTAAATGTTCTTCTTGGAAATCAAAGGAATCATAACGAAAAATCTAGAATTGGTTATAGACCAAATGGGAATGATCAAAAGAGTCATAATAATAAATTTGGAATTGGTTATATACCAAATGAGAATGATCAAAAGAGTCATAATAATAAATTTGGAATTGCCTATAGACCAAATATGAGTGCTAAAAAGACTCATAAATTTGTTAGATCAAGGCAAATGCATGATGGTTTCATTAAAACAACTCAAAATACATCTCTGCTTTTTCATGTCATTTTTGTTGTAAAAAAGGACATATAGCTTTTAACTGTAAACTGAAAAAACTTGCTAACAAAGGATGGAAACAAATTTGGAGAGCAAAGGAACCTGTAATTGAAACTAACCCACCAGGACCCAATCTGAATTGGGTACCTAAAACCAAAACTTAAATTCTGTTTTGCAGGTATGCTTGACATCCAAACATCACTCATGGTATCTAGATAGTGGATGTTCCAAGCATATGACAGGAGACAAATCAAAAATTTTGTCTCTGAATTTAAAAGATGATGGATATGTAAAGTATGGTGACAACAACAAAGGTAAAATACTTGGTGTTGGAGACATAGGAAGTGAATCAACAATAGTCATCAAGAATGTCCTATATGTAGAAGGTTTGAAACATAATTTGCTAAGTATTAGTCATCTTTGTGATAAAGGATTCCAAGTATATTTTACTTCACATAATTGTACACTTGAGCACAAAGAAGATAATAGCATAAAAATTGGTAGGTGAAAGGGTAAATAATATATACATGATTGATCTTGATTCTTTGCCTGCAAATAATGTTTGCTGTTTGTTATCTAAATCTGATGAAGATTGGTTGTGGCACAAGATAATAGCTCACATACATATAAATCATCTTAACAAACTTATTAGCAAACAACTAGTGCTAGGACTCCCAAACAGAAAGTTTAATAAGAATTGCCATGCAAGAAGAGCTTAATCAATTTGAGAGAAACAAGGTTTGGATCTTAGTTCCTAAACCAGGAAAAAAAAACATATAATTGGAATTAGATGGGTGTTTAGGAATAAGATGGATGAAAATGGAGTAATAACAAGGAATAAGGCTAGACTAGTTGCTAAAGGTTACAACCAGGAGGAAGGTATTGATTATGATGAAACTTATACGCCTGTAGCCAGATTAGAAGCAATTAGTATTCTGCTTGCTTATGCTTGTATCATGGATTTTAAATTGTATCAAATGGATGTAAAGAGTGGTTTTCTGAATGGAGACATCAAAGAGGAGGTTTATGTTAATCAAACTCCAGGATTTGAGGATCCTGCTTTTCCAAACTATGTTTATAAACTAACAAAAGCTCTTTATGGATTGAAACAAGCTCCAAGAGCTTGGTATAAAAAACTCAGTAATTTCCTCTTACAACAAGAATTTTTAAGAGGAAATGTTGATAAAACACTATTTATAAAGAAAAAGGGAAAAGACATTATGCTTGTCCAAATGTATGTTGATGACATAATTTTTGGATACACAAATAGTAAACTTTGCAAAGAATTTGAAAATATGATGAAAGGAAGATTTGAAATGTCAATGATGGGAGAACTAACCTTCTTCTTAGGATTTCAAATCAACCAAAGCAAGAATGGTATTTTCCTAAGTCAAACTAAGTACTGTAATGATTTTTTAAAGAAGTTTGGCTTTGATAAATTTAAATCTATTGATACACCAATGAGTCAAGCTTGTCATTTAGATAGAGATGAGAAGGGAAAATCTGTAGATGTAACCATGTTTAGAGGATTGATAGGATCTTTATTGTATCTTACAACTAGTAGACCTGATATTATGTTTAGTGGCTGCATGTGTGCTAGATATCAAGCTAATCCTAAGGAGTCTCATCTAAGTGCAGTCAAAAGAATTTTTAGATATCTAATAGGAACCAAAAATCTAGGATTATGGTATCCTAAGGGATCAACTTGCACTCTTGTTGGCTATTCTGATTCTAATTTTGCTGGTTGCAAATTAGACAAAAAAAGTACATCATGTACTTGCCATCTATTAGGGAATTCACTTGTATCTTGGCATAGCAAGAAACAAAATAGTGTTGCACTTTCAACCGCTGAGGCTGAATATGTAGCTGTTGGAAACTGTTGTGCACAAGTATTATGGATGAAACAACACCTTTCTGACTTTGGTGTTGATCTTGGAACTGTGCCTATAATGTGCGACAACAATAGTGCCATAAATATAACAAAGAATCCTATTATGCACTCAAGAACAAATATAGAGATTAGACATCATTTCATGGATCAATATCAAAATGGTAATATCATGCTTGAATATATTAATACTTCTGATCAATTAACTGATATATTTACCAAAGCTCTTCCCAAAGAAAGTTTCTTCTATATTAGAATGAAACTTGGGATAATAAATCAAAATGAAATCTGATATATGTGAACAATCGATTGCGACATCGATGTTTCCTCTAAACCAACTAGCTTGCAATAGATAAATCGATTTATACATCGACTGTCCTGTGTCAAAATCTCAAATCAGCATTACAAAATCGAATTCATAATCGATTTATGCTACACAGTGTCTCATTTGTCAAATTATAAAACACGATAATCGATTTGGAAGTCGATTTAGTGATTTGTGTTAGCAAAAATGCTGAAGTATACATCAATCCAATCGATTGGTGAATCGATTGAAGATTTGGAAAATTGTTTTAAAGAATCGATGTTACGACCGTAATTTTTTTTAAAACAGAAAATGTAATTTTAATATTATAATAATAATAATAATAATAAATAAAAATAAAATAACCCCACTCATTCTCTCTCTTTCCATCTCACTACATCACTCCCTTATTTTCTCATTTCATTCTCTCTCCTTCTCCTTCTTCCTCTTGCCATCTCCCCTCTTCCCCCATTCTTCATTTTTTTCTCTTTTCTTTTCTTTTCTTTTCTTTTCTTTTTCTTCTTCTTCTCACTTAAAGCCAAGCTAGTCTACTTAACTTTTAAACTCATAGGAAGGATATACAAGTACTTGGGTGAAATTTTGGGGTTAGGGTTTGTCCTCTAAAGAAGGAGAAGGGTACTCATCACATGAGAGTTGTTGATTGAAACTCTTTGAGGTAAGTACACAACTCTAATCCTAGTATGAATTCATAGAAAAATGTAGATTTGAGTAAAAAAAAATCTTATTCTGTGCTTAGGGTATATTTAAATGATTTTTAGGCTTTCATAGAGCTAGTTAAACTTTAGAATAATTTTCCTAAAGTCTTGGAAATATTCTTGATGCTCAGATTTGTCCGCTGAGATCCTGTCGGCTACTTTGAGAGTTGTTGAAGAGCAAACTTAGACGGTTCTCTATAACAGTGAGTTGACGACGATCATCGTCATATATTTTTATACTGCTTATTATTTTACTTGTTTTCTATATTAAAGCATTTATTGAAAATTTTGGGAAACACAACCTTTGAATTTTATCTCAATTTCATCAATTATTTAATATAATGATCTTTGTTATATAATACGTTATTTGTTGGATTTACGTATAATTTAAAGTATTTAAGTATTTATTTGTTATGCGAGTGAATATATTTTTCATGAATTTCGATGAAATAATTTTAAACGCGTGTTTTGGGAATCAGTGTTGTAATTGTGAAATCGTTAACTGCGTTAGGTGCACCTAGAACCACGTGTTGATTAGGGATAGTTAACCGTTAGATGGAGCCGCCCCTACGAGAGAGTTCATCCGTAGGAGGAGAGGGCTATCAACGAGATGTAAGCTCCCTAATTGATACGTGATGATGCGTTGCGGGATTGAGAGGAGAGGGCCATCCATTAGATGGAGCCGCCCCTAAGGGAAAGACCATCCTTAGGAGGAAAGGGCTATCAATGAGATAAAGCCGCCTCTTGATTCTAAAAATTTGTATTGTTACTTGTTTGACTTTTATGATGATTTTAAGGTTCATTTGGATTTAGTTTCGCTATCATCTGGATTTTTAATGTTTATGTCAAGCAATTAAACAATTATTCGTGCCTTTTGTGTTTCCCTTCTAATTGATGGTGGTTGTTGTCTCCTCACTAAGTCTTTGTGACTTACCCGTTATGTTGCTTATTTTTTTTTCAGATTCGCAAGCAGCTGAGTAGGAATCTGTTATTTGATTCAAGTCTCAACATACTTCTTTTTTGGTAGGCCTCTTTGATCGAGGACCATTTTTTGTAACAGTTGTTGAGTCTATGTAATTGCAGCTATTTTGGAGTTTAGAAAGTCTATTTAGTTTGTTGGGAAGTGTATTAAGAAACTTGATTTTGTTATTTAAATTGTGACTGGATTGAGAGTTTGACAGGGATTTCAAAAATTTGGAAATGTTGAAATTACAGAGGATACGCTGTCGAAATTTCGAGTAAAAAGTATATATATATTTTTTTGAAATGGTAGTTAATTGATAGGCTAGCCAGGCTAGGAGTATAGCTTGTGCGCCGATCACGATATTTAAATTTCGGGTCGTGACAAAGTTGGTATCAGATCTCGGTCGTAGGTCCTAATAGCTGCAAACGTAGGGTGATAATAGATTCTTGTCAGTAAATTGGGTACCCGGGCACAACTTACTTATAAGGGCTATTAGCACTTTATGAGAGTCTCATCTGTTGTCTGAATCTGTGTTTAAATTCATCATCACCATCTCTCCACAATTTCTTGTCATCTTATTCAATCTTTGATCAATGTTCTTTGAATAGGTGAGAATGCCACCCAAGACTAGGAATCCTACTTTAAGGGAAATTGCTGATGAATCAATTTCTCAAGCTCGAGGTGCTCGTCAATGAGGTCGTGTTTCAGTTCGTGCTCGAAATAGGGGTAGAGCTAACGTTGGCGGACGTGGTTTGAATACTGATGTTGAGGTACCTAGGAGGAGGCGCAGAAATCCAGCCATGGAAGAGTTTGCTGCTGGTTTGCAGGGATTACAACAGGTTGTGCAACAACTTGTTGGGGTTGTCGTCGGACAACAACATGAGGGTGATCAAAGACATGAAAATGTCAATGGTCAACAAGAGGTTAGACAAGCCGAGCATCAAACGACTGCTGCAATGAGGGGTATTGAGGTCACTTTATCAGACTTCATGAAGTTGAAACCCCCTACTTTTTCTGGGTCTAGTGCAACTGACGATCCACAACAATTCATTGACAGTCTAGAGCGGCTTTGGAGAGCATTGGGTTGTTATGAGATAAGAGCAGTAGAATTAACATCATTTCAGCTAGTAGGCGTGGCACGTGATTGGTTTGATATATTGTCACGTGGTAGACAAGTGGGGTCACTTCCGTTAGCATGGAGAGAATTCTCTCAGTTGTTCATGGCTCGTTTTTTTTCGGAGAGTGTTAGAGATGGGTTAGCTCATGAGTTTGAGCGATTGGAGCAAACGGAGGGTATGACAGTTTCAGAGTACAGTGCTCGTTTTACCCATCTCTCTAGACATGCTCCTTATCCTATCACTGAAGAGATGCGTGTTAAGAGGTTCATTAGAGGATTGAAGGATTATTTATCTAGATCGGTGGTTGGATCTAATTGTTCTACTTTTGCTGAGGTTTTGAGTTTGGTTCTTCAGATCGAGCAACGACAGAAGGAAAAAGGATGCAATAGGCAAGATTCACGGAAGAAACAAAGGGTTGAAGGATCTTACAGTAGCTATTCGAATCATGGTGGTGGGTCTATGTTTGGTTATCAGGGGCAACAAAGACTCGTGTCTCAAAGGGGTGGTCATAGTGGGCAGTCTTCTGGGATAGTGCAGATTCGTAGATCAGATTCTGGAGCAGCACCACAATCCATTTTCCCTCAGAGACATTCTGGTGTTTCAGCTACACGATGTTCTACTTGTGGTAGGTTTCACTTCGGGAATTGTGCTAGAGATGGTAATGCTAAGGTGTGCTATCAATGTGGCCAAATAGGTCACATTAGGAGGGATTGTCCTATAGACACGACACATCCATCCTCTAGTTATGCATCAACACCAACAACTTTGGCATCTCCTCAGACTCATTATGCATCTGTGCGTCAGAGTGGAAGTTCTTATGTTAGAGGTTCAGGAACATTTCAGCAGCGAGGTAGAGGATTTGGTGGTAGAGGTCAGGTACCAACAGGAAGAGGTCAGGCTCGAGTGTTTGCTTTGACACGTCAGGATGCTCAGACATCCAATGCAGTAGTTACAAGTATACTTTCTATTTGTTCTAGAGATGCTCATGTCTTGTTTGATCCTGGAGCTACACATTCTTTTGTATCTGCGTGGTTTGCTACTCGACTTGGTAAATGTTCATCTTCTTTAGAAGAGCCTTTAGTTGTAGCTACACCTGTTGGAGGAAATTTGCTTGCTAAGTCGGTGTATCGTTCTTGTGATATAACTATTGATGGCAAGGTGTTGCCGTTAGATTTGGTAGTTATTGATTTGATAGATTTTGATGTGATTTTGGGTATGGATTGGTTGGCTTTGCATCATGCCACTTTGGATTGTCATAACAAAGTGGTGAAATTTAAGATACCAGGACAATCAATCTTCTCATTTCAAGGAGCACATTGTGGGGTACCGCATAACTAAATCTCAGCTTTAACTGCTAGCAAGTTAATGAGAAGAGGTTGTCAAGCGTACTTAGCCGTGGTAAGGGATACACATGTGGCTGAAGAGAAACTGGAAAAAATTCCAATAGCATGTGAATTTACATATGTTTTTCCTGAAGAGCTTCCTGGGTTACCACCTGATAGGGAGATTGAATTCTCTATCGACTTAGTTCCAAACACTCATCCTATATCCATACCTCCTTATCGTATGGCCCCAACAGAACTTAAGGAGTTAAGGGAGCAACTTCAAGATCTTCTTGATAAGGGTTTTATTCGTCCAAGTTCTTCTCCTTGGGGAGCACCGGTATTATTTGTAAAGAAGAAAGATGGATCCATGCGATTGTGTACAGACTATAGGCAGTTAAATAAAGTAACTGTAAAGAAAAATACCCTTTGCCACGCATTGATGAGTTGTTTGACCAACTTCAAGGAGCTCAATGTTTTTCTAAGATTGATTTGCGGTCGGGGTATCACCAGTTGAAGATTAAGAGGGATGACATAACGAAGACAGCTTTCCGCACGCATTATGGGCATTATGAATTTCTGGTTATGTCCCTTGGGCTTACTAATGCCCCAACAGCTTTTATGGATTTGATGAATCGCGTTTTTAAACCATTTTTGGATCAATTCGTGATTGTGTTTATTGATGACATCCTTGTTTATTCCAAGAGTAAAGAAGAACACGAGCGACATTTAAGGTTGGTTTTGCAAACCTTAAGAGATAACCAATTATATGCCAAATTCTCAAAATGTCAGTTTTGGCTAGATAGTGTGGCATTTTTAGGACATGTTGTGTCTAAGAATGGAATAAGTGTAGATCCAAGTAAGGTGGAAGCAGTCCAGAATTGGCCCAGACCTACCACGGTGAAGGAGATTCGGAGTTTTCTTGGTTTAGCCGGTTATTATCGACGTTTTGTGAAAGATTTCTCAAAGATTGCGTCTTCGTTGACTAGGTTGACGCAAAAGAAAGTTGAGTTCCGATGGACTGATGCATGTGAGGAAAGCTTTCAAAAATTGAAGGAGTACTTGACGTCAGCACCTATTTTGACATTACCTATAAGTGGCGAAAGTTATGCAGTTTATTGTGATGCTTCTAGAATTGGTCTCGGTTGTGTACTTATGCAACAAGGTAAAGTTATTGCTTATGCATCTAGATAACTCAAGAAGCATGAGGTGAACTATCCCACACATGATTTGGAAATGGTTGCAGTTATTTTTGCTCTTAAGATTTGGAGGCACTATCTATATGGTGAAACTTGTGAGATTTATACCGACCATAAAAGTCTTAAGTATATCTTTCAGCAGCGGGACTTAATTTTAAGACAAAGAAGGTGGATGGAACTTTTGAAAGATTATGATTGCACAATCTTATACCACCCAGGGAAAGCAAATGTTGTTGCAGATGCTTTGAGTAGAAAATCTATGGGCAGTCTTGCTCATATAACAGAAGAAAAGAGGCCAATAATTAAAGAATTTCAAGAAGTTGTTGAAAGTGGAATTCAATTTGAACTTGGTCATTCGAGGTTATTTTTAGCCCACGTACAAATTCATCCAACCATAGTTGATGATATCAAAGAAGCTCAAAGTCAAGACTCATACTTGGTGAATATGGTAAATAATGTTCAAAATGGTAAAATTTCAGACATTTCAGTTGATTCTGATGGTGTGTTGAGGTTGAAGTCTTGGTTGTGTGTTCCAAATGTTGGCGACTTTAGGAGGAAAATTTTAGAGGAGGCTCATCATTCTTCTTACACTATTCACCCCGGTTCTAATAAGATGTATCAAGACTTGAGAGAATTGTATTGGTAGGAAGGGATGAAGAGAGACGTAACAGATTTTGTCTCTAGGTGCTTAGTGTGTCAACAAGTAAAAGCTGAGCACCAAAAGCCTGCGGGATTACTTCAACTTGTTGAGATACCTGAGTGGAAGTGGGAAGGCATCGCTATGGATTTTGTCACAGGATTACCACGAACTCAAAAGGGTTATGACTCAGTGTGGGTGATTATAGATCGGTTGACCAAATGTGCACACTTTTTGCCTGTGAAGACTACTTATACTACATCTCAATATGCTAGACTTTATTTAGATAAAATTGTCTCTTTGCATGGTGTACCGGTGTCTATTATTTCTGATCGTGGGGCTCAATTTACTGCTCAATTTTGGAAGTCGTTCCAAACCTCATTAGGAACTCGTTTGAAGCTTAGCACAGCTTTTCATCCCCAGACAGATGGTCAATCTGAAAGGACTATACAAATATTGGAAGATATGCTTCGTGCTTGTGTTCTGGATCTTGGGGGTAGTTGGGATCAACATTTGTCCTTGATGGAATTTGCATACAATAATAGTTATCAATCTAGTATTCAGATGGCTCCATTTGAGGCTTTTTACGGAAGACGGTGTAGGTCTCCGATAGGGTGGTTTGAAGTTGGTGAAGCTAAATTAGTCGGTCCAGAATTGGTTCAAGATGCCATTGAAAAAGTTAAATTAATTCGGGATCGCTTAGTGACAGCTCAAAGTAGGCAAAAATCTTATTCTGATAAGAGACGTCGTCCCTTAGAGTTCTCGGTGGGAGAACATGTATTCCTACGTGTTTCACCAATGAAAGGAGTTTTACGATTTGGTAAGAAGGGGAAACTAAGTCCAAGATTGGCAAATCGATTACGAAAATGTTTTTTTTATCAGACTTGGGTTCTGTGCAAAAAATCCAATATATAAACTGGTGGTTATCTTGTTAGGATGCTTGTGTTCATCTAAAAGAAACCTCAGCTAGATCTCACTAGAGTTTGACGAGTAGCTCTTAGGGATAGGTTGGTGTGGTGGTAGAAGTGGTGTTGAGTTGGATGGATAGGCTGTGAGGGGCTGGAATATCTGTAAAATAAACTCAAACCGATTCTAGTGAAAGGCTGAAATCTGAGATTGATTTCAGGACTGGACGTAGGTTATCTAATTGATAGACGAACCAATATAAAAATCCTGGTGCACAAATTCTCTCTCTCTCTCTCTCTTCTTTTTATATTATTAATGCATGTATTCTTGAATGATTTGATTTTTGAATCTCTGTCTTGAATAATCTTGTGAATATCTCACTGTTAAAATTGAAATTGATATTAAATTGTTGGTGTTAATATTAATTTCATCACTTAGGAAAATTGGATAATCTTGGTATCAATATTGTATAAAACTTCCTAAGAATAGAGGTCATTCAAACCAACAATATGGAAATAAATCCCTTTCAAATCATGAAGTAGTGGGGGCAACGAACCTAGTCAAGTTCATATGACAAGAAGCACTGAAAACAACAAGGCAAAATAAAAACTTGAAGAAGTAAGAAAGTTAGAGTTGCTAAAGATTATGAACCTAAATATATGGCCTATAACTTAGAAAAAGATCATGCAAATCTAAAAAAAGCTTTGTCATCATTGAATGCAGATTTATGGCAAGAAGCTATAAACGATGAAATAAATTCTCTAGAGTCCAACAAGACTTGACATTTAGTAGAATTGCCTCTTGGTTGCAAACCAATAAGTTGTAAATGAATCTTGAAAAAGAAACTAAAACTCAATGGAATTATTGATAAATACAAGACACACCTTGTAGTCAAATGTTTTAAACAAAGAGAAAATATAGATTTCTTCGACACCTTTTCACCAGTCACTAGAATAACATCCATTAGGATGCTCATATCACTTACGGCTATTCATAACCTGGTGATACACCAAATGAATGTTAAAACAACTTTTTTTAAATGGTGACATGGAAGAAATCTATATGGAACAACCTGAAGGTTTTGCAATTCAAAGGCAAGAATACAATGCCTTTAAGTTAGATAAATCATTGCATGATCTTAAACAAGCTCCTAAGAAATGACATGAAAAGTTTGATGACTTGATTACATCAAATGAGTTTAAAGTGGATGAAAGTGACAAATGTATTTACTACAGATCTGAAAATGACATTTGCATTATCATATGTCTCTATGTAGACGACTTACTCATATTTGATTCAAACATTCACGATGTAAATATTGTGAAATCATTGTTGTGTTACAACTTTGATATGAAAGACCTCCGAGAAGCGAATGTAATCCTTGAAATCAAGATTACTAGGTCAGAAAATGGAATTTCTTTGGATCAGTTTCACTATTTTGAAACAATCCTGAAGAAATATAAATACTTTAACTGTAAATATGCTTGCAAACCATATGATCTAAGTGTGAAACTTTTCAAAAATACTGGTGAAGGTGTTAGACAAATTGAATATGCAAGTATCATTGACAGCCTCGGGTATGCCACTGATTGTACTAGACCTAACATCGTCTATGTCGTGGGACTATTGTGCAGGTTTACCAGTATACCTAGTATGGAGCATTGACATGCTATCGGAGGAGTCATGATATATCCAAAAAGTACCATGAGTCTCATATTACATTATCATAGATTTTCTACTGCTCTTGAAGTATACAATGATATTGATTGAAACATTTTATCAGATGACTTCAAAGCAACCAGTGGCTATATTTTAGTATAACTAGTGGTGTTGTATCTTGGAAATTGAAGCACAGACGATATTGACTCAGTCCACTATGGAGTCTGAAAAGATAACACTAGCTACTACTAATGAAGAAGCGATCTGATTGAGATGCTTGCTAGTTGAGATCTTTATATGGGAAAACCTATAACATATGTGTTAATCCACTGCGATAATATCGTAGCTATTGCGAAAATTGATAATCGTTATTATAATGATAAGAGACGACAAATTCGTCGTAAGCACAATGCTGTTAGAAAGTTACTTTTTAAAGGAGTTATTATAGTGGATCATGTACATACTAATGAGAGTTTAGCAGATCCTTTGACGAAAGGGTTAGCTAGAGAGAAAGTCATAAATGCATCCAAAATGATATGACTAATGCCTATAAAGTCACTAATGATGGTAACCCGACCTAAAAGACTAAAGATTCCAAGAATTAGGCTCAATGGGTAATAACAAATCGTGAAGTGATATGAGATGAACATGCTATTATAAACCAGAGAAGTATGATTTCTGAAGCGATGATAGGATGAAGTAATAGAAACTCTTAATGAAATCTATACTTTATGTGAAGTGGAATATCTATGTGAATGTGGAAGTGAGACCGCTTTCTATGGAATTTCGATGTAGAATTCCTATAGCGTTCATGATACACGTGCATGACCATTAATGCACGAACTTTTGAGAATACACCATTTAAAAATATTGTGTGTGAGTTTGATGTCAGAGATAAAGTTCAAGACTACGAGTCACTCTTGTTGAATCTGAATCTTACTCATTATGTAAATGTTCAAGTCAAGATAAACTTGTTTATGCACGATTTTATAGAAGCGTTTGACGCTATTTCTAAAACATTTTTTTTTAATTTGAGTGGGGGATTGTTTGTTGAAGTCTCACCTTGAAAAGAAATATTCTTTGTAAATTCAAGTGAAAATAAACTTGTTTTTTTTTAAATTCAAGTCCCACATTGAAAAACTCTAATATTTTGAGTAGTTTTCAATTTTGTAAATATTAAAGTCGCACATTGGTTAGAGAACATAGGTGAGTTTGCTTCCATCATTATATAATGAGTTTCAAACTATTGTGAAAAGTACAATAAAATTGGATGCATTTCTCAAATTTCTCTTTTCTCCATTTTATATTCTGCTCATCTAATTTTTGAGCCACTTATCCCCTTTCTGTCCCTTCAATATTTTAAAGCAATTTTGTACCGTTATCCCTTCAATTTTTTAACGGTTGTTGTACCGTAATCCCTTCGGTTTTTAGAACGGTTGTTATGTTGTAGTTCATTCGTTTTTTTAGCGGTTGTTATGTCGTAGTCCCTTCGTTTTTTTAGCAGTTGTAATTTCGTAGTTTATTCGTTTGTTTGAGCGGTTGTTATGTCGTAGTTCTATCGATTTCTAGAGCTGTTATTATGCCGTAGTTATGAACGGTCATAGTACCATATTATGAGTGACTTTAATCGTCATATTGAGAGCGACTTTAACCGTCATATTGATGGTGTAATTCTAGAACGGTTTTCTATGATACATTGAAACCTCGATACAATGAATCTGAACTGTTTTATCCTGGGGACTTCGTGGTTAACAGTCTACCTTGCACAATTTTAGTAGTGCTGGGAAACGTCTTAAAAAGAGCGACCTAGTCCGCGACTCAATCTAGTAATATCTTCGGTGACATAAAATGTAATTTTTAATTAGTTTTCTGAAACTCAAAGATAACCGTCAAAATATCATTTTAGCTAGAAGTATGTTAGGAGTTGTTCCTCGTATGTGTTGGAACTTTTGCTGGTGACAATTGTTGCAAGACGTTAATAGTGAAGTTGTTGATGAAGATTATATGTAGCAAATTCCAAAGTGTATTGTTATACTAGCCTTTAGGTTCGATTTGCTTCCATCAATCGGATACAAATGAGATAATTAGTGAATCCCTTTCAAGGTACTTTAAAAAACCTTGATATGATTTCCATTATTATACCAAAAATATCTTTCAATAGTATGTTACAAAAGAATGTTTCCTATCCTTCGCTTATGCATCAGAGAAGAATAAGATGACTTATAATATAGGAATGGATGAGGATCGAACTTGGGATCTTCTTGTTACGCATACACAAGGATAGAACTTGGGATCTTCTTGTTACCCATACAAAACACAACCATTTAGTCATCAACAATATCGTGTCAATTAGAATCAATTATATATACATATATTCACCAATATTTTGGAAATATCTCACATTCCCCTATCATTTTCAAAATTTACTAAGTCCCATAATTTTGGAAATACCATGACTTCAGATAATGGTATCTTATGATTTGAACCACTGCTTAGTAAGCTATGAGTTCCACTTATTACAAATAGATTGGTAGACAAATTTTGAATCAGTTATTCATTAGAACAAATATGCACAACCTACACATGAAATCTCGGTACTATTGAAAGAATTATAAAAATGATACATTTGATAAGGTCTTGTGTCATGTACTCTTTTGATGAGAATTTAAGAGTCAAACCTTTTAACTCTTTGAAACGACCTCACTTCATGCTCACATAGGTAGATTATATAAAAAATATAACCATAATTAAAGTAACAATATCAATTATAAGGAAGAGGCGTTTTAATTATAATTGCCTCTTTTAAAAAATTCTTGTTTAAAAATTAAAAGTTTAACTCAAGATTGACATTGGTTATAAACGAAGATTGATCTTGGTTAGTGTAAAACATCAATATCAAGTTTATCAATATAAAAACTGATTGTAAAACATATAATAAATAGAGATAGAGAGATCACACAAGCATATATCCTGGTTCACCCAACAAGGGTTACGTCAAGTCCTCACAAATGTAAGATTTTTCACTAAGTGCTCAAGGCAATATCGTTCTTGGTTTTCACAGATCAATCTTGATCTTTACACAATTTCTACCTTTCTACCTATAAAGAATTTTGCAAGCTACCTCTTAAAACATAAAAGGATTTTTACACACTACTCAAGCTATGTTAACAAAATAGACTTGAGTTATAAAGTAATGATTTTGAGAGTATTAGAATATGTGCATTTGCTTAATTCTTGTTTGAGAAATAGACTCTATATTCAGGACTTAGTTACTCTGGTTCTAACACAACACAAAGAAATAAAACTACAAGTGTGAGACTGATTATGACAAGCTTGAGTATGATTGAATGATTTATGTTTTGCTTGGCACTTTTTGTTGTATTTTGTTCTTCATCTTGAAGCTGCATTTATAGACTTCAACAGAGCTTAGGACAACTCATTTATCCATTGAAATAAGGCCATTTGTCATGAGAAGATGGATGGACAAGATATGCCAAAAAGCAAGAGTTATCAAAACCGAATCCAAGAACATTCTTGATATCCAAGATCGTTCTTCGAATTTGAAGATGAGCTATTTTGTACTTGTGGTTCTGTCACTTGTCTGGGATGATTTATGTCTTTAAGTCAAGTGTGAAAGTCTTGATTGAAAGTACAATTTCAGTGTACTTTACAACTTGTAGATTTGTACTTGTATTTTCCTTACATGAAGAATGATCCTGCTTTATGCTTTTCATGAAGCATGTCTTTGATCCTTCGAATTCTAGAGGAATGCTGACTTAGATTGATCCTTGCTTATTTTTTGATGAATGTATGGGATGAATAAAGTTTCCAAAATCCAATCTTTCACAAAGAAAACTGATCATTCTTGTTTAAGATATATGCAGAGAACGTTCTTTCGTTTTCCAGAAGTATCTCAAGATTGATCTTGGTTTTACTTAAGTATGTCAAGAATGATCTTCATTTAACAGTTTTGGCTTTCTTGCTTTTAATGAGATCTGCTTTGATATACTTGGTACCTAACTTGTTTTGACACACTCAAATACACGTGTTAAATACCAAAACACTTAAAACCATAGTTAGAATTCGTAATTAACCTTTTATTTAATTATCATCAAAATATTAATTAATTTGGGATTTTGTCTTAACAATAATATGTATTTCAGCAAATTCATGCTATATGTCTATTAAGAGTAAAATTCAACCTTCCAACTTTATACTTATGGTCCTTCCAACTTTATACTTATGGTCCAAGTACTTTTAACCTTTGAGATGTATCTATATTCAAATACTTGAAATCACTCTAATAGTGAACTTTTATCATTGAACTCAAGACTTGATGTTACTCAAGTGTGAGTTGATTTTTCATCATTGATGATTAATTAGATATGGACCTGAGTCTTATCCCAAATAATATCTTCAACACCATATCCTTTGCTAGACCTTTCGTTAAAGGATCTGCAAAATTCTTTTTACTTCTTTCAAACACTATGAATATTACTCCATTTAAAATTAAATCCTTTGCATAGCTATATCTTAAACCAATATGTCTAAATTTTCCATTATATATTTAGCTATAATATGCTTTGGATAGTGTGAATTGACTATCACAATGTATGGATACTGGTGTCATTGACTTTGGCCAACTTGGTATCTCATACAAAAAAATTCATAGCCATTTCGTCTCTTTACTACTTGTAGCTAGGGCAATGAACTCTGCAACTATGGTGGAGTCTGCAATGCAAGTTTGTTTCTTTGATCCCCAAGAAACTGCACCTCCACCAAGATTGAAGATCCATCCACTTGTGAAAGTATAATCCTTAACATAAATTTCTCAATTGACATTTGTATATTATTTCAAAATCGAAGGATATCCACTATAGATTAAACTATGGTTAATTATTCCTTTCAAACTACAGTTTGTCAATGTTCTTTACTTGGATTGCTAGTGTACCGACTTAATCTACTTACATCATATGTTATATCAAGTACAATACAAGTCATAACTTACATCAAGCATCTGATTACCTTTGAATAATCTAGTTGTGTCACACGACATCCTTTATGCGGTTATAAACTAACATTTTGATCAAATGGGGTACAAATATGTTTGAAATTAAATTGATCAAATTTCTTTAGCCTTTTCTCAATATATTGAGATTGAGATAAACCAATATTTACTCCATCTCTAATTATTTTAATTCGTAAAATCGCATATGCTTCACCTAAATCTTTCATATCAAAATTTTTTGATAAGAAAGTTTTAGTTTTTTCTACCTCATCTAAATTGGTGCTAAAGATTAACATATCATCCACATATAAACAAATCATTGCGCCATTTTCATTATGAAATTTAGTATAAATATAATTGTTACATTCATTTATTTTGTATCCATTAGAAAGCAAAACTTCATCAACTTTTGGTGCCATTTTTTGGGTGCTTGTTCTAACCCGTATAAAGATTTAGTCAATTTACACACTTTATGTTCTTGCCCTTTGATAACACATCTTTCAAGTTGTTTCATATACACCTCTACATCTAACTATGTATGTAAGGAATCAATTTTAATATTCATTTGATAGATTAAAAACTTATAGATAAAAGCTAGTGCCGAAATCACACTTATGGATGCAATTCTTGCAACAGGTGCGTAAGTATCAAAGTAGTCAATATCTTCTTTTTGTGTAAATCCTTTGGAAACAAATCTAGCTTTGAATTTATCAATGGTACTATTAACTTTCATTTTCTTCTTAAAGATTCATTTACAATCTATTGGTTTGGATTTAGGTGGAATGTCTACTAATTTCCAAGTTTTATTCTCCATAATTGAGTTCATTTCCTCTTGGATGACTTCTTTCCAAAAGGCAGAATCTTGATACTTTATTGTCTCTTCATATGTGTCTAGGTCACTATCTAAATTATAGTAAATCGGCCCATAATTATTAATGGACTCATTTGTACTTTCTACAAGGAACATAAATAAGTATAGTCTATAAATTTTCTTTTTTGGCTCTCTTACTTCTTCTAGGTTTTGAACATGTCAAAGTATCATTATTAGATACATTATTTTCTAGACTTTGTACACTAGAAAAGACAATTTTCTTGGGATATGGAATTGAGTTAAATCTATTTTCTTAAAAAATTGCATCTCTTGACTCAATCACTATGTTAATAGGATATGAATCATCATATTCAATAACCATGAATCTATATGTCTTGCTATTTTCAGCATAGCCTAGAAATACACTTTCAATTCATCTTTCTCCCAATTTCGCTCTCTCCATTTCTTTCTTTTTGATTCAGGAACCTTAACAATTGCTCAACACCCCCAAACTTTTATATAGTTAAGATTGAATTTTCTATTCTTCCAAAGTTCATATGGGGTTATCTCGTTTCTTTTATTGGGAACTCTATTTATTAAATAACATGCAGTTAGCATGATTTTACTCCAATAACCTTTAGATAAACCAGAATAGGATAACATGACATTTACCATTTCTTCTAATACCTTATTTTTCCTTTCTGCAATTTCATTTTGTTGTGGGGAATATGGTGCAGTTTTTTGACACACAATACCAGTGGACTCAAAATACTCAGCATGATAAAACTCTCCTCCCATATCACTTCTAAAACACTTAATAAAAATTTCATGTTGAAGTTCTACTTGTGCTTTAAATATTTTAAATTGTCTAAAACTTCATTCTTATAGTGCATTAAATAAACATAAAAAAATCTAGAGTAATTATCAATAAAAGTAACAAAATACTTTTTACCACCAATTGTGGGTCAGCCATGTAAATCACATACGATAGAATAAATGAAATTTAATACCTTAGAACTTCTTTAAACGCTTTTAAAAGGTTTTCTTGTGATTTTAGTTAACATGCAAGTAATACATGAATTTGAGTTTTTGTCAAAATTCAAAATTAAATTTGATTTTATCATGTCATTCAATTTTTTAAAGTTAACATGTCCTAGTCGCATATGCTATAAATCATAAGACTCAACAATATAAGCAGAAATCATATTATTATTATAGTTACTAACAATATTACATTTGAACATATTCTCTCAAACATATCCCCTTTAGAGAGAATAAATTTGTCTTCCTCAAATACACAATTGAAATTAACTTAAGTAAATGTACAGAATTCAAGTTCTTCCAAACTTCAAGAACATAAAATACATATTTAAGAGTAAGTGATTTTCCAGATGTGAATTAAATCTCCATTGTTCCTTTTCCCTTAACTTAGACAATTAAAGTATTTTCCATGTGCAAATTTTTTTCATCTTCTTCATCAATGGTCTTAAATAGTTCTTTGTTTTTGCACACATGGTGGGTAGCACCAGAGTCTATCCACCAAGATTCAACATCTTCAATCATGTTGAGTTTAGAAATGACAACAACAAGGTTATATTTTGTTGCACTTGAATTCTTCTCCCTTTTCAAGAACCAACATTCATTATTAAAGTGTTCTGGTTTTCCAAAATGATAACAACTTTTTTTTTCTTTGTTCATCATTATCATTGTATTTTTCATGAGAAAAATGGTTTTTAGTATCTTCTTGTTTACGATACTCTTCTTTTAAACGAAGGTGATTACTCAATTGCATAAGAGATATGTCATTTTTCTTTTAGTATCTTCTTTTAAATGATACTCTTCTTTTAGTATCTTCTTGTTTACGATACCCTTCTTTTAAACGAAGGTGGAAGTTTATCTATTATGGAGGATATAATAATGGTTTCATCCATGTGCATTTGATGTTGTTTGTAGTTATTAAGAATATGGTCAATCTCATACATTTGTTCCATTATTGATTTACTATCAACTATTTTATAATTATTAAATTGAGAAACAAAAAACTTCTTACTTGTAGCGTCTTCTTGCATGTATCTCGATTCTAATTTCTTTCATAGTTCCTTTGCATAAATGCTACTTTGATATATATCGAATAAAAAATCAGACACACCGTTGAGAATATGACCTATGTATATATATCATTGTCCCATTTCTGCTTTTTTCTTGTTTCTTCTAATGTTTCCACTTCCTTCTTTGGTGGCCTCGTGGTGTTCAGAACATATACCACCTTCAAAATTATAAGAAAAAATTTCATCTTTTTCGGCCAACGAATAAAGCTTCCTCCATCAAATTTCTCCAATTTCATAAAATTATAAGTCATTTCTTTGAGTGATGTAGCCATTAATTAAATATAATTGAACTTAAAGATTGTTGGAACTTTTGCTGGTAACAATTGCTGCAAGACTTTAATAGTGAAGTTGTTGGTGAAGATTATATGTAGCAAATTCCAAAGTGTGTTGTTACATTAGCCTTTAGGTTCGATTCTCCCCCACCAATCGGATGCAAATGAGATAATCGGCGAAACCCCTTTAGGATACTTTGAAAAATCTTGATATGATTTGCACTATACACCAATAGTATATTTCAATAATATATTACAAATGAATTTTCATATCCTTCACTTATGCAATAGAGAAGAATAAGATGACTTAAAATATAAGAATAGATGAAAAAAGTGGATGACAATCTCTAAATTTGTGTATTCTCATTCTGTCTAAAGTGACACTATTTATAGAAAAATAATGTCACTTGAGAAAGATGTATAACTTTTGGTTCTGCCATTCCGATTTTGAAAGAGTATATAGATATAACGTTCACATATTTACTGACTGGTTGCATAAAGAACACAACCACTGAGCCATCAACAATATCATGTCAATTAAAATTAATTATACATACATAATATTAACTAATATTTTAAAAATATCTCACAGTATTTATTTTGTACATAGGGGATCACATCTTTGTTAGTCTAATTGTTTAGAATATATAATATATATATAAATTTTTAAAAGGTTTTATTTAAATTTATATTTAAAATTTAGAATAAAATATTATTAAGATATATAATTTATACTTCTCTTTAAATATGTTTATAATTTGTTTTTTATCTTAGAGATTTAATATATGTATTTTTATATTATAATTTTGTTCTAGAACAATGAATAAAAAATTTAAGAATATAAGATTTCACACATAAAAAGAGACTTTTTCAATACAAATATCACATTTTAATTGTGCTTCTGCGAATACAAAAACACAAGCCCCATGAACCAACACTTTAGCGGATATCTTTATTGCTAGAGTAAATGCTAACAAACAGTGCAAACTCCACGTACTGCAAATAGTGTCAGTAATATAGACAACATATACTCGATAACTTTCTTTAGATTATAATTGTCATTTAAATAATTTAGGTTAAATACAGTAATTGTAACCATGGCAAATAATTATCCATTATTTAACTTCAATATGGACTCTTTTTAGTGCCTCCAAATTGAAGCTATTTGTTGCTCTTTTAGCAATACTTTTAGGGAAATGTCTAAAGATATTTGTTGAGATCTTAAATATAGAAATCAAATCTTGGAATTTGGGTAATTTTTAAAATTGTAAAAAATTCAAACCTTCAACTCAATTTTTTTTTTTTTTTATTTCTTTAACAAGTAAATTTAAAAGTTCTTTTTAATTTTATGTTTTATTTTCTTAACAAGCGTCTTAAAGCACTTGTTAGAATCATTCATTTTGGAGAAAGATAAACAATTTAGTATTAAAATATTAAATATATTTATTAACTCTTTTCTTTTTTTCTCTCCTCAAAGTAATGTAAACTCGCATTTTATACACTTGACTTTTGGAACTTAAGTTTGGGGTCTCTTTGTTTAAGCTTTTTAAGAATGATTTTAAAATAATGTGAAAAAGTAATTTACATTTTAGAGTTTTTATTTTATCATGTTAACAAGTATTTTTGGGGTATTTGTTAAAAAAAACAAAATTAAAATTAAATTTTTTGCATTGTAAAGATCAAACTTTAAACTCATAAAAATTTGAACACACAACTTTCAATACATTTTCATTATAAAATCACTATTTTTAATTGTTTAACGAATGTTAGCATTTTCCTTTATTTTAATCAATTTTTTTAAAATATACAAATGTTAGTCGTTAATATATTAGATTAGTAACCAAAATTTGAATCAATTGTCTTAGAACTGTATTATTGGTACTCTGTACATTAGTCTCACTTCAATCTATTTTTAAGTATTTAAAAGGACCAAAGCGATTAAATTGATTTATTGTAGGGACCAAAATCTTTTTCAAAACTATTTTGTATTTATAAGTACAATTTTCAAAGAAGTCCTGTATTAACAAAGAATCCCTATAAGCTTGGATTGAGAATTTTCTTTTATTGTTTCTTACAGTTTTATTTGACCCTACATATACCTTATCTCACTATAATGAAAAATAAATAGTATTAAAAAAAAATAGTTCAGACACTGAAGACCAAACCACCACCACATTCCACAAATACTTGAGCCCAAGCTCTTAGCTTCCTCCTAATCTCTTGCAAGCCCTCCACTAGTAGGCCTAAAGGGTGAAACACATAAAAAGGAATGAATTAATATCTGATTGACTTAAAGAATATTAGAAGTTTCAATTGTACACAAATGAACAATTATGCAATCATAACCAAGGTGTGCATACTTCATAAAGAGCACACACTATAGTGGACACACACCAAAAGAAACAAACCTACAAAATGTACCAGAAAACACAATTTGACCTACTATAGTATAGAAAGCTGATAAGAAAAAGTCACTTACAGTCCAGATAGCACTTTTATACTGTCATAGAGAAACCACTGCAAAGTAACAACTGGACCTAGAAGAGCAATACGAATAGGAAGACTTCTAGTGAACAGATTAATGAACCCAATGTTCTTGATAGCCTGAAAATTAGCAAAACCAAGAAAGTTAATTTGATTGATGTTTCAAATTCCAAATGAATCAGAGCATAACATGAAATCCAACCTGCAAAGCTGATTCAGTCTTTTTTTTAGAAAGACTTGTCATGACATTGTCAGCAGGGTTGGAAATTACAGTACCAACAGCACCAGCTGCATAGGCTGCTAAGCATGTCACACCAAGTTGTTGTGTTGTAGAACAATCTTCCTTTATTCTATGCATGATATTTCTATATATTAAGTTCACTGAATGCTCAAATGTTGAAAACATGACGACGGAGACTGTCAAACCAAAGATTAAGAAAACATAAATATCAATAACAATAACAATACATTTGTGTTACAAAGTACTTGAGTGTAATAAGAATAAAGGAATTTTGTTTTGAGGTATAAAATCACAGATGTAATACAAATACTTTGCAGATGTAATACAAGAGGAGAGAGATCTGGTCTTACAAGGAAGATTGCAGCTCCACAATGGAATAAGACCCCTGTAGAAACTGCAGTAAAGGAAAAGTTATAATCGGCGATGGGATGGAATTAGAGTAAGATAGGGGAAAATGGAAAATTAAGTTAACTAAGAAGCATGCATAATTAGTACCCAGAAAGACCTTCATTTTTGTATATTAGAGGAAAGCCATCAGCTAAACCCTTGGCGAAATTAGGTTGGATTTGAATGCGAAGTTTAACGGTTTCGAAAGGAGCGAGGGTAACATCAGCTAAAGCCTGTGCAGACAAACTGCTGAGAAAGAATACAGAATTTCTGTTACAATTTGGGAAGACATCGGCATAAAAGTTCTTGAAATACTCGTAGAGACCATATTTGAATCCGCCATGAACACCGTATCCACATAACTTGCCAGACCAACCTCTCCAAAGAGCATAAGAACCTTCTTCTTTCCAAATGGTGGCAAGCCCCGGAACAATTCCATTACTGTTATATTTATTCGGATTCACCTACAATATGAATGAGCATAGGAGTCGATAATTAGTCCCAAAAAGGTTCCAATTAGATTTTTATTTACATTTTACAATATACTAGTATATGAGAAGTAATCAAACTTGCATATTTACTTTAAGTACATCAAGCGGAGTAATGGCGAGATGGGTAGCACCAGAACTAAGCATACCTCCAACAAAGCAAATCCCATAATATTTCGGAGAAATTTCCTCGACGCCTCTCATTGTATTGTCAATGCTGCCTGCCTGCCTGTAACACCTCTAGAACTTTCTCAAATCATTTCTAAACACAATTGCCACTAACCTATATAACAAAGACAAAGGTTACAAGAACAAAATTTCAAACAAAACAGAGATCAAGCAGACATAACACAATGGGATACTGGTACGACTAATGTAACACCTCTAGAACTTTCTCAAATCATTTCTAAACACAATTAACCTAACCAACGTTAACTAACTCAGTAGAACCATGAAATTTCAATCATGGGCCATTAACATGCTAATAACCAGTAGAAGAAAACTTATACCAAAGGCCAATACACAATGAACAACACAGAAAACGAATCTAACTGAAAAAAACAAGTCATTTTCGGATTAAGCAGGCACAAGGAAGCTTAGGTGCACAAACTAAGTAAGTCAATTGATAAAATTAGACAAGAGAACACTTCAATCTATCTCAAAAAGGGGAATTTTTAAGATTTAAAGGAAAGAATAAAGTTCAAGATTTAATAAAATTAGGAAAAATTAATTTAGAGAAGCAGTAGAAGGAAACTCACCAAGAGAAAGAAAAGAGATTGAATTGCCGGAGATAATTTTCTGGCACGGTGGTCGCCGGTGAAAACTGCTCCGATAGTGATACTAATTTGCGGGGTTTTGATACGGAACTTAGGATAAAAATTGTGACTGGTTTAGTTTCTCCGGAGGCGGCCCACGGTGGCCGGAAAAGAGGAGGGAAGATGAGGGTATCAAAATCCAAGTTGATAGATCGCAGAAATAAAGGGGAGGGTTTTGTAGAGGAGGAAAAGATGAATTAAATGTTGCTAGCGACATGGCCAGCCGAGGCCGGATGGAGGTGAAATGGTGGCTGGAAGTGAGCTAGTGGGGGTGCGTTTCAAGGAAGGAGAAACCGTTAGAAGTGATAAAAATTATAATATTTACTTAATTAAAAGGTAAATATTTATTTATTTGTTCTAAATATTTTTTAAATAGATAGAAGTGATAAAAATTATAATATATGTTTATAAACCATATTTGCTACTGATAATTAGCTAAAGTGGGTGCTATTATCTTATCAATTATTTAAAAAGGTAATGTTTATTTGATTATTAGCTCTATTTAAGATTTAATATTTAATATTTTATTTAGTGTCTCTATTTTATAAAACAAATATTTGTTTAAGTATGATTTATACATTTAAGTATGACTTATACAATCATTTTTAATGTGTATTGAGTTTTTTTAGTTGGTTCCAAATTAATTGTAATTTTTAATGTATCAAAGATGGTATTTTAATGTTTTATTATTTAAAAAAAAAATGTGTATTTAATTATTAGTGTGTTTATTTCAAAAATTAGTTAAGAAAATATATGTATCTAGTTAATATATGCATTTGTATGATAATTATTTATAAAATAATAAACATGAATGAATGATTATATTGACAATGTAAAATATTTTATATTAATATATAAAAATATATATTATTTTAAATATAAAAGTGAAGAATTATGATATAGTAATTATGATTTATTGTAGAAATCATGCACACAAAAATTATTTATCACTAATTAATTAATTAAAAATAATTACTTTGATATTAATTAATTAAGAAAGAAAGAAAGAAGTGTATTTAGTTATTTAGAAAAAGAGAATTATAGAAATCAGAAATTCACTAATGGATAAATCACAAGTATTATTGGAACTTGATACTTTAGCCTCATTTCAATCCTTTTTTAAGTTTATTTTTTTTTTACAATCCATTTTTGAAGTATTATTGGCAAATCAACGCTTAAATTTCCAGCATAACAAATTAAAAAAATAACACTTAAATTTTCAACTATACATAATACATCCGATGGGATCCAGGTTATATTGACGTGAAACTTTAGGCAGTACATTCCATTTCCAAAACAATTTGACATTAAACTTGGAAGAGCAACATTGATTCTTAACTAAGCTTTAAAAATTTATGAAAGTTCAATAAATGGTACTCATCACAATTTCATTGACACACTGTATGAAATTAACAAAATGAACTATGATACATTCTCGGACATATGAATACTAATATATTCTTGATGACGAGATTAGAAGAATTACGCATAACACTTTAATTTATCAATTTTAAATATTCAACAAAATCAGAATATTGTTGTGATTTTAACAAATTCACCGTAAATCCAAACATAAATAGTTATTGTTCTCGTTTCTTCTTATGCTCTTCTTTACATGTTTTTTCATTCTCTATGGTGAAAAAGGCTAATTGATGCTGGAATTCCTTTTCTTTCTTGTAGGCTGAAAATGCATGCCTTTGAGAAGATTAGTCATTAGAAAATAGATTTACTTATTCTGAATGATGTTAATTAATTAGTATCAGTCTTGAATCTAATTTACTCTCAACTTAATGATAATTCTGACATATAAGAAACTGAGAGTGTAAAAGCCACCCAAAATGGCACAATCATTGTATAAGGTGTAGCTGATTTGTAACACCTCGAGCATAGGTAGTGTACAAACTTTATTGCAAGAAGAAGGAAGCCATTGAGAATGGCTTGTGGCATTGTGCTCAGTGATTTTTCTGCACAATCAGATAGAAAGATATAAGCTTGCTTCTAAGTTGTATGCTTAACAAAAATAGTTACCTATATTAATTTCCTATACAAAATATTATATCTTTTGTAAGATTTTTACCATAATATTAATTATTTGTTCAATTATATCATCTAATTAGTATTATATGTGTAACTTTAAAATTATCATTCTCTAATTTACATTGAGGAGAAAAAAACATTAGTTACTAAGACTAAATTAGTAAAATTAATAATTCTATTGATTTTATTTATTATATTTTTTTTAATATAAGTAAAATATTAAAATGTGATATTTATTGTGGACAAAGAAAATAATATTTAAGGACTATAATATTATTGTGCTCTCATTTATGATCGATCGATCAATCATTCTATACTACTATACTAGAAACTATTTTAATAAATAAATGTAATATATTTAAAAGTAAAAAATGTTTTATTGAAATTCAAGTGACAAATAATGTAAAGACAAAACAAATAATATTAAATTTGACACTAATTTATAATATGAGAGATATGAACTATACTAGGGTATTCTAAAAGGATAAACTCACCAATAGTTTCAAAGAGAGTGGAATTATTCTTTGCTTTATAATTCCTTGGAGTTTCAAAAATGCATGAGCTGAAAATAGCACCCGCAAAAAGCCCTGAAAGGGCATAGAGGCAAACAACTTTGTTCATGTTTGGATTTAATTAAAGGCCTTTTCCTTTTCTTGTTATTTGTTTTTGTTTTGGGGAATTTTAGAAAAATTGTAATAGAAAAGAGCACAACTGACTCACTTATGCACTGTCAATGAATTGAGTATGATTCATTATATAAGGTCCTCAAACTCAAAGTCATAAACCGTGTACAACACTCTTGAAGACTAAGAATTGTTCGTTGTTTATTATTTCAATCAAACATTAAAATAAGAGTAGATCCTGTTATTCAATTATTATTGTGCAACTAGTCAACTTCGGTTATTTGCCTGTTCTTGCGGAGCACGGTACAACTCACCAGAGTGCTGCAACAAATTAATCCCTCACTCTTAAAATATAAACGACCAATAATATATTTCATTCTAATTAAGAAAATTTATTAGTATAGTTATTATATCTATTTTATGTATAGATGTACTGAAATATCTTTTATATTTGTATACACTCCTATTTCTTTTTAAATGTCAATTTTTAAATAAAATTTGTTCTTTTTCATTTGTCGTTTTTAAATTTTAAAATAGTATTAAATGTTGTTTTATGAAAATTATCCTTATTTATTTATTGTACATAAAAAAATAAATGAAATAAACGAATTAAAATAATAAAAAATTAAGAGTATCACTTATTCTGTCAATATCATATCATATTTTTATTTTTATTTATATCGTATTATATATTGACATCTAAATAATTTTTATTTGAGTCGCCGTTCTCATTTCTAAACACACTAAACTCCCCAAATCTTAAATGTTAAGAGAATATATATATACGTAAAAAGGTAACAAAATTTTGTCGGAAGCTAACAAACTTTAATTTCTCTCTACATAGTTTGTATGTACATACAAGGAGATTGAATTTTTTGTCGGTCCTAATGAGTTTTAGTATGTTACTTATGTCTTATGTACACACCAAACAAGATGGATTTAGTCAATCATCAAACTTCACTCATCAGACCTACTTTCTTTTTCCTCTATCGGCGTACAAGGTGAGTTTATGAAGACTTACTTTTGGCAAAGAAGTACTAATTTTAGGTTGGTAGAGCTTCACGTTGACTTGATTTGATTGTTTGTGAAATGAAGCAAAACATTGGTGCATCCTTGATGTATTGATATTTTCTTTTTATGAATTTGCACATTATTCTTATGACCAGTTCAACGAGTGCTTTATCCGGTTCGTTGACCAGTCCAGTTTTCAAAATATTGGTTTCTACCATCACTTACAGCATCATTTCCTAGGAAATAATCCCAAAACAGTCCCAAGTTCCCAGTAATTAATCCCGAACTTATTAATTACTATTAAATCAAGCGGTAAAAAATATCACCTAGAATGGACCATTTGGTCCACATTGTTAAATACTAAAATTGATTAATTTTTTTCGTCTAACTACCATTGTCATACAAGTAACTTGCTATTTGAGTTTACTAATTAATAATTATAATTAATTAAATTAACAACTTACCGCATCACTCGTTTATCATCACGGGGGACCAAGGGGTCATCACTGATCGATACTACCGATGATGCCAAATACAAATTTGTTCCGTATAGAGCATGACTAATTCATCGATGCAACAAAAACAATAAGAGAGCAGATAAAGTATAACAATCAACATTGGATCATTGGCGAAGATGATCTGTACACAAAAAACAACATCAAAAATTTGCTATCGACACTAAAATATCTAAAACTGTGTACTGTCTCAAAATACCATATTCCAGCTATCCAATAGATTGGAAAAAAAGACCTTTAATTGGACAAGTTTACTAGCCGCGGATTATATCCTTACAAGAACTCTTATGAACATAATAACAATGCATGTAACCTATTCACGGACACCATGAGCTGCATAAGATAGTTCCCTGTTTTTCAACACTAAACAGTAGCTGCAGAAATAACAAGGATAAATCAGCACTAGATAGATATCAACTCATGATATTGTTACTAAAGTAAATCACTAAACACATCAAAACTGAAAAGCAAAACATGGATGCAACTTGGTTGATATATATCTGTCTGTAATTGATGATCCAGTTACAGAATTTCAAAATCAACAGGCAATCCAAATTTTTACCTTGGCTTCATAAGATAAAATGAAGAACAGAAAAATACAAAATTACAAAAAGTAGAATAAAATAAATTTAAAAATGCATGAATCTGATATATGTCGTTGATATTTGGCTCGGCCTGACCTGTTTATCCTAGACATGTTTTATATAGGGATACATTTTCATTCTCCTCTCTTTGCTCATACCAAGGGATGGATGAGAGCAATTTTTAATATGACTTGCATGAAAATAATCAGTTCTAAAGGCTTACACCATGGTGTTTTCTTTCTCTTCATTTGAATTTTGAACTTCTTTCTATAAAGCAGCATTAAATAAAACAAGGAAAGGGATACCAATTTACATAAAAGTTCAAGACTCCTAAAACAAAACAAATATTCAGAATTTTATAACTACCCATGGCGAGACGGATTCAAATCTCGATGCAGTTCAGATTGTAAACACTTAATATGAAGAAAACTATATATCAAGAATATATAGAATAATCTTGAAAACCTATGACAATAATCAACTCACTAATTAGCTTGACAGCTTGAGTATAAGTGGCTATGTTGATATATGCATACAAAGCATTCTCACTCCAAACAAATGCAAGAAAGTAATAAACTTTGACTAGTAGTGTATTAAACAATCTACAAGGCTAGACTTACATACGATGTAGTTTGCTTGATCTTGTGAATGTATAATTTCTGTAAAAAAATAGTTCAACATCAACTCCATCATGCAAGACGATCAATGTAAACAGAGGAATGAACCCACAAAAGGTGAAGTTTATACACTAAATAAACAAAAGATTCAGCAGGTGAAGTTTATACACAGCATCAGCAAACAAAAGTTTCTGGACTACAACAAAAGGTGAAGTTTAAACACTAAACAAACAAAAGATTCAATCTTAATCAGTGTTGTTGAATTGCAACCCTGGTGGATCATATCAGTCATCTTTCCGCCATAGACCAAACCACATATTTATGTAGAAATTTTTGCCTACCATGACACTGATCCTAATTCCAAAATCCTAATCAAAACACTATGTATCTGAAAATGGTAATAAAATAGGTAATTCCTAACCAAAAAAAAATCATCATATTAAACAAAGGAAACACGGATTAATACCTTTCTAGATACTGACAATTTTCAATCCAAATCTTCTTGCCTATTTCCCGATCCCCTTTCACCAGAGTCCTGAGCATATTCACCTCCACCAAAAGGATACCGCAAAGATATTCTAAAAGTCCTATGAACCGGTCTATTTCCTCCACCACCACTACCATTACCATCAACAACAGACCTCAACCCATCACCACCATCCCCCCTCGCCCGATTCTCATAATCAGCATCATCAGTTGGCAATTCATATCGACACACAGGACAAGAGTTATGCAATTGAAGCCATGGAAGCAAACACTCATCATGATAAACATGCTTACAAGGCATTTGCTTCACCTGGGATCCCTTCTCAAACTCATCCTGACAAACAGCACACTGGTTCAACTCCGAGTTCAACAACTCGTCGTCGACAGTAACAGTCGGAAGCTTCTGAACAGCGTCTTTCGACGCCGGCGGTGTTCCATAACGATTAGGATCATTCTCGGCGAGCTGCTGAATCAATTGCTCGAGTCCAGGACCGAGGAAGTAATCGCCGATGTTGGATGGGATGCGAAACCCTGGTTCGGTTTGGGTTTCGGAAGGATGATTGATCTCGAATTGAATGTTGGCTCCGTCGGCGTGAAGGTCATGAAGGTGATTCTGAAGGAAAACAAACGGGTCGAAATTGTCGGATTCGGGTCGGGTCCTAGATATCGAAGCAGAGGATAGCAATAGAGGGAGAAGAGATAAGGGATGGAAGGGAAAATCGGAATCAGAGGAAGGATCTTGGTTGAAGCTGAAAGTGAAGCTAGGGCTAGGGTTAGGTTCGGGATTGGGAACATATTCTTCAACGAAACCTTGGAGGCAAATTGGGCAGAAAGGTTCGGAATCATCTGAGCATGTAACTCTTCGACTGCACACGTGGCAGAAGAAAAGCTTACCACCGCCGCCGACGTCGCCGTCGCCGTCGCCGACGCCGCCGACGCCGCCGGAAGACATGACTCTCGTCGGAGTAGAAGCGACTCAAATCAATAATGACAGTAACGTCAGGTTTGGTTTAGTTGCTTGCCAACATTTTGTTTATCTTCTTCTTAATGGGCCAAAGGTAGAAGAATTAAATGTTTGGGCCTGACCCAAAATGATAGTCCAGCCCAACTATTGATGAAATGTTATTGTTAGATTTTTTATTTATAAAATCTAAAATAGATAGATAATTATTACTAACTATTAAGACAATCTTCTTCTGGTGCCATTTTGGGACAACGCAGAAGCAGAACACTACTATGTGCAGTCTCATTTCCAAGTCGCAATGCCAATTAGGGTTTGGCAAACTATATTTGCCACCTTTTCAGACAAGGTAATGTGTAATTGGATTTTTAAACTTCTTTTTTTGTTAGTTTCTCTGTGTAATTATGTGATTATTCACTGTGTGTGTGTTTGTAGTAAATCAGAATATGGAATTGTGAAAGTGAAGATGAGTGGGAGAGTGAAGGTGGTATGTAAGGGTATGTTGGTACCTAGAAAGTTTATGCAGAGGAAGAGGAAAATGGTGGTTTTCAAAGATGCTGCTGATGAAGCTGACCAGAAAAATTGGTGGAGAGTCATGAAACTTATAGACGAGACAGGTTCTGCTGTTTCTGTCTTATCTTCTGATAAGATGAAAAATCAAAATATTCCTAAAGACCTTGTTGTTGGTACTTTGATTAGATTTAAACAACTCAAAAAATGGAACCTTGTTGCTGAGGTATATCCCAATGCAGTGTTCTATCTGTTGTGAATTTGACTTCAAACGTTGTGTGTGTGACTTTTTGGAGCTTATTTTGGTTTTACGATTAAATTCATATACAACATCAATGTAAAAAGTTTTTACATAGTCGATCAATCATCAGCGTCATATTATTCAAAATATTTGACTTTAATCATAAGTATTTCCAAAGTTAGAAATATGGTTGGGTGTAATGTGTTGACAATGAAACTTTTTACACTTGAAATTGTATCAAAATTAAACTCTTGGTTTTAACTGTTAGCTATTTTGGAATGATTCCAACTACCTGTTGGATTTTATGTGGTTGTTGTGCTGTTTAGATTCTTGAATGGCTTAGGGCTCAAAATTGGTGGGATTTTGGTAAGATGGATTTCTTCATGCTTATCACGGCTTATGGAAAGCTTGGAGACTTCAATGGTGCTGAGAAGGTCTTAGGGTTGATGAATAAGAATGGTTATGCACCAAATGTGGTGTCTCAAACTGCACTTATGGAAGCATATGGAAAAGGAGGCAAATACAACAACGCTGAAGCGATTTTTCGTAGGATGGAGAAATTTGGCCCTGAACCTTCTGCTTTCACATATCAGATAATACTTAAAACATTTGTTCAGGTAACATACATATTTAGTTACTTGTGCAATTTTATTTCCCTTTAACATTGCACTGATGGGATTACTGTTGGTGCTTGTGGTTATTGTTGCCGTTATACTTCTGTTTACCTATAAGATTTTTCAGTTAAAGTCAAATATATTGATTGCCCTATGAGGCATAGACACAGGCACCGTCATGACACATGTAGACACTTTTTATAAGTTAAGAAAATGTGAGTGATTGAATGTAATCACATTCGTCGATATCGTGTCAAACACGCCTTAAGTTTGTAGTGTCAATGCTACAAAATGATCACCTGTCTTCTTAACTTTGATTTTTTAACATTTGGTTAAAGTCAAAACAAGCACCTTAAACATATGTCCTCTTGTGAATTTTAACATGGAGATATTATGGGCCGCAAGTTACAACCACCATGAATCGAAACTAATCATGACCGTCCCAAGAATAATTGTTCAACTCCAACTCATTTTCTCACGTTTCTTTGATAACTACGTCGAACTCAGTATTTATTTATATGAATATTGCATAGACTGTTGTTGAGTGTCGAACTTTCAATTTTGTATTTATGGAATTGATTCACCTGCAGGGGAACAAGTTTAAGGAGGCTGAAGAAGTATTTGACAAACTACTGAATGATGAAAAGTCACCTTTGAAACCAGATCAGAAGATGTTTAACATGATGATTTATATGTACAAGAAGGCTGGAAGTCATGAAAAGGCTCGCAAGACATTTGCACTGATGACTGAACGGGGAATTGAACAATCTACCGTAACATATAATAGCTTAATGTCATTTGAAACAAATTACAAGGAAGTTTCAAACATATATGATCAGGTAAAATAAAATATCTATCTAAAAATATACTTTCTGTGTCTGAAATTCTAATCTGCCTCTTCACGTAGGATATCCTGTAATTCATAAGAATCAATTTTCAACTATTTTGGCTTAGTCCTTATATTGTTAGAGGTAAAGGACAGTCTTATCAAATTGCTAATTCCTACAATTAAGTGATTTGAATTCTTTTATGGTTTAGAAACATTTCTCGATGCAAACTTGTTCAGAATTTTATTAAAATAAATGTAAAATGCAAGTTATGAAATTTAGTCCTTATACACAAGAGACACTAATATTATCTGGAATTTCCCAGACAGATTATTTATTTAATCTGTGGTATTTTCAAGACTTTCCGTTGGTTTTCATCTTGTATATTGTTCCCCCTTTAATTTATTGTCTATAATTAATTCATCAGATTTTGAAGTGAATGCCTAATTTTAGATGCAAAGAGCTGATCTCAAACCTGACGTGGTTAGCTATGCCTTACTCATTAATGCTTATGGGAAGGCCAGGAGGGAGGAAGAAGCATTAGCTGTATTTGAGGAAATGCTTGATGCTGGTGTCAGGTGTGTTAGAGAATGAGAGGAAAAAAATTGTTAATCCCAAGATTTAATAGAAAGCTGGATTGTTTAGCTTATTAGTTTTTTTTTAATAAAAAGCAGTGTAAAATTAAGGTTACCATAATTTGAAATTATTGTATCATCTTTGAAATCTAAAATTTTCAATTACATAATGCAAACCTAGTAATTTCAATTAAATAATGCAACTCTTTTAAGTTTTAGCAATCATGTATTCAATTTTATATCTTTAGAAGCACCGAATTCAAGCGAAGTATCGGCCCATACGTCAGTATTGCCTTAGTGTTTTTGTGAGCAAATCATAGAAGTACTCTTATTTCTATCTTTGTGATACCAACTGCTGATGTCTTCTATGCATATTCTTCTTTGATAAATTTTGATTATGTGGAACTTTTTAGTTAAATTCCTGTCTATTTATTTTCTGATTCTGTTTGCAAATAAATTTTGTCTTATCTACCTTTTAAAAATCACAGTATACTCTTCCGTTTCACAGACCAACTCGGAAGGCTTACAATATTTTACTTGATGCATTTTCCATATCGGGAATGGTAGACCAAGCTCAGACTGTGTTTAAGAGCATGAGAAGGGATAAGTAAGTTCTGTTCCTTTCTATCATTAGTTAATATTTTAACGTCAAAGGAATCTACCATTATGCATATTAAATTTAAAGATACGAAGTTTAAGCTATTTAAAAGAACCTACATACATCTCTTATACTGTTGTCCATTAATGGTTGAGGAGCATCAAAGCAAAGTTAAAAACAAATAAGAAAACCTGCTACAAAGTGGTTTGCATTTGGTCACAAGAAAATGAACAGCAAGTTTTTTCACAATCATTTCAAATTCATGTACTGATTGAATTATGAATGTAAATAATATACATTGCTGTAGCATTTTCCCGTATCGATTAATTTTTGTGTGTGCAGGTTCATGCCAGATCTTTGCTCATATACTACCATGTTATCAGCTTATGTCAATGCTCCTGACGTGGAGGGTGCAGACAAGTTCTTCAAAAGATTGATACAAGATGGTTTTGAGCCTAATGTTGTGACTTATGGAACCTTAATAAAAGGGTATGCTAAGGCAAATGATCTTGATAAGGTAATGGAGAAGTATGAGGAAATGCTTGGGCGGGGTATCAAGCCGAATCAAACAATTTTGACCACAATCATGGATGCACATGGAAAAAATGGAGACTTTGACAGTGCTGTTCATTGGTTTAAAGAAATGGAGTTGACTGGGCTTCTTCCTGATCAGAAAGCTAAAAATATCCTTCTATCTTTAGCAAAAACAGAGGAAGAACAAAAAGAGGCTAATGAGCTGGTACTTGGTTCCGTTGAAATTAACAATTTGTCTAAAGCTAATGATGAAGAGGATGATGATGAAAATGACGAAGAAGATAATTATGAATATTTTGATGCTCAAGTGTTGCCATAGCTTATGAGGAACAATCAGGAGAGATGAGTTAATCAATGTCAAGTCCTTTAAGATCTAGTCACTAAAAAAATTTGTACTCTTGCAAATTTAAGGTCTTTGTATTTTGGGATTGGAAGTGTTTATTATTTATTTTAAATTGTAATAATAATAATACAAAAAATGCTAGAGACTTTAGCCATTTATTTATGTGAAATGTGTTCACTAATTAGTCAATTGATTATTGTCAAGTTTTTGTGGTTCTCCCAAATAGCACCTCTCCTAAAACATTAAGTTAATTGTTATAAATTGAGTATTGTAATCCTCGAGTTTAGTAAGACTATAAAGACAACAGAATTAACAACAACAAAAAAGAGGGTCCTTGTGTAAGCAGAATAGAATATTTGTTGCGATTAAATGACGTCACAACATTACCAGCATTTGTGGCCACAAAATAATATTTGGGGGAAGTTAACGGTGGTGTTGTTATTGGAACGTGATTATTCTCTTCGTTATCTATCATTTCCTACTTGGATTGTTGGCTCGGCTTGGCTTCATTGAAATCCAAACTGTTACAATGGACACAGCCATCTCCATCTCCAGTTCTCTTCCTGCGGTTCCTCTTCGTACAGTTCCTACTTCTTCTATCTCTCTATCCTCCTCATCTCTTCTTCCCTTGCCACGCTCTCACATCAAGAATAACAAGTTCTACTCTGTTAGAACAAGGTTCTGGAATTCTTCTTCTGCGGTTTCTAAGTTTACAGTCACTTGCGGTGCGGGAATCACGGAAATCAATCAGAGCCAGTTCAAGGACACAGTATTGAATTCTGACCGTCCAGTTCTAGTCGAATTCGTCGCTACTTGGTGTGGTCCTTGCCGTTTGATCACTCCAGCTATGGAATCCATAGCTAAGGTTTTCTCTCTTTCTATCTCTAATCAATTTACTAGTAATATCTTATCCAATATTCCAATGCATGCAATTTATAAATTGTTTTGCGGGTATTATTGCATATATCAACATTACTAAGTGCATTTTTGTTTTTCAAAGTTATCTTAATTGAGGAAGAAGAAATTATTATTAGTACTCATTTTTCAGCTGTCCAATTTGAATTCTGTCTAAAGTCAAATTCTTATTCTTGAAGTGACACCTCATGGGCCAAATATACTCATAATTAATACTGCTATTAATAAATAATTTATTGAGAAAGTGGAAGTCAAAATTGAATATATCCATATACAAAAGGCTATGTTAGCAATATTCATACACAAAATGGACAGTGTCATTCATACAGAGTTAGCATAAGGTAACTTGATGTGCAAAATCATTTGATTGCTTGTGTGAACAAGTTTTAATGTGTCATTGACCTCCTTGTGTGATTGCTTGATATGTCGGTTATTTTGAGGATAGATCAAGCAATATGTTTCCTGGTTACTGGAATTACTAAGATCTGCTTTAGTTACTTATAGGAAAGCTTCATGCTGGGTTTTGATATTTAAAAGAAGAACTCCAATTTGTAAGATTTCTATTTTATGTTAGCCGTTAGCTTGTTAGGGGGAAGGAGAATGTTAGTAACAGCAGGGATCGAATTCTGAACTTCTTTCTTTATACTCCTTCGGTGTCCTAACCCATTGGGCTAATCCTTTGAGGTTGTAAGAGTATTTTTGGATGGAGGGTTTTGGAGAGGAGGGGAGGTCAGGACTTATTTTTCTTTTTTAAATTAAAGAAACTATAAAATATTTCTAAAAATGAATTTAAGTATGATTGAAATGTTATATGATCATTTTTCATGTCATTCTTTCAAAAAAAATTAGAATCTCGAAAATATATAACCAAATGTTGACTTAGCCCTCCAAAACCCAACTTCTAAACATACCTTGATATTTCTATTTGTTTAAAATAATCTATATTGTGTTTATGAATGGAATCCGTACGTACTTATAAATAGGGGGACTTGTAAGAAGAGCAAACGTTAGTGAATGAGTTATCACTTGTATGAGCGTGTTTTATCATCCTTTGTAACTCTTGAGCGAGGTGCTTAAGTTTGTATGGTGATACACAACATGGGTTGGGTTTCTCAAGTTTCTATAAAATTTGTGATCTTATTTGAGATAGTGGACATAGATAATAGGTGTTGGACAATGTACATTTTTGTGTTCTATATTACTTTCATTGTGGGGTGTTTTGTGTGTGTTTCCATCTTCGATCCTCGGTGCATACAGATTTCCCCAACAAGAACAACGTACTTGGTTCGTTGTCGTTTATGATAATGAATCTATTGCAAAAATTCTGTGATCCTTCAAGTTTCAAGTGTTATGATCGGTGCTTGCAGTATTAGCAACTGCTTTATGATTGTAGACTGAATCTCATTGCAAATCTAATGGTCAGTGGTGGAAGAGGTATGCATCACAACAAAATGTCTCCTTGCTTTTATGTCTCCTGGTGATTATTGTCGAATGCAGTAACCGTAACATTAGAAGAATGGCTTTGAGGAAAGAACATTCTCTCTGTAATTTGTTTGTGCAAAGCTTTTAGAAAACTGATAGCAGCCTAATTTATTAGTAGGGTGTTTTCCTAAGTTAACGCATCAATTAAATGACAAAAGTTAATACTAATAGATACTGGGGATCCACCATGCACACTGGCACACAAAGCTGGCCTTATTTGCAATTTAATGCTGGCAAAAGTTTAGAATGCTTTATAACTTGTGGAATGATTGATATGATATTTCTAGCTATGAAGTTATTGTCAAGTGTACTTTGGGATCTCAGTTTTTCTCAACTGAATACTTTTATACATTAAATTGCAGGAATATGGAGACAGATTAACAGTTGTAAAGATTGATCATGATGCTAACCCACAACTAATTGAAGAGTATAAAGTTTATGGACTGCCAACCCTGATACTCTTCAAGAACGGGCAGGAAGTCCCGGAAAGCAGGAGGGAAGGTGCAATTACAAAGGTGAAACTTAAAGACTATCTGGATGCTTTTTTGGAATCAATATCGGTTACATAGTCACTAATGCATGTGATTCGCAATTCTGACGTATTCTGGGAAACTAGTAATATGAGAGCAGACCTATTTGTATTCCATATCTGGTATGAGGGTTTAACAGATTTTTACAGTTTCAGTCATTTGTATAATCTGTATCATTTCTGTAGCTGCAAATACAGCATATATATTATGGTAAAGGAAGGCTGTGTCAAAGCTCCTCTTTGATCTATGGTAATATTCTTTTCACATTTAATTGTTTTATAAAGGTAATTAAATTTATTTTCATTTTATAGATTTATAGATGAGTTCGATTTATGAGATATTCATTCTTCATTATATGGATTCCAATTAATGTTGAAATTCAAAATCTCCGGCTAATATTTGCATTTTCAAAGTATATCAATCACATTTTTCGTTCATTAAAATTTAAATTTGTATGATGTTGTATTTAATGTTACGCTAACAAAACTTGTGCCGCCCCCATATTGACACTATGTACAATTTAAAAATAAAATTGGTCTGATTTATTTATAGTAAACTTAAAGATAAAGACTTTACTTGTTCTTTCTAGTGTGATGTGATTAATGATATAATTTTACTTTTAAATGATACCAAAACGAAGAGTTAGATTGCTTAACAATATTAAGCTAGTAAAGCACCATAATAATATTTGAAGTGTTCGAAGTTTGATGGCAAAAATGTAACAAATCAACAAATTTTCAAGTGATTATATCATCTAGTTTGTTGTTTTCCATAATTGTACATTGTTAATAGAAATATTTGCTCAGCTTTGAGCGGCGATCTTACGCTCATTATCAGCGGCCATGTCAACATCAAGAACAAATTTTGTCCAAAACCAATGTGATTTCCACACTTTACTCATTTCTTCAATTGGGATGTTCTTTGTCTCGGGGAGGAACAAGGCGATAAAGATTGTCATGACCAGCACAAATGCAGCAAAGAAAAAGAAAAGGCCAAACTTCAAATGACATAGCATGTTGAGGAAAATTTGTGCAATGCCAAAAGTGAAAAGCATGTTCACAGCAACATTGATAGCTTGACCTGCAGACCGAACCTCAAGAGAGCATATTTCACTTGGTACCAACCATCCTAGTGGACCCCAAGACCAAGCAAATGCTGCAACATATGCACATATAAAGAACAAAAGAAGGTTGGCTTCTCCTTTGGTAAATGACCCTTCACCACTCACTCCATACTTTAAAGCAATCATGGTTCCAACAGCGATCTGCATCATAAGAACTTTAAATTAGTTATGCATCCCATTGCTAACTTCTAAGAAATAAATATGTTTTAAAAGAACAATATGTAAAGTATATATGATTCTTAATTAATAGTTAGAGTTGGAAATTTCTTTCACCTGACAAATAAACATTTGGATGCCACCTTCAAGAAATAAGAACCTTCTTCCAAACTTATCAACGGTGAAGATGGAAACAAAAGTGGCAAGCACGTTGACACCTCCTAAGATAACTGCGGACATTAGGGCAGCATCATTGCCAAAGCCCAACGTCTTGAAAAGAACGGGTGCGTAAAACATGATAACATTGATGCCAGTGAGTTGTTGGAAGAAAGGAATGAAAGAGCAGAAAGTCAATTGGGGCTTGTATTTTGGTTGCGTAATATTCTTCCACGAGTGTTCTGCGTTTTTTGCTGCCTCACTTGCATTAATAAGATCTTGAAGTTCCTCGTCAACATTGTCGACTCCACGAATCTTTTGTAATATTTCCTTGGCTACTTCCGGTAGGCCTCTTTCAATCATAGAATTGGGTGTGTCATCTAAGAAAAGTGATCCCAAACACAACATGATTGCAGGAACAGCTCCAAGACCTAGAGAAATTCTCCATCCATTTTCAAGTTTGGAAGTCCCATAGTTGATAAGATTGGCAACTAAGATGCCAATTGTAATCATCATTTGAAAACCAATATTGAGAGCACCTCTGATTTTTGCTGGAGCAATCTCTGATAAATAGTGGAACAGACTGTTGAAAAATGAATGCAATTAGGCAACACTCAATCATAAATTAGGTTTATTCTTTACACTTGAAATGAAAACATAATAGTGAATATGATATTAATTCTTCTTACTTGATTACAATATCCAACACCAAAGCCAAGTAATAAACGGCCAATGATAAGCATTCTAATGTCCGTAGCAAAACCATTCAACAATGCACCAATGAGGAAAAACAAACCACCTATAAACATTGAAGTTTTGCGCCCCATCACTCTTGTGGTTGAGGAAGCAAAGAAAGAAGCTACCAATGCAGCAAGATACAAGGAAGAGGTGAAAAGGGTGAGGAGCTCATTGTCATATTTGCAATATTGGTTTTCTTGATGGATTTCACCTTTCATTTGTTTGTAAACATTTGGAAAGAATTTAATCAAGAATGGATCCATGGAAGTCACTCCTCCTGTAATTCCCAAATCATAACCAAATAGTAGACCTCCCATCGCTGCCACAAAAGATGTAATCAACACAAATATTGTGACTTTACCGTCAAATTGTTTTGCATTTCCTGTATCCACAAAAGACCCACCTGCCATCTTTTAACTTTGTATAAGTAATATTACTACAAATCTTGGTATTGATGATAAGCTAGTTACAAACAAACAAGAAGAGTTGTGCTTCTTTCCTTGATACTCCTGTTAAAAAGATTTGAGATTTATACAAAGAAAATGATAAATATCGGCCACTAAAGATAGATTCTAACTACCATTGTTATGTTAAGTTTTTGTGTTGCGCTTTTTTTAGATCATAGAGGTTTGATCCACATGTATATTACAAATTATGATGTATGTTATCGTTTAGATTGTTGGCTAAAAAGTAGGGAGATCAAATACTAATTTAGAGAGAAAAAAAAAACTACAATTGTAAAATAATTCTTAGTTGTAACATAATTGTTGTTGCAGATAAGAACTTAAATGTATTTTTCATTGTAATGGATATCGTTAGAAAAAAATTATAGTCAAATATTTGTTTTTGTTAAAAAAAAAAATTATTAACAAGAATTAGTTAGTGTTATTGGTGTTTGGATTTTACCTTTTCCTTATTTTTCAATTTTCTCATGTAAGATTTATAGATTATAGTTATTTTTCATATACATGGATGTCTTCATATAATGTATACAACAACTACACACATTATTTAGGCCAACTGTATTGTATATTATATTTTCTTAATCTATATAAAGAAAATATCAATTTTTTGTGTGATTTTTCTTTCTTAATTTTATCTTTTATTTTGTCTTATTTTATACCTAAATATCACATCGTATTATTTAATTTGACAATTCAATACAATTAATAAAATTATTTGATCTATTGAACAATTTTATTGACAAATTCGATTTTAAAAAAATAATTTTATTAAATAATAAATTTAAGAAAAAATTGCATTGACCCTTTTTAAATTCTTTTTGAATAATACTTATTTTTTGGAAAAAAATAGTTTCTTTGTGTAGTAGAAGGTTGTTAATTCGAAGTCGTCGGTACTCAAACATTCACCCGTGTTTTCTTTTTTTCTTACATGATGAATTACAACGTTGGAAGTAACTAACGTTCTCGCATCTCATCTCATGGCATTCAAACTCACTCACTCCGTTACCACCAAATTCCGTTACTTTTCTTCTTCTTCAGCTGCAGATACACTTGTCTCCATCTTCACCACCAAAGGTACCTCCGCACCAGAACTCGACACCATCGCACCTGAACTCACCCCACACCTCGTTGAATCTGTACTCACGCGCCTCCACAGTTGGCGCGTCGCTCAAACCTTCTTCCATTGGGCTTCCAACCAACAAACCCATTATCACCACACTTCCTTCACCTACAATGCCATCGCTTCAATCTTCTCTCGTTCCCGTCAAACCCAACCTCTCATTGACCTCGCTAAACACCTCCCCAATTCCTCCGTTTCATTCACCCCTGGTTCCTTCTCTTTCTTCCTTCGTTGCCTCGGTAATCTTCGCTTGGTTCGTGAAGCCAACCAGCTGTTCGATGAAATGTCTCAAAGGGGTCTTTGTGTCCCCAATCGTCATTGCTACAACACTTTGTTGGATATCATTTCCAAAACTGGTTCCCTTCATTTTATGGAGATTAGGTTGAATGAAATGAAGGGTTTTGATTGGGAGTTTGATAAGTACACTTTAACACCGGTTATTGTTACTTATTGTAATGCTCGTAGGTTTGATCAGGCTTTGAGTGTGTATAAGGAAATGGAGGAGAAAGGTTGGGTTGATGAACGTGTTTGTTCTATGATGGCTTTGTATTTTTCTAAATGGGGTGAGGTTGATAAGGCTTTTGAGTTGGTGGAGAGGATGGGTGAACATGGAATGAGACTCAGTGAGAAGACTTTTTGTGTTTTGATCCATGGGTTTGTCAAGGAGTCGAGGGTTGATAAGGCGCTTCACCTGTTTGATAAAATGCGTAAGGAGGAGGGTTGTTTTGTGCCTGATATTTCTTTGTATGATGTTCTCATTGGAGGACTATGTAAGAAGAAGGATATTGACAGGGCTTTGAGCTTGCTTTCTGAGATGAAGGAATTTGGTGTTAGGCCGGACATTGGAATTTTTACTAAATTGATATCATCTTTTTCGGATAATACAAATATGCTTTCCAAGTTACTAGAAGAAATTCCAGAAGGGGAGGAAGAGGAACAAACTCTCGTTTTGATTTACAATGCACTTTTGACGTGTTATGTGAATGATGGGTTGATGGATGAAGCTTATCGCCTTATTCAAATGATGATTCAAAGAAAATCTAGTACTGATGACGCATCCCGGATGGGTAGTTTCTTCAAGGCCATCAAAAGATTGGTTTTCCCAAATATCACTTCCTTTAGCATTGTTATTGACGGATTGCTAAAAAAGGATCGGTTGGACCTCGCATTGACCCTTTTTAACGATATGCGACAATTTGTTGGTAAACCAACTGTTTTGATTTACAACAATCTGATTGATAGTCTCTGCAAATCCAATAGATTGGAGGAGAGCTATGAGCTCCTAAGAGAGATGAAAGAATTAGGAATTGAACCTACTCATTTCACTTACAACTCCATTTATGGATGCCTGTGTAAAAGAAAGGATGTATCAGGAGCCCGCGATATTTTAAAGGAGATGGGTGCATGTGGGCATGGACCATGGATAAAACATTCCACCCTTCTTGTGAAAGAGCTATGTGATCATGGGAGGGTGATAGAAGCGTGTGAGTTTCTCGATAACATGGTTCAGCAAGGCTTCCTTCCTGATATAGTTTCGTATTCAGCAGCAATTGGTGGCTTGATCAATATTCACGAAGTGGATCATGCAATGAAAATATTCAGAGATTTGTGTTCTCGCGGCCACTGTCCGGATGTGGTTTGTTTTAACATGTTGATAAGAGGGCTATGCAAAGCCAACAGATTGACAGAGGCGGAAAATCTATTAAATGAGCTTGTTGAGAGGGGTCTCTCTCCCTCAGTTGTTACCTACAATTTGTTTATCGATAGTTGGTGCAAAAATGGTTCTGTCGATAAGGCTACGGCGCTTCTTTTCAAAATGTCTGAAGAAGACAAAGAGCCTAGTATCATTACATACACAACTTTGGTGGATGGATTATGCAAAGCAGAAAGGCCCGATGATGCTCTATTGCTCTGGAAAGAGATGGAAAGAAAAGGTTGTCATCCAAATCGAATCGCTTTCATGGCGCTTATTTACGGTCTTTGCAGATGCTGTAGGCCAACTGAAGCCCTTTGTTATTTACGCGAGATGGAACAGAAAGAAATGAAACCCGACGCCTTCATTTACATTGCATTGCTAAGTGCTTATCTGTCTGATATGAATTTGACATCTGCATTTGAGATATTCAGAGAGATGGTTGATTTAGGATATTTTCCAAAACCTCTTGATAAAAACTACCCCATTGCAGTAGATGCAACACTCAAGTTTTGTAAGGATCACAGAACATCCTCAAGCATCCAAGTTTTAATGGAAGAGGGAAAAATTCCAACACATTGTGAACTGTTGGAAGTTAAAGGTTAATCTAATCAAAGAGAGTCAACTATTTTTTTAGATTGCTAGAGTAAATGTTACATATCAAATTGATGGGTCTGGCACATAAAGAAATGTACAGAAAAATGCATCTGTTACACGCCTCTGATATTTTGCTTACAAAAAGAATGTGAAAGGATCAGAAACAATGGATACACAATCAAAGGCACCTTTCCACTGTAATCAAAGGCACTTTTCTGAGAAGCTTTGGGAAGAAGAAATATATCCAGTCATATAGTCCACAAAGTTGCTAAATATATCCAGTCAAAATAATGGTTAAATATGTTGCCAGACTATTAGCTTAAGTGATGTGCTCAACAAAACAGGAAGTGGACTGACCGTAGGTGGAATGGCACATAGCAGGACTGAGGGAGCATATGTGGCTAGCAACACATTGGAAAATTTTGGTTATGAATAATATCAAGGATAGAATCAAGGGCAATGTGTAAGGATAACTTAATATGCTTCATGTTTGACATAATACTTAAGTTGGCCAATTTGTTTGGGTCTGCACGGTTTTGGTTCAAGTACTGGAGCGGAATTTAAAATCACTTAATGTAGAATTATGCAGCACACAATGGAGTTCTTTTTTGGTGTATTTTTTTGGTTGCAATTACTTTCTTAAAAGAAATAGATATCTCAATTATATCACTTATATAGCAAGGAAACTATAGTAATTGACACTTTAAATTAAGTGATGAAGGAATTCAATTCATTTTGTCTTTCAGATTTTTTTTACTAAATTACAAAAATAAATTATCCAAAAAAATGTTTAAAAAGTTGTAGATAAGTTGACATCCCATGCAAAAGACAACCAAAACCAGTTAATTAAACTACAGTTAAATAAGATAAAATGTATTCCATGTATGTCAATGTCAGAAAACCTAGTATGTGCTGGAACATAGACAATAATACAACAGAGATTGAGAAAAGATAAATAAAATATAAACTGGGAAACAAATCATTCAATAAAAAAATAGTAAACACGTTATTAAAATAAATAACTTTTTAAATAATTATTATCGTGCTATCCAGCAATGATTAGCAACATCTAAATACTACTAGTATGAATATATTATAAAAATAATCATTATTGACATATGTCATACTAACTATTAAATATAGAGACTTTATCTCGGAATTCATGCATTTAACGTTAAACATTGCTTTTTTCAACAAAATATTTCTATTTTTGAAATCCTTTTATTAAAAAAAAGATAAATATCGATAAAATTGATTTAATTAGATAGAGAATTGATTTATACTCTGAGTATAAGCATACTGATTAGTAGATAATAGGTAAATACTTGTATGTAATGTTGACCTAATTCTATTAAATCACATAACTCAACCCAAGTGATCTAAACTTTTTAATAGCTGAAAAAAAAATTACAATTTGTCTCCATGTTGATTTTGTATACCCACAGGCAATTGGCAAGTTCCTCTTCATTCTTCAACTTCAAAACACACTCTCTGACGCAGCTATCTTGAAAGTCAAGTAAGAATCTCACACACACATAGAAAGTCCAACCAATCTTCATCATAACACTTTTCTCTAAAACACACACACTAAAATAAAAGCAAACCCCATTTCACACGCTCAAATAAAGTTTTAAACTTCACTCTCCAATTCCTTGCTTAAACAACCTTCGTTTCCTGCTTATTTTATTATTATTATTATTATTATTATTATTATTATTATAAAATAAAAAGTTTTTTTTTTCTTCTTCTCCGTTAGGAATGTTATGTCAATAAACTTCAATAAGAAACACCAACCGCTGCAAAACGCCATGCCGGTGCATCCAATTCGCGACATTCCATCATCGTTCGGAGATCCGCCGCCGAATTTATCCTTACCGGAGCTCCATGAAACGGCTTACGAGATCCTGTTAGCAGCTTGCAGGAGCTCAGGTCCGAAGCCGTTAACATTCATATCGCAGTCGGAGAGGGGAGCTAGGGATCGGGCTCCGACGGCGTCGCATCACCGGTCACGGACTTCGACGGCGGCGAGCAATGTGAAGAAGGCTCTTGGACTCAAAACGTCGTCGTCTTCGAGGAGTAAACGTGCAGTGACGACGGGGGAGTTGATGAGAGTTCAGATGAGAATCTCTGAACAGAGTGATAATAGAATTAGGAGAGCACTTCTCAGAATTGCTGCTGCTCAGGTTTCAATTTTGTTCTTTCCTTCCTTTTTTTTACTGAAATTCTAAATTTCATATGAGGACTTTTTTAATAGTATTAAAAAAAAATTAAAATAATTAATAACCATGAATTTTTTTAGTAATAGCTAGCTTTTCCAATAGCTAGAGTTTAGTCATAGATAAGTAAATTATGGTCAAGATTGTTGTAGTCAGGGTTAGCTAGATTTTTTAATTTGTTGAATTTCATAAAATAAAATTGAATCAGAAGCTTATTTAAGTTCTCTAGTTTTTATTGTTTTTAATAATAGCTAGTTCTCTAGTTGTTTTAGTTCTTTTTGAAAGTTCTATAAAAATATTGGTGTGAGTGAAGAATCATAAGCTTAGTTTTAATCGAAAAGTACTAATAAGCTTTTGCTTTGGTGTGATTTATTTACAAAATTTATGTAAGACATGAAAGTAAGTTATACGTGAATATTGAATAGCGTGAGTATTGAAGTTGAACCAAGTAATCCAAGTTCAGAAGGAATTATTTGAAGTCAAATGCTAACAGCCTTAAGGGCATTTGTTATTGAATCAAAAATAGAAACTTTATACTATTCAATATGCATGGATAGTTGTGCATTCAATTTCTTAAAACTTTAAATGTTGATTTTTCAATAAAAAATTTCCTTTCTTGAAGACCCTTATTTGAAATAGGTCTATATGCTTTCGTTTTTCCACACATAAAATTTCATCTATTAATTTTTTTAGCTATCTCAAGAGTACATGAACCCTCTTGTGGTTTTACAAATGAGACGTCACTCTATTCTACAACTGAAGTTGGACTTCCCCTAGTTGACTTCTGTTGACTACCGTAATATGTTGAAATTTGGTTGGTGTGTTTGACTTCTGTTGAACATCAGCTTTTGTTGTTTAGAATAGATTATCTGTATTTTACTTTCTTTTATTGCTTGTTTGTTGATTATTAAGTTGGATATATTTCCTACTGCTGGAAAAGGTTATACTTCATTTCATTCCTGTATGATTGTGAGTAAAAATTGTGGACCAAGATTTAAATTTTCAACCAGTTCATTTTTCTCCTTACATATGATTAATCACTAATGGTAGCTTACTAGGTCTTTGTTCATGAAATTGAAATAGCTCGGAAGACGCATGGAGTTAGTGGTTCTTCCTTTAGAGCTTATACAACTCTTCAAGGTTTCAGATTTTTCCACTGAACAAGAGTATGAGGCTTTTTTTAGAAGAAATTTGAAGGTTCTTGAAACAGGACTCCTCTTGCATCCGCACATTCCATTAAATAAATCCGACAGTTCTGCACAGAACCTCCGCCGTATAATCTGTAAAGCCCTTGAGAAACCTATGGATATTGCAAAGAGCAGTGAATCAATGCAAACCCTCCGGAGTGTTGTTTTGTCACTTTCTTGCAGATCATCTGACGGGTCTGTTCCTGAGACATGTCATTGGGCTGATGGGTTTCCAATGAACCTTTGGATCTACCAAACTCTTTTAGAAGCCTGTTTTGATATTCATGTTGAAAGTTGTGTGATAGAAGAGATTGATGAGGTCTTAGAGCTCATTAAGAAGACCTGGGTTATGCTCGGAATCAACGAAACGCTGCATAATATTTGTTTCACATGGGTCTTATTTCATAGATATGTCGTCACGGGTGAATTAGAAAGCGATCTGTTGTTTGCATCCTGTAATCTATTGGGGGAAGTTGAGAAAGATACTAAGATCATGAAGGATCCTTTGTACTCAAAAAAATTGAGCTCCACATTGAATCTGATGTTGGGTTGGGCGGATAGAAGGCTCCTTGCCTACCATGACACTTTCCATAATGGTAATATTGAATCAATGGAATGCATTGTATCTCTTGCAGCACTATCAGCAAAGATACTGGCAGAAGATATCTCTCATGAGTATAATACAGAGAAGGAAGAAGCCGATGTAGCCTACACCAGAGTTGAAAATTATATTCGATCATCAGTACGTGCTGTTTTCATTCAGGCAAGTTCTATCACTCAAGCTTCTTTTAAATGGTACATGCTTATTATTTATTGTGACATTTGTTTGTTAAGGGTAACCTTTTGATACGATTAACCTAAATGGTGTAAAATCGATTGTTTTACAAAGCTATTTACCTAATTTTGGTGTCACTCATATGGCTTAACTCTTTTTAATCTCTTTTAAGGCAGAAATTGGAAAAAGTGGACCCCAGCAAGCATCTATCTAGAAAACAGAACAAAGCTTTTCCCATTCTTTCTGTCCTGGCACAAGACATTACTGAACTGGCTTTTAAGGAGAAAACCATATTTAGTCCCAAACTGAAGAGATGGCATCCTCTCGCCGCTGGTGTTGCGGTTGCTACCCTTCATGTGTGTTATGGAAATGAGTTGAAGCAATATGTTAAAGGTATCAATGAGTTGACACCTGATGCTATAGAAGTGCTGATGGCTGCCGACAAGCTGGAGAAAGAGTTGGTGCAGATAGCAGTGGAAGATTCTGTTGACAGTGAAGATGGTGGCAAATCCATTATTAAGCAGATCCAACCTTATGAGGCTGAATCTATAATTGCTAGCCTGGTTAAGTCATGGATAAAGATCAGAGTGGATAGACTGGGGGAATTGGTTGACAGAATTCTGCAACAAGAGGTATGTCAAATCTTGTTGCTCATAATTTAATCAAGTTATTTTAAAAAATAAAAAAATAAAGATTAAACAAATCCATTCTCTCTCATTTTTGTCTTTACAATTGATTTAAGATATTGTCAACAAGAACATCGTTGTTGGCAAGTTTAAAAGTTTGAATATGCTACTCCATACTCAAATATAAGCAAAAAATTAGTCATATTTGGTGGTCCAAAATATAAACAAAATTTAACTAATTTCACCCTATTTAATGTTTACTGTTCTTAAAATAGTGAAAATACCCTTCAATGGAGCATGTTCCCATACATGAAATTAAAGGAAAGAGAGAGTAATTTGGAAAATGCAATTATCTTAATTATTGCATCGAGAAAACTAAATGAGGTTAACTACTATTCTTAATTTGTGTGTAACTAGTTACTTTTGCTTATAATTGTGTGTGGAAGGAATAATTTTTAACTTCACCATCCTTTCCTACAGGCATGGAATCTACGGGAAAATAAAGAGGGGTTTGCTCCTTCTGCAGTTCAAGTTCTACGTTTCGTCGATGACACTTTGGAAGCTTTCTTCCTCTTGCCCATATCCATGCACACGATTTTACTTCCTGAATTGATATGTGGTCTTGACAAATCTATCCAACAATACATTTTGAAAGCAAAATCTGGCTGCGGTATATATTCATTGCATTAGCATTTGATTTACCTATTCAATTCCTGTGTGACTAAGTTTTTCTCTTCTTATGGTCTGTAGGGAACCGTAATACATTCATCCCGACTTTGCCTGCATTGACTAGGTGTTCAACAAAAGCAAAATACCACAGTGTATTCCGGAAAAAAGAAAAGCCACAAATGACTCAGAGGAGGAAAGCCCTTGTTGCATCCACAAATGGAGATAGCTCATTTGATGTACCCCAACTGTTTGTTCGCATCAATACTATGCAACGTATTCGCATGGAATTAGGGGTTTTGGAAACGAGAGTAGTTGCTAATCTTAGCAGTTCTAATTCCATTAATGACGATGATATATTAGATGGGGTGAGCTTCAAACTTTCTGCAGCTGCTGCAGTGGAAGGTATCCGTCAACTATGCGAGTGTGTGGCATACAAAGCTGTTTTCCAAGATCTATATCATGTTCTTTGGGACGGTCTATATGTTGGAGAAGTTTCATCCACAAGGATTGAGCCTTTTCTTCAGGAGCTTGAACAATACTTAGAGATCATATCATCAACAGTTCATGATAAAGTTAGAACTCGAGTAATTGTTGAAGTAATGCGGGCTTCTTTCGATGGGTTCTTGTTGGTTTTGCTGGCTGGAGGTTCATCTCGTGCTTTCTCTTTGCAAGATTCTGTTATAATAGAGGAAGATTTCAAGCTTCTGAGCGACTTGTTTTGGTCGAATGGGGACGGATTGCCAGCTGAATTGATAGAAAAGCAGTCTGCAACTGTTAGAAGTGTACTTCCCTTGTTCCACGCGGATACTCAACACATAATTCAGCAATTTATTGAACTTACTAAGGAAATGTATGGTTCTTCGGCTAAATCTCGGCTTCCGTTGCCTCCAAAAGCAGATCTATGGAGCCCAAGAGAACCGGACACGCTTCTTCGAGTTTTGTGTTACAGGAATGATGAGGCAGCAGCCAAGTTCCTTAAGAAGAATTACAACTTGCCTACGAAAATCTAACAAATTGACAAGTAACCCCCTGATATTACTTCAAGCCTTGCCACCATATATATATATATATAAAAATTTAGTGGCTTAATTTTTATGTTTTAAAATTCTCACTGGTGAAAGTGGTATGCATGATACTACTATCTTTCCTAATCAGTGGTTTGGTTAAGTTTAGGAAAGATGGTGCTTTATCTTCGATAATGCTTAAAACTATATTTGTACAGGTGTCTGATTCTTTGTTGATGTTTCCAGCTTGTGACAAAAAGCAATTTCTGACCTCTCCGTGGTGCGGTATTTTTTTCTTACACGAACAAGACTTGAGTTTGGCCATGTAATAATAATAAATCTACTTATTTTATTTATTTTGTGCAAGGACATACTTAGGATAACGCATAATTTAACGGTAAAAATTCCTCGTGAAAAGATGTAGAAACCAAATATTCATGCAGATAAGGTAATAAAAAAAAAGTTTTTTTTTTATCGTAGAATTGCCCAATAAAGTCCGGATTGATTTACGTTAATATTCCAAAAAATGAGGATAAAATTGCTATGCTATTCAATTTCTATTTTATAATATTGTGTTTCCGCATCTCCATTTTATTAGGAAAAAAAATATACTCGTAAGTGTATTCCGAACACTTAATTTCATTGGGAAGAGTACATTTTGGTTTTTTGGAAAATTTGGAAGACGAGTGCATAGCATAAATTTTGCTTTTTCTTGAACGTGTATATCGAAAGTTATGTTGGGTGGAAAAAACTCGTCCCAGTTATAAAATGTTTTTTTTTTTTTTCACAACCTCAACTTTAGATTCGATTAAGCGTTTAGATTTTATGTTGTTGTTGGTTACTTAATTGCTGTCCGTGGATTTCGCTGATTTTAACTAAGTTGAAATAAGTACTTATAAGTTTTAACACATTTTTTTTTTTTGTTTATGTTAGTAATTTAAGGAAACACAGTTTTTTTTTTTGGTACATATGCATACTTTCGAAAAACTGCTATTTTTTATTTTTTCTGAAAGTACATTTTCAAAATCTGTGCAGTTTTAAAAAAAAGTGATGGTGGACAAAGCTGCTTCCCTTTGTTAATTAAAAAAAGTGATGGTGGACAAAACATTATATTTTTAGAGAGAATATGTTTTCTTCCCTGAGGTGGATGAGGAAATTAACAAAACTCTGTAACTGGTAAGTGTATATTTGATTTCACAGTGAAATTAATAAAATCACGATAAACCACTATAATGTATGTACATATGATGTGTGATATGGATACTCCAATCTCTAAGTCTGGAAGTTTCCAATCGTCTCAAGGATGTTTCTATAAGGATGGGGACTGCACGATCTCTTTGGATATAAGCTGAATTGCCAGAGAAGAATATGCTTAAATCTAAATCTCCTTGTAACCATCTCATGCAAGAGAAATATTTTTAATGTATATCAAACATAAAACAAAATTATATAATTTGATCTATCCTGCTTTATTCTATCTATCAAACGCAACTACAGTTTACACCAAGAAATCCCCAAACAAATTGCCAAACCAGTGACAACGGAAGGTGGCTTTACCATGGCAATGGAAGGTGACTTTTTTTTTGTGACAGAAGATGAAAGATATGATGTTGGAAATAAGAGGATGTGGAGATGAAGAAAAAAAGAAGCTCGAGAGCTTGAAGTTCGAGAGAAAACTCAGAATCATATTAATCAGTAACCAAGTGAAACTAACAAATTGAATCTAGCAAACTCTAAACTAATCTTATCAAACATTGAGATTTATTAATCTATCTCACAGGGAACACTAAATATCCTTTAGATTATTTAACCTTGAAGGACTATAGTTATTACGTTATATGATCTTCAAAACTAATTCAGATTTTTGTATTTTGAATCTTAATAATAATAGATAAATGCCAAGTAGATGTCCAAAAAATATCAAAGAAATAATTTTGGTCTGGGGTTTCTCAATCCTAAAAATGACATCTCCACCATTCAGTCAAAAAACATGTAATACCAAAAATTGTTTGATCATTCAAAACTCAGAGTAACTAACAATGCCTGCAAAATCTTTCCATGGCCTTTCTATTAGTTGTATACATGTATGTGTACATGAAGTGCGAACTAATAAATATGCTTACCTACTGATAAAGAAACAGAAAACTAAACTAAAAAGGATTCCTTTTTAGTCCTTTCCTTTTCGAAGCAGGTTTTGAGCTTGTTTTCTGCCAAACATAAGACAAGAGACCAGTTATGGCTAGCTTAAGTTATTTCCAATCAAATATAAAAAACCGGAATCTAAGGCAATGAAAAGAATTATATACGTACAGCTTTTGATTTTTTAATCTTCCCTCGGATCCTGTTCTTTGGAGGTTTCAATTTGTATATCCGCACCATCCAATGGTGAGTTGTGAACACCTGAAGTATTAAAAACCATGACTTACATCAGAAAACCAGAACAGACACCACAAAGAAAAATCGAAAGACTGGTTGCTGCTATGATTAATTATCTATTTCTTAGACTTTCTCACTAAGCCAACAAGTCTCAACAAAAATAGGGGCAACATATACAGAATGGCACAAATTTCTAGGATAATTATATCTGGAATCTACAATTTGTGTTGTCTTGCAATTTCCCAGTGGCAAGAACTAAACTAAATAGATAGCAATAATGCTCGTCACATTATTCGAAGAAGATAATCATTATTTGACCGTTGAGACCCAATCCTCAGTTGGTGTTTATGTAGTACACAAGGAGCCAAGAGGAGTATTGTCAAATCAAGTACAGACCAAAATATAGCCTTAAAAAGTCAAATTAAGAAGTTTATCAATGAGTGAGGATCTTTTATCACCAAGAGATAATAGAACAGACTCTTCAAAATTTATAAAGGTAAATTGTTTGTATAAATAAAACATTAAAATATGGTAGCACCAGCATATACTGGTGGACTATCAAGGAACAACACAAAATCATTATCCTAAGCTAAACACATGGTAACAGATATGTTGTAGATTAAATACCACGATTAGTTCAGCATGTGATTTTGTCTTGCCACAGACCAAGTTTAATTTCAGTATCATAATCATATATGAAATACACAGAGCAAGACAAAATTCCTAAAACAGAGCAGCAGACTATTGGAAAAAAAAACTCATGTCTCTCATAGAATAAAGATATGGTCTGAAACGAATTTGTAAAGATAGGTACTTTGCACCCCTCACCTTATAAGTCATTTTGTAAGAATGAGTTGATCAAATATAAAACTAAAAGAAAATAATCTGACCTCTTCAAAATGCGTAAGTTTGAAATATTTCTTCCCAATCTCTGTCCGCCTCACTCTATCGAAAGCTTTACCATCTGTCTCCACAAATCTGTAGCAAAGCAAAGTAGAGGAGTTAGCAGCCTAACAGTTAAAACAAAAAAAATTCAGACAGACAATTTTACAATGAAACTGACCTGTAATATGAAAGTTTATACATGAGGCAGTTAAGCATTGTTGGTGTGGCCATAGAATCAATTCGATATTGACCATCCCTCTTTTGCAGAAGTTGAAAAAAAAGGGTTAACACTACTCATAAGATGAGTAAATATTGAAAGAAGCTATAGTATCGTCTGATTTACAAATTAATATATCAATGCCCAGATTAAACAACCCAAATTGAATATAGGACTTACTAAGTAATCAGGTTCCTTTATGTGAGGAAATACACCCCCTCCAATACGAACCATCCACAGGAACTTATTAATATCGTCACTGGGATATCCAACCAATCCTAATCATAAGAATAAAGAAAGAAATCAGAACAGAATAACTTTGATAAGCTGAATATGTAAAAAAGAAGAAGCTGACCTCCAAAGACTACAAGAACATATTTGACATCCAAAGAGTGGAAAATTTCCCAGGCTGCCTTTTCTGGAGAAGACATGGCAGTACCAACAGTAGCAATATGTGTGTTATTCCAGGTATTATTGTCAACAATGACAGTTCGGTTAGCCATTGCAGTTGTTTGATATCCGTAATCCCACCAAGATGCCACCTACAAGAAATTTTATGAGCAGTAAAATTTAACTTCTCCTTTTCTTTTAATTGGAGGTAGGGAATTAATCTTAGGGAGGATTACAATTTTAAGCCATAAACCTTTATTATTTCAGGACACTATGCACTTGACTTGAGTGCTCAAATATATCATGGATTGAAGTTCAACATTAAACAATGTAAAATATTACTGAACATTAAGGGGTTAATATGCTTCCTACCTAGGAAGTATCTTCCCCGGAGTTCATAAATTATACTTTTCTCATAACTATGACATATCAAAGAATGTAGCACTGATGATTCAAATTAAATATAATGGTAATTAACTTCTACTCTCCAACAATCTACTGAAAAAATGAGAAAGGAAGCAAAATGTTCATGGGACCAAATATATATTGGAAGCTATGAATTACTTCCAAACTTAATACAAAAAACAAAGTAAACCATCGCTAGTCTCAATTGCATTTCACATTCCATGATATCAAACAATTGAAAATACAAAATAGTGATATTCTATCAGCAGCCTCAATGGCAACTAGCTCAACCTACAGTGGCATCACCTATCACATTACATTTTGTACATTTTAATGTACATTACAGAAAACTTTTCAATTTTAAAACTTGAATTTCAAGATTAGTACAGAATAAAGAAAATCATGCAGAAAACTTATTCAACTTTAAAACATGAATTTCAAAACCAGAGCTTATTTCACAATCTTTTTTAGATAGAAGATCAATAATAATCAGTACGTTGAACTTTTCAGATACAAGATACAGATAGTTCATTCCAAAGTGTTATAAAACAGATTAATAAGTTCGTATACAAGTAAATTCAAATGTTTCAGCAGAAAAAAATGGAAATGCCATGAAACTTACTTTGTCATCTACTTCTGTGTTATGACTCAACCAAGCATAAGCCTCTCTAAAATCATCAAAAACATGTAGTCCATCATTTGAATGTGATGTTAGAACAATAGAAGGAGCAGAATAAGCTTCTGCTGCTGCCCATACACTGTGAACCTACAGGAGAGATCAAGATAATGATGTCACTGTGAAGTGTGAACATCAAGAATTTTATATTTTTTATTGACATACAGTGGAGCATGAAGGTGCATTGTTGTTCAGAAAGACAATAACAAAAGATCAATAAAAGACGACGCCATATTCCTAATTGTGTACTAACCAGCACAGTTTTAACTACCAACGAGGAGTTTATCTAAAAGTGAAAGTAAATTTGTAACGTAATAATAATGAAATATATAAGTATCTTAAGTAAAACAAAAAAGAATAATTAAATAAATTCCTAGTGGGGAAAACAAAAAACATGTACAAAAAAAATAATAGATCATCTGAAAATACAATGGTTCAAAAATGTAGTCAACTTCAAATGAATGATGAGATGTTTGAGAAATTACCACATAGAAGGCACCCAGCAACACAAGTAAGATAATAGCAATGATGGATGTTTCCAAAGGTAAAACCAAAAGCTTTTTCTTAATCTGTGACTTGCTAGGAGGCTTTTCCACAGGTTCCTTTTCCTTCTTCTTGCTCTTCTTTGAGGTCCGTTCCTTAGGTGTGTCCTCGATTTTATCAGTCTTCACCGTATCATTTGGCACAACACTTCCGGAACTGGCATCTCCAGCCTTGATAATCCAAAGCACAATTTGAACAAGGAAAACTTATGGAATGACTAGAAGAAAAAAATCCAAATTTGATGACAATTAAAGAAAAAATGCTTACATCAACATGAGAATCAACTGATAGACTGGGTAGCTGAAGCTTAATTGATCTAGTGAAAACATCAAATGCTTGAGAAAGAGCAATTCCAGACAAGATGCAAGCCGCTGGAGCAAGTACAAGCATCAGGCGAACCTGATATTTGATAAGACTAGATACTCAATAAATTAAGATAATAAAAAGTAAATTTATAAGTTGAAAAACTACAGTCCCAAGAATGTCTTACCATGACACCTGAAAAATATACCGATGTAACAATATAAAGTATCACAAAAGAGCTTGCATCAGATAGAGGTGAAAAGCATGCCTGCAGCAGTAAGCAGCAACATGACTTAGTTGAGATATAAAAAAATGAAAAAATCAAACAGAAGATTTTTGTATAAAGAGAACTCACAATAATGCCAGCTGGAACTAAGAATGCCAAGACATTAATGTCCATAAAGTAAGAAGGCCAAGTAGGCGGCTGATGCTCACTAACGCTAGCAATGATTGGTATGTATTTGCTTGCATAAGTACTGAAACACCACAAACAAGTATTTAGGATTGGAGCCAACTCATATTGAGAAAATATTTTGCAAAATGAAGACACTTCTTCGAGCTATCATATTTTGTAATTTCAGTTTCACAGTTACTATGAAATTGAAGAACCAATAAGCACCTCAAACAGAAAAATGGCCTTTTAGGTGACATGTGACTATTTAACTATAAATTGTTTCTTATGAAAGTTTGAATAATTAAAAGGTCAAACACAACACTGACGGATCTAATAGACTTAAACTTCTTCCACTCCATCCCATTGTTGGGCTCGAAGCTACCATTGCAACAAGTACTGCAATCATTGCCAAACATACTGCCCTGCAAAATAAACAAGAAAAGGACAAAGATTAGTTTCACTCCCCACCGGTGATGTTTTCAACAGTTAATAAGCCAATCAAAGGGACACCCACAGGCCGCTAGAAACAACTAGTGCCACAGCTACTTTGAACATTTTTGGTGACAGTATTCCTTTAATATAGTATACAAGAGCCACCACATGGATGAGAAAGAAAACCTGCACAAGAAAACAAGCTAATGTTTCAAATAAATTAATTGGACAGATATAAAGAGAAGGGGAAATACAAACAAAATGATTGATTGATACTTCATAGTTTAGGTCATGCACATAATAATTAGATTTCAAAGCTTGCATGAGATTTGCTTAAGTAGTGATTAACAAAGTTAACAAGTGATAATTAACGAAACAACCAAGACTTTTTCCACTAGGAGGAGGTCGATGTCTCTACTTGATGGGTTAACATTGTGAAAAATATTTCACCACTATTAAATTTGTTTTTCTCAACTTTTCCACTCTTGCCAATTCACTTTGAAAGTTCAACTAGTTCAACTACAAACGTTCTGTAGTATCTACAAGCAGTTTAAGTTTTCACCTACCAAGTGAGTATGGATTCTTCAAATAGTCAAAAACAAATATTTTTTAATTAGTGCAAGGCCATTAGGAAGTCTGTCAAATTTAAGGATTGGGAATATTGTTCGAATTCTTTCTTTTGATAAGTGTTACCCCAAAAAATTGTATATTAAAAGGAGATGTAAATCATAGGATTAACGCTAGGTTGACAAAATGGAGAAATGCTTCAGCATTATTTCTCACAGAAGGTACTTCTGAAGCTCAAAGACCTTTACAAACACCCCAAAACCAACAATTGTGTCACTGAAAGTTGGGTGATGAAGTGCCAACAAGAACACAAAATTAAATGCTGTGAAAATAATAATAATAATAATAATAATAATAATAATAATAATAATAATAATAATATAATGGTAGATAAGTGGATATATACAATAAAGAATATGATTGTGATAGAAAGAAAGAAAGTTAGAGTGAATGACAGAATGTGCCCTAAGATGGTTTGGCCATGTGTGGAGTTGATCATCCAATGTATGGAGGTCTTCCAAATAAGCAAACGTAGAGATGAAGGGCAAGGAAAATATAAAAGAAGGAATTAAGAAATCACACAAATTTGGTTTTAGGAAAAACAGAATGTCTGGGTCTAAAAAAAACAGAATGACATCCCTTGATCCATGTATCCACCTCAACCTTGTAGAAAATGCATTTGTTAATGTAAAAAAAGTTTTCAAAGTTAACCGTATCATAGAAATAAATTTTTATAGTTATCTTGACAAAGCTATCAACTCTTCCAAGTTTGTAAGCTGATTTGTCTAATCTCTATATAGAATTAAAAAAACAATAACATAGAACATTCACCTAACCATGTATTCACAAAAAATGATGCAAGAGAGCCACTTTTCTATGAGTCGGGGCAAGTTCAACTTCGTCCAAAGACTAAGGGAAACTCACCAGAAATGATGCAAAGTGCTCTGACGTCATTACAGCATTAAATCCAACAACAGGCACCAATGCGGCCAATAGTGTGCCCAATACAACCTGCATTGATAAAATCATAATATTGTGAGCTAGGAACAAGATAATATGAACCAAAGATAGTTTTAAAATATAAAATCCATATCCAGTCAGATAACAATTCTGGGTTGTAATTGTATATAAAATGCAATGAAGTCACATTAAGCAGTCAACATGTAACCAAATGAATGACTCATTCTCAAATTTAGTAAAACGCAGAATTCGTACTAAATTCTGCATCACCCTATTAGTTCGACCTCATGCTAGAACAATTTATTAATTCGTTAGACTTCTGCGAAACTCCCTCGATTACAGTTTACTTTAGCAAGCACAAGTAAAAACAACATGCATTTCTACTCTCCACTAAAGTAAAGGAAAACATTTATATCCGTATTATTGAAACAAATACTTACAAGAGGTGCATACGCAATATAAAGTCGAGAAGAATAGCGGCCAGTTACTATGCACAATAGCACATGCATTGGAATAAGGTTAATGATAAAAGTGTACCCTCCCCATGAGCAAACCTGCAAGACAAGAATCAAATAACATAAATAAGAGGCAAAGGTCAACAATTCAACGTAAAAAAAAAAAAAAACAATGTCATAAAAACTTACCATGTAGAAGTATGCTATTGAATTCAATGTGGCATAAAAGAGGGACCCTGTATTCAATGTCTACATGACATGTAAAGATGAAGTCAGAAGCTTAATTGAGAGAGAATATAGAAAAGCTTAAGTGATTTCTATCGAAAGAGGCATACAGAACAAGCAGTTCAGACAAAACATTCAAATCACATTATTGGACAATGATAATAACCCATTACCCATTGTCTGTAATGAGGAAAATGTTGTTTTGTAATTTGTACGAAGACTATATCGTAAAAGTTGCATGAATGAATATGATTTGGTTGATGCATGTAAGTGGGGTGTACAATGTGCAGTTATTTTCGAAACTTTTTTCTTTGTTCCACCCACATACTGTTATGCATTCTGTCTTGTTGTGCTCAACTTCACATCACAATAACTTTTATCATACTTCATAACATTGTTGTTCTAATAATTCCCTACAAATTTACAAGAAACCAATCCCTTTATGTTCATTAGGAAGTAAAGTTGCTTGGCTGAGCACCTTAATATAGAGATAGAAAGTGAAGATCAAAGCAAATATGGCAACAGCTTCATTATCATAGCTTCCAGCCACTGATCGAGATATGTATGACGGCACCTGCATAAGATTTTGGACCAATTACAAGCAAGGGAAGTAAGGACTCGGCAACCAAAACAATACAGATGAGAGAAACAACTACCAATAGTCGTCATAGTCATAGATTTACAAATCTACACATCAACAAGGCTGTTAATCAATCAGATACTTATATTAAATATTGATTGGTTAAACATTCAAATATAGAATGCTGAATTGTTCGACCAATAATTTTGATCAATAGTTCATTACAACCATCAATGTTAGGTTTATAATCAGTAAGAAAATTGGATGAATGAAACACAGATTTTTTAGAAAATCACCATAGCCAAAAGAACTGCTGCTGTCAAGCCAGCCCCAGCACCTTTAACCTCCTACAAAAAGAAGGCAGATGCATCAAATTACAAAGCACATAAAATAGCAAAAACCTATAATAATAATATGTTGTTGTTTTGGCATGGTCAAACCTTTGTTAATAGATAAGTTGCCCATGAAGCAAAGGCTGAGAATATAGGTGCAGTAAATACACAAACAGTTTCAACCGACAGTGGTATGTTCAAGGAATTCAATGTCCTGACAGAATTGTTTGAATGAATATTTCATATCAGCATTTAGTCAATAGAAACATCATAGTATATGACGGCCAACAACTCCAACTGTGTGTTTCAAATACCTACCACCACAAGGTGCCTGCTGTCAAGGTCAAACCAGGATAGACGGTCCCACCAATCACACGACCAAGGGGATACCTAGAAACAGAAAGGTAACAAAGACATTACATCCAGTAACATTTACCAATAACCTGATTCATTAAACTACATATAGTATATAGAAGAAAGCGTGTTTCAATCCAAACATTGGGTACTTACCAAGTTCGGTCATCGAACCAGTTCCAGAAATCATATATCCCATTCTTGGTCAAAAACTGAAACAAACAAATATGTTTATCATCTTTAGTAACTCTTTATTGTATTGAGAAAAACAAAGTATAGTTGAACAAATATTTTATAGAATTATAGAAAGATAAAAAATTTAGCCATCATGAAAACCTTAGTCCTGGATAAAATGCAGTAACAGATGCAGAAGATGGAAGAATCATACAATTGGTTTGTGAATGAAGGGCTGTCAGAACTTGTGGGAGAGAACCCTATTGAGTGGATCATTAAAGCAGAAAGGTTTTCAAGAGGAGCAGAAAACACATTGCTCGGACAAACTGCAGTGGGCATTTATGAGAATGGAAGGAGTGGCTCTGTTATGGTTTCATTCTTGGTGCCAAGAAAACTGATGCAGATTGAGAGTCATTTTCCATGGCTCTAATTAGAAGATTCTGGGTAAGTTACAAAGGCAGTGTTACAAGAGAGGAAGGTAGCACAAACTTACATGTCTAGCGAGATGAAGAAGAATGAACAAAATCCAAACAATGGGTTTGAGGTCATAAAAGTCAAGATCGAAATGAAGCAGTCTAGGGAGACAACTCTCAAAACAGGTATCGCAATGGTAGAGAAGATTAATGAGAAGGGAGTCGAAGGTTCTGAAATTAGAATCACAGATGTCCTATCAGACTCTTTATTGTATTGAGAAAAACAAAGTACATTTTGAACAGATATTACAAAGAATGATGGAAAATTCCAGCTATTAACTGTCATGAGAACCTTAGTCCTGAAGAAAATGCAGTAACAGGTGCAGAACAGTTTTATTCCAAATAATGCTTACCTGAGTGACTCTGTAGTTGAAATAAGGATCGAATTCATGAATAACGCTCTCGTACTTTATAACCTGTATACAATGCATAAAAAATATGATGAACTGCTAGAATAACTCCGGAAACAAGCAGATTCAATAAACGATGCCAGAGAAATCTGAAAAAGAACATCATGATCTCAAAACTTTATCAGAGACACATAATTTCCAAACAGACTAAACACCGTTTTGAATTAGAGTTTAGTCCAATTCACAGAAATGTCTACACCGTCACCATTTTTACACAATACTTCAGAAACATGAGTGTCATAGATGACTCGTGCTTTTGGAAGCATAACCAGAGAAAAGAAATTCTATCAAAGAATAATTAAACAAATTAGAATTTCAACTAGTAGTAAGGCTTTAATTTATCATCTAATTATAATACTATTAACCACAAAATATATTTCAAGTGCGTGTAAATTATAAATGATATCATATATCATGAAGTTCGTCTCATCATACTTTGCATTTCATTTATTCAGTCTGAATATTTACATTGACGCCACTAGAGTCAACATTTTCAAGTAAGAAAAAAATTATAAACATTTACTGAGATTCAACTATCGTTTAGCAAAAATACAAAAATGAACCATAAACTGCAAGTTGTTGATGTTTATCAATAACGAAACGGTTCAATTGATCGGTTAACCGTGGCGTTGAATTCAGAAGCATACAATCTCAATGGAAACAAGGTGCAGATAACCAGATCTAAAAGTATGCGAAATGGAGAAATGCTTACGGAGAAGAGACGGATCGAGAAGGCGAGAACACCGATCAGGATCAGGATGAAGAACGCGAGAACATTACCAAATGCGTACCGGAGGGAGGATTGAGCCTCGGTGGCCGCCATTGACGGCCAAATTGAGCTCGAGAGATATAGAAAAAGAGAGAGAGGAGAGAGAGGAGAGAGGGAGAGACTGTGTTTCGGACTGACTGGGGTTTATAGTAGAGAAGTCGTTGCAGGAGCCAAGATGGGAGAAACAAGAGAGGGTTGGGTTAGCCTACGGACGAAAGAACGTGCAACGCTTGTGTGAAAGACAATAATAGGTCTATATTTTGCACTTGATGACTAAACTATCCTTTCTATTTCTTACGTGGCAAAAACTGTGTTGTGTTTTCTGCTAATATTGATGTAGCTGAGTCGTGTGATTGGCTGTGGAGGGTGTGTGGACTCTCTTTGTAGTTTTTAGTCTTCGGACAAGATTGATATTACATTTTTAGTCTTCGGACAAGATTGATATTACATTTTTAGTTTTGTATTATTGTATATATGTAAGTCTGTACTAAAAATAAAACCAACATCAAGTTTTGATCAATTTTTTTAAATCTAATTTTACTCTTTATTAATTAGTTTATGTACAATTTAACTTTTTTAACTTATTTAAATAACTAAAAATTTCTCGTATTTTTATTTATATAATAAAAAATACTAAGTTTTGGTGCAACATATATATTTTACTATAATTTTATCACTAATTTAAACTTTAAATTTTTCATATATTTACATCTATATAATAAAAAAGACTAAGTTTAATGCAACATAGTTTACTCTAATTTTATCATTAATTTAAACTATTTATTCTTTATAAATTAAATGGTTGAATTTTTTAAAATTATTATATAAAAATGTGTAACTTTTTTTTTATAAAAGAAATGATTAAATACAAATTTACACATAATTATGAAATTTCAGTTTGAATATTAGATAAGAAATTTAACTTAAAAATATCAATTTTTTTATCAATTGAAATAGGATTTCAAGATAAAATATATAATTTTTATTACATTTTATTAATAAAAATAGTCAGATAAATATGTTAGTGTTCGTCTACACGCTAGCGCTGTGTAAGAATTTCTAAATCATGTAGTTGTGCTACTTTTCCTGTATCACAGGTATTAAAAAAACGGTTGGAATAATAAATTTTAAAAATTGTGAAACTTTTCGTTATTTACTACTATAATTATTGATATTATAAGTAATGAAAAAAAAATCAGTGAGAATTAAATACAGATATTTTTTTGTAAAAAGAATATTAATATATATTGAATTTTAAATATATATATTTTTTACTATCCATCAAACATGTCAATTTTCCTGCAATTTATAGCAATTTATTATTTTACTTTTATTTTCACCAATTATATAAATTATAAAAAACACATTATGTAGTTAAGGAGCGTTACTTCGTAAAGCATTAGTTAAGGAGTGTTACTTCGTAAAGCAGTCAAAGTATTTTGAGTTCAAAATTTAAAAGTGTGGTTCATTATCTTAATTTTTGCTTAAATGTTGTTTTTTTTCTCTTAGTTAAAATAATCAATTAGGTAATTAATGTCCAGACTTTTAAACTTACATTGACTCTCTGTCTAATTGAAGAATGTATTTGTATACACGAGCATTCGATCTTTTTAATGAAAAATATCAAGATGTTAGTGTTATATTATGGATCAATCTCTTTATTACTTTCTTTGTTATCTCCCCAATGTGTGAACCCTCACAATATTATTAGATATGAGATAGCAAACAAAATAATATAATTTTAGACAAAAACGAGGGAAAAAAAACCACATTAAATGTGATGTTAATTTGATGGATTGAGAATTGTATGTGTTATTTTAATAAATTGAATGCGTAACTTAGCAACAGACATGAATAAATTTGTATCATGTCATATAAGATTTAACTTGAGAGAGTTATATTCATAATATCACTATTTGTGGGGAGTGAAGAATAAAGTTAATAGAGAATTATATGGTTCAATTGGGATAAAGATCACACAACTAAGGAATGTGAAGTATATGTTTTCGAAATCTTCGTGACTTTAATTTTTCATGTAAAAAAGCGTTTAAAATTCTTAATCAACCACATGTTATGATAACTCGTGTTTTTAAATTAATTATTTTCTAAGTGAATATTTTTTGAACATTTTTGTAGATCATAGTTCGAGCCATGAATGACGTAGTATCTCATTATCTTTAACGGTGCTTGAAGAATGATATCATTAAAAAATAAGAGGTGACTCCTCAATCCATATTTGCAATCATAAAATTGACATACCTTCAACTCATTTTGCTCTTCTCTTATATGTGAATGTTTGCACTGATGCATGTAATATAACCTGGAAAAAGTGATTAATATTGGATACTTTCTCAACAAGTATGCTAATGAGAGATTCTGAATATTCCTCTTTAATTTGTAGACAACTATAAAGGGATGAATAGGAGGTGGTTATCAAATTTGATTGTAATGGGAACTGGAGAGTGAAATAAGTAACGGTCAATGCATATTCCTCCTCAAATAAATAAATGCATGTTGCATTTTGGGGAGAGATTGCCTTCCAAACATAGCTCACTTGAGATGTAAAGGAGTGGATGCATGTGGCATGTGTCGAGGCCATGACGATGAGTGCATAAGGTTTAAAGGATATTGTTAAACGCATGCGAAAGTCATTCACACAATATTAAGCAGAATTGTTCTCGACCGTTGCAAGAGATATATGGACGAAAAGAATTGAGAAGCTATGCACCATCAAAGCCAAAACTGTAGACCAGGTGCTTCAACGATCTACAAGTACTCTACACACGTGGGAGCAAGCACACAAGCCTGTTGTATGCAACAAGTTTTGTGAAGTTCAATATCGACGCTGTATATATCGTGAACAACAACAATTGAGTATGGTTTTTGTGTGTGAGGGACCATGGTCGAATTTCCCTATTATTTCGCATGAATTGCTTCAAGCCGCTATTTGGATTAATTCTTTGAAACTTTTGCATGTTATATTTGAGATGAATCGCAAATAGTTGTTGATGATGTTCTCAACGGCAAAATTAATGGCACAGTAACGATGAGTATTTTATCACTAAGGGTTGTGTATGGTTGATTTTTTCAAAAAACTAATCCATATCCATTTTAAAATGAATTTAGATTTAATAATTAAATTTATTATTTAATTTAAAATCAATTATAAAATTAATTGATTATGGTTAAATAACTGGTTTATAGTTAAGCGACAGGTTTGAAAAATTCAATTTTAAAATTAATTTTTTTTTTCTTAACAACGATTAAAATTTGATTATTTTTAAATATTTATTTAAAAAAAACATTGATTCATAATTTAAAAATTAATTATTTAAAAAATTGATTATTCATATTTAAAAATTGATTATTTTTACAAAACAAAAGTTTAATAAAAGAATATACGTCAATTATACAATTGTTTTCTTTTGTGATTAAACTTGAACATGTTCAATTGTTTGTAATTAAAATTAATTTATTACTAACTTCAATAAGTCTATTGATTATAATTTATACTAATTCAATAAATTATTTATTATTAAAATCATAGAAAATACAAACACTTTAAAGTTTATTCGATGAAATTTAACAATTATTGAACTATAATAAAATCGTAGAAAATACAAACACTTAAAAATTTGTTTCAAACATCGAGATAAACATTACCACCACAAGATTTAGTAAATTTAAAATATCTAATAGATTTAATATATTAAATTTTGTCTTAAACATTTATAATTAAGTTAAGTTTGACTGTTTGAGCAATATCTAAATTTCAATATCATTGTTAACATAACATATTAATGTAATATTTTGAAAAAATTAATCATTTAAAAATCAATAATCTAAGAAGTTATATTTAAAATATTTAATCTATCATATTTTAGTCTTTCTCAATAAATATTAAATATTTTCATTCATTAACTAATCATTTCGGAGTTATGGAGATTTATGGTTTTTGAGAGTTGAGTACATAAAAATGGAATAAAAACTATATTCAAATATAAAACATAAGTGGGTATCTAATTGATTGACAAATAAACCGAATTATAATTATATTATTTTAACAGGATATTTAAAATATATTTAAATTTGATTTTGAATTTAGACCTCATAATTAAATTTTTTGCACAACTCTAATTAATTGTGATGAGTGACATTATAAATTACTATTTATTTTATTTAAAATTACATTTATTTTCTTGTTAAAAATAAAATGGCTTTATCAAATTAGAATGTTTGGTTCACAGAAAAGGTGAGATGGATTTAATAGATGAGAGGGAGGGAAGGAGAATTGAGTTGTGTTTAGTTTAGAAGAGAAAAAAGCAGTGTGGTTCAAGAAGAATGAAGAGATAATAATAATTTATTAATTTATTATTAATAATAATTTCTTAATTTTTTTTAATTTATTAATAATAATAATTTTGTAATTGTTAACTTTTTTTTGTTAATATATAAGCATTTTTTCTTAATTAATGATTGTTAGCTTATTAATAGGAATAATTTGTTACTCGTACTTTTTCTTTCACAAGTTTTGTTAAAGAATTTTATTATTTACTTTATTGTTTTTAATTATTTATGTCATGTATTTAACATTTTATTTTTTATTATTGTTATAAAAATTTAAGTTTAATTCTATTTTTATTTTAAATTAATTTTTTTATTTTAATTTTACATTCAAATAATATATAACAATATTAATTGGAATATTTAAATTAATATTTTAAGTTATAATAAAATTAAATATAAATAAAATATTAATGTATAAATTAAAGTTATTGTCACGACCCAAAAATTTAATGTCGTGACCGGCACACAAGCTATACTCCTAGCCTGATAAGCCTATCAACTAACTTAACAATTTAAACAACTAAATCGCTTTTTAACCATTTAAAAATATATATATGTTTTTTTCGAAATTTCGACAAAGTATCCTCTGTAACTTCAACATTTCTAAATTTTTGTAAAATCCCTGTTCAGCTTTCAATCCCGTCATAATTCAGATAACATAATCGAATTGCTTAATACACTTCTAAAAAAAAACTAAATAGACTTTCTAGACTCCAAAATAGTTGCAATTTACATAGACTCAACAAATCTTACAAAAAATGATCCTCGATCAAAGAGGCCTACCAAAAAAGAAGTATGTTGAGACTTGAATCAATAATAGATTCATACTCAACTGCTTGCGAATTTGAAAAAATAAGCAACATAAAAGGTAAGTCACAAAATTTAGTGAGGAGACAACAACTACCATCAATTAGAAGGGAAACACAAAAGGCACGAATAACTGTTTAATCGCTAAAACGAAATCAAAATTAACAACCTTAAAATCATCATAAAAATCAAACAAGTAACAATACAAATTTAGAGAACCAAGAGGTGGCTTTATCTCATTGATAGCTTTTTCCTCCTAAGGGTGACCTTTCCCTTAGGGGCAGCTTCATCTAACGGATGGTCCTCTCCTCTCAATTCTGCAACGCATCATCGTGTATCAATTAGGGAGCTTACATTTCGTTGATAGCTCTCTCCTCCTACGGATGATCTCTCTCGTAGGGGCGGCTCCATATGACGGTTAACCTTTCCTAATCAACACGTGGTAACTAGGTGCACTTAACGCGGTTAACGAATTAATAATTATAACAGCGATTTCCCAAAACACGCGTTTAAAATTATTTCATCGAAATTCATGAAAATATATTCAATCGCATAACAAATACATATTTAAATACTTTAACTCATACATATATCCAACAAATAACATATTATATAACAAAGACCGTTAAATTAAATAATTGACGAAATCGAGATAAAATTCAAAGGTTGTGTTTCTCAAAATTTTCAATAAATACTTTAATATAGAAAACAAGTAAAATAATAATAATAGCAGTATAAAAATATATGACGATGATCGTCGTCAACTCACAGCTATGGAGAATCGTCTAACTTTGCTCTCCAACAACTCTTAGAGTAGCCGGCAACATCTTAGCGGACAAATCTGAGTATCAAGAATATTTCCAAGACTTTAGAAAAATCTATTCTAAAGTTTAGCTAACTCTAGCAAACCCTAAAAATCATTTAAATCTACTATGAGCATAAAATAAGATTTGTAAGCAAAACTACATTTTTCTATGAACTCATACTAGAATTAGAGTTGTCTACTTACCTCTAAGGGTTTCAATCAACGACTCTCATTCGATGGGTACCCTTTTCTCTATAACATAAACCCTAACTCAAAAATTATAACCAAGAGTATTTTTCAATGGTTGTGAGGAGGTTAAATTCATTTTAATAATGGTTGATAGTTTGGGTATTAGAGAGAGAAAATAATCAAGGAGAAGGGAAGAAAGAAAAAAAGAAACAAAAATAGGGGGAATGAGGTGTGTGCCGAGAGAGAGAGAATAAGAAGAGGTAAAAGTGGAATGGAAAAAGAAAGTGGGGGTGGAATAGTGTAGTAGAGTTAGTTTTAATTAATTAATATTATAATATTATTTATTTATTTATTTATTATTATTATTATTATTATTTTTAAACAAAAAAAAAACAATGACACGGGCGTGTCAATCTCCTCGCCTTGTGAAAAATTCGTCCTCGAATTTATTTGACTTTTTATTTAATTAATAAATACTACTGACATTAAGTTTCAACATAAATGTGGGTACTTTGCACGGATGACTTCATCGGGTTCCCACGTAGTTTCTTCACCTGATGGACCACGCCAAAGAACTTTTACTGAAACGATATCCTTTGAGCATAAACGTCTCACTTGGCGATCTAATATAGCTACCGGGTGCTCAACTTATGATAGACTCTCATCTAACTGCACGTCTTCATGATTAATCACATGAGAAGAGTCATGAAGATACTTCGGAAGCATCGAAATATGAAAAACTAGATGAACTCACGAAAGATCTAGTGGAAGTGCCAAGCGATACGCTACTGGTCCAACCCTTTCCAAAATTTCAAATGGTCCAATGAATCTTGGACTCAGTTTCCCTTTTTTACCAGATCGCAAAACTCCTTTCATTGGTGAGACTCGTAGGAATACATGTTCTCCAACTGAGTTGTTTGAACCTAGGTAGTCAATAGCGCCGGTTCGCGGCAAGATCGCGCTGGAGCAGAGCGGAGAGGTGAAAAAAGGGTTCGCGCGCGACCTGGGCGCGTTCGCGGGTCACAGGTCGCGTTTCTTGATCGTAGGTTTGAAAACCCCAAAAAAAAATCTGGGCTTTTTTTTTTCTTCGTCAAAAACCAATTTTACCCATAAATTTTAAAACGTTTTAGGGGTAATTTTGGTATTACTCTCTTTAGATGTTAGATCCAAGCTTTCTCACGTTTCCGTTTCCATCCTTCTCATCGTTTCCGTTTCCATCCTTCTCTGTTTCTCATCGTTTCCATCGTTCCCATCCTTCTCATCGTTGCTGCGTTTGCTCTGTTCCCATCTCAAGGTCGTTGTTGGGTTTGCTCTGTTCCCATCTCAACTCTCAAGGTTCGTGTTTGATTTGATACTTTTGTTCTCCCATCTTCTCTATTTTCTTTTTTTTTTTCTTTTTTCTTCAGTTTTCTTTTACTTCATTATTTTTTCATTCTGTTTTTTTACTTCTGTTTTTTGTTTTTGTTAATTTAATTTACTTCTTTTTTTATTTTGTGAATTTAAATAATTTTTTTTGTTAATTTAATTTAATTAGCTTTTATTTTTTTATTTTTGTTAATTTAATTTATTTATTTTTACTTCTTTTTTTATTCTGTTAATTTAAATAATTTTTTTTTGTTAATTTAATTTAATTTGCTTCTGTTTTTGTTAATATTTTTTGTTTTAATTTAATTCTTTTAACTTCTTTTTTCATTCTATTAATTTAATTTAATTTGTTTGTTTTTGTTAATTTAATTTAATTGAATTTACTTCTTTTTGTTGTTAATTTGCTTCTATTTTTTGTTTTTATTAATTAAAGTTGATGGGGAAGAAGACTATGTTGAAGATGATGATGATTTTTGATTCATATAACATGCATTTTAGTTTTAATATTTTGTTAATTTTATTACTCTACTATGTTGAAGAACATGATGATATTTGGTATCTAAATTTATATTTTGATTAAGACTATTTGGTATCTAAATGTATGTTTTGATTTAGATTGTGAGTTTGAGACATTGTTTAATTATGCATGTTTATATAGTATTATTCATGTAGAGGTTATCCCGGTTTCTGGGATTGGCCGCGACGCACCGCTATATGTGGTTGACTACCTAAATTTGAACATGATGTAATACAGAGAACCCATCTGAACCCATCACAAATTTATTGTTGGTGATGCTATTAATTATTTTTGTTTTTATTTCTCATTCACTTGAGTCTCAGCAGAGTTCTTTTAGTCTCTGACCCAAACCATTTTAGCTCATATTATCTAAACTATTCTTCGTAAATACATATATATATATATATATATATAAATTAAATTTAAATCTTTTAATTAAAAAATTCTTGAAAAGATAATTTTTTTTTATAAATCAATTAAAGATATTTGTTTTATGAGTTTGTTATAAATTTTTTAAAACAAGAATCTAAAAACTATTTTTAATAGTCTAAAAAAAATTTATAACCACATTTTTTGAAAAAAAAAATTTATTTTAACTATAAGAAACAAACATAAAATAATTTTATTTTTCTTAAATTGTAAAAAATAATTTATAAATAAATTATTAGATATCAAAATAATAGATTTTTTATATTACCAGTATAACCTTAACCGTTTCAAACAAAAAAAAAAGCTCAGCCGCCGCCTAGCTTTGTATCTCATCCAAACGAGGCTTTAGCCTCATAGTCGTTCCCCGCATCGTTTATTATCCAAGCTTCGCACTTTTTCCCTGGTCTAGTGTTTTCTCATTCATTGTCAGAAAGGTGGGGTTTCTCCTTTCTTTCCTATCCACAAAGGTTTTTCGAATTTCGATATCGGAATTAGGGTTCCGCCCCTGTTGTGGTTGAAATTCGTTGTTCTCCGATCAAAACAAAGTCAAATCTCCCCTCAGTGACGTCGATCTTGATCTTGATATTAGGGTTTCGTTTTCGAATTTGAATTCATATTGCTTCAAAACCATGGCGGCTCTAAAGGAGCTTCTTCCTCAACCGAAATCATCCTCAACAACTTATTACGATCACAGCAACGATCCATGGTTCAAACAGCGATTCACCACATCGGAAGAGGAAAAATCCGCTGCGATCAAGCCAAAGGCGGTGCCACCGTATCTAAAGCGATCCGGTTTCGTCCCTCGAAAAGTAGAGGATTTCGGCGAAGGTGGAGCTTTCCCGGAGATCCACGTGGCACAATACCCACTGGACATGGGAAGAAACAAGTCCTCAAAGCCAGGTTCAAAGATTCTTCCAGTAACTGTCGATGCTCACGGAAACGTCGCTTACGATGCCATAGTGAAACAAAACGAGAACGCTAAGAAAATCGTTTACACACAGCAGAAAGACTTGATACCGAAGATTCTGAAAAACGATGAAGATGATGACGAGGATGTTGACGATGACGATGCTCAACAAGAGATCGATGAAATTACGCAGGAAACGAAAGCCGCACTTGAGAAGATAGTTAACGTGAGACTCAGCGCAGCACAACCCAAAAACGTTCCCAAACATTCTTCTGATTCGAAGTATATAAAGTATAAACCTTCACAACAGAATGCGGCATTCAATTCCGGTGCGAGGGAGAGGGTTATTAGGATGGTTGAGATGCCTGTGGATCCACTCGAGCCTCCAAAATTCAAGCACAAGCGTGTTCCCAAGGCTTCCGGTTCACCCCCGGTGCCAGTGATGCATTCCCCTCCTAGGCCTGTTACTGTGAAAGATCAACAGGATTGGAAGATACCTCCTTGTATTTCAAATTGGAAGAATCCTAAGGGTTACACAATTCCTCTTGACAAGCGTCTAGCTGCTGATGGGAGAGGTCTTCAGGAGGTTCAGATTAATGACAATTTCGCCAAGCTTTCAGAGGCTTTGTATGTCGCGGAGCAGAAAGCTAGAGAAGCTGTTGCCATGAGGTCGAAGGTTCAGAAGGAGATGCTTTTGAAGGAGAAGGAAAGGAAGGAACAGGAGCTGAGGGCTTTGGCTCAGAAAGCACGGTTGGAGAGAATTGGCGTGCCCCCTCCGGCTGCTGCTGCTTCTTTTCCTACCGCATCGGACAGGAGTGGTGTAGATGATGGTGATATGAGAGTTGATTATGAGCATAGGGATACCAGGGATAGGGAAAGGGAAAGGGAAAATAATTATCCCAAGGAGAGTAGAGAAGAAAGAGAAGAGCGGCTACAACGCGAGAAGATTCGTGAGGAAAGGCGAAAGGAGAGGGAGAGGGAGAGGAGGTTAGAGGCTAAGGATGCTGCCGTGGGAAAGAAGAGCAAGATTACTAGAGATAGGGATCGTGATATAAGTGAGAAAGTTGCTCTTGGTTTGGCTTCTACTAAGCAAGGGACAGAGGTCATGTATGATGAAAGACTATTCAACCAGGATAAAGGAATGTCTTCTGGATTTGCCACTGATGACCAGTATAATGTGTATGACAAAGGCCTGTTCACTGCACAGCCAACACTTTCCACCTTGTACAGGCCGAAGAAGGATCTTGATAACGAGGCTTATGGAGGTGCCGATGAGCAGCTGGAGAAGATTATGAAGACTGAACGCTTTAAGCCTGACAAAGGATTTGCAGGGGTTTCTGAAAGGTCGGGTCCAAGGGATAGGCCAGTTGAGTTTGAGAGTGAAGAAGCTGATCCATTTGGTCTTGATCAGTTCTTGACCGAGGTTAAGAAGGGTAAGAAGGCCATGGAAAATGTAGGTGGGGGAGGGACTATGAGAGCTAGCGCGGGATCTTCAATGCGGGATAGTTCTGATGGAGGTTCTGGCAGGACTCGCATTGGATTCGAAAGAGGGCGTTAAGCAGATCAGTGATAATGACTTATTGTTATCCTGCTTAGGTTGGTATGCCTTGATGTGGATGGTAAGGGTAATGTGGTTCAGTTTGTACTTTTTGTCGCCCTCCCCTAGGGATCATTATAGGTGGTGAAATGAACTTGTATTTTGTTTTAAAACTTATCATGAGTTTTAAGGTATTTATATTTATCTTTCCATGGAGTTATATTGAGTAATGTGCAATGCTTTTTTCATGCAATGTATCTGGTAGTTTAAAATGTACTCTGAGTTATCGTGGCTTTTAATAACTGATTATCGGATAATACATTTGCTTGCTGCTATTGCTGTTGGATTTATGCCATTGAAGGGATGTTATGTTATGGCAAGGTACTGAGGATATTGATCACTAGTAGTTTGTTTGATTATGGTACTGGTAATTGACGGTTTACTAATATTACAGCTGCAGAGACTAGAGTGGAACTGCTCCTAAGTCATGGTTCTGATGGCTCTCTAGAATGAAATGTAATTGATTAGCTTCAAATTTATGTACTCAATGAGTTGTTTTTTTATTATCGGATACGAATGCATTTGCCTGGTTATTATTGCTGTTTGAACTATACTATCGAAGGAGAAATTGTCAATTGTGATGTAAAATAGTGTTTTAGTGATTTATACCCGATCCAATAATTTAAGTGGATGTGTATTATTTGATAAAACTATGTGTTAGTTGTTTCCTGCATAATAAAGCATATAAAGCCCAAAAAAGTCGATGATATTATTTCTAGTAGGCGGTGGTTTGCCTGGAAGTGTGGAACAATATTATGTTCATAGCTTAAACTACTCATCTCATCATTTGTTTTAGAACTCAGTCCCGTCCATATTGTAAAGTGATCAATGATTGATTACGGGTCATTGGCTACAAGTTAGGACTGAAGTAGAGTTGTATTTATTATTCCCTCCTCCTGTCACATTGATAAAAGAAAAATGTCGCAATAAAGATTGATTTAGCTTTTGAATGTAAAAAAATTCTATTCTAATTGTATCTAAATTGTATATATGCATCACTTTTTGTTTATTACTATACTATATTTTACTATGAGATCATTTCAAATTAGATGGATTTTACAATTAGATGATTAAATTGACTATACAACAATATGCTCTTTCTCTTACATTGACGAGTTTCTCTTGGATCTTTCCACTCTTGGCCACTGCTATCTGTGTATTATTTCTTATATGTTCCATGAGAACATTACGTTTGATCTCCTCACATCATACACTTGAAGGCTCCATCCATATGCTATATCTTCCTCTTCCATTATTAATGATGAAAACTAAGCGCCTAGAACTACTGATAACATCAGAGAGATAACTGCCATTGCCGCATAACAAACTAAATATGTGAGAGAATGTTAAACTGCATTTTTGTATAATAACCTGATTGAGGAAATTTGTTATTAAGAGTCAGGAGCATCAAAAGCTTTTCAGTCTTGCAAATGAAAAAGGGATTCAAAATCATGTCTAACTGTTTTATTAGTCATTCTTGCACTTCCACTTGGAAGCAGCTTTTGGGCAAACACAACACACTTCAAAACATTTGCTTTTTTTGGTGGGACAATTAATCACTACTTTACCTACATGTTAACTTCAAAAAAAAAAAGAAAAATTGGGGACCAATCAGTACCCAAACAAATGTTGCAAGGATCTAAATGTTCTTTGAAATTTGTTCTCTGGTTTTTGTAAGGGACTAGCTTGCTATAGTATACTTATATCACAGTGATTGCACCACTGCATTCATTTTCTATTATTCAAACTCATGATTACAAATTACAATTCAACTTACAATTTCAAATCGTGGACTTGAATAACTTGACCACTTATAGTGAATTATGAACCATACCCAACCAACTATCTACCACCCATCATTGCTACACCGGATTTGTGATTAAATATCATATTTTGTACAAATTTTTAGATTAGGGAGATAAACTCCTATGCAAAGTCAAAAAGAACTAGCTCCAACTTGTAGCTCTAGTGAAGACATCAAGGAGGTGGAGCATGATTCATGTTTCACTATGTTGGGTTGGAAAGGTTGCCCTAGCCGCTCCAAGTTTAGAGTTGATCAATGAGTTAAGGTGAAGGCCCGAGCCTGGTTGGTCTTTGACAGAAGTATATGCGTAAGACTAATCTCTATGGTTTATGATGACAGTTACATTCTATATATATTTGTAAATCTTTGTCACTGTTCAATTATAAAGACTAAACTCTCAAAGTGTTTGAGATCTATTTAAAGGATAACATGAAAATCTTAAATTCAGAAGGAATGATTTATGTTGATTTGTGCTAAAATGATAGTGATAGACTTTATTTTATTTTTCTCTCATTTTTGACACAATTTGAATCTAGTACTTAGGTGAGTCAACATATTATATTATTTACTATGAATCTAAGTTTAAAAATTATCTCAACATTTACAATGATTGTCTACACTGATCAAAAGTAGAAATTTCGATCCTACTAAGAATCTAATTTATTTTATTAAGTTGAAGGAAAATGTCCAAATACATGTTTTATTTTTATTTATTTTTTTAAATAATGCTCCTCCCCAAAATAATAAATAATTGATTACAAGATATAAGATTGATTTTGAAAGATACAATTGTTTCCTATTACTTTATCAAACGACTATCAACTAAATCACTTTTTCAACCTTAAAATTTACCTCAAAACTACATATCCTGAAGTTAATTTTTAATTTTATGTTAGTAAAAACATTTCATATTTTTATTTCTTAAAATTCATATTTATTTTATTTTTATCAATGAAGAGATAAAAGACTTTCAAAATAAACAATATCTACATTCCCAAAAATAGTAAAAATGACCAAAATTGATTTCATTATTTCTAAAAATAAATCTTCGATAACTTACATTTTATTTTCAATTCATAAAAATGGTTATTGTCAAGTGTCTCTCATAAAAATAAAAGTAAAACACAGTTTAAGAAGTAAAGAAAAAAATAAAAATATTCACAAAGTAATCAGCCCTTTAGGTTTAAAGTCGAACTAAGCAAATATTTTGAATATTTAGATTGTCAAGATTTGTTCTTTTTCTCAATATCCATAATTCTATTTTTAAATTTATGCCCACGTAACATTCCCAATAACCATTTTCATAAAAGAAATAAAGGTTTCCTTTTCTAAAAGAGAATGGAGATGAAAGTTCTGATTCTTCTGAACAACCACAATAAGTAGCCCGATTCCTCTCCTCATACTTGACAGGTATAATGCCAGTCATTCCCTTAAAGTAAAACAATCTAGAGAACTAATTCCCAGAGATACATGTTGAATTTAAAACGAAGGAGCTGGATATACAATAACGAAGCAGAAACTATCTCCCCATATTGGTAATAATGCTTTTAAAATAAGGGATCATAGCTCCCACCATGCACAAACTTTCTTCAATTTGAAACGAAGAATTGTTCATTCTTCCTACAAGTTGCTACCGGAGGAAGCAGATACCTCTGTACTGCAAACAGGGCAAACCTGCAGACAAAGAACCAAGTGCTATATTACAACTTCTACAGTGCAAATAACTCCAAAATAACCAATTCAGGACGGGGTAATTCATGAATTCTTGACACGTTACTATTAGACTTTATAAATAAAACAACCTAAATTAGTAGGGAACCAGAGATTTATCATAAAAAAATAGGGAGTAAAAACAGATTTTGCAAGAGGAGGCATCTTAGTGATAATAACATTATTGACACCATTACTGACAAACTTGAGCTGCTGCAGTAGTTGGTTTCTTGACAGCCAAAAATCGTTCATTTTCAATAAATGGCGTCCTTGAATTCTGTCATTGTTCAGTAACTTGTAGACCATTTTATTCAATTTCTTAATTCATATCCTTCTTAAAGTCAACTTTTGAGTTTGACTAATTAAGGCTAAATTTTCCTCAAAAGTTAAGCTATTCTGCCGCTGATAAAGTAATCATCTTAGTAAAACATGCAGTACCGTCTAGCACTTATTGCTCAGGGCATAAACACTATGTAACAGATGTAATCAATATCTATCAACAGCAGTGAAATGTTTCAAACTCCACGATAATTTCTTAAATATCTTAGAAATATCAAATGCATGGCTTTTAAAGCTTAGAAAATAAAGAGATTTGAAACATGGCAACGGGATCCAAGAGGACTGTTAGTGGCTGCTAAAAAAACTGTATAAGATATTATGAATAGAAAAACCAAGACTAGAAAATAATGAGGATATTTAACATTGGGTCTAAAGAAGCTGTTGCAATACGTAAAGTTATGCAAATTGAATGAAATAGCAAGATGATATTGTTTGAACAGAAAGGGTCTGCAAAACAGACTTAACCTAAGAAGTCAACTGAAAACAATCCCTAGATATAATCATACAAAATATCTTGAACCGGATGCATTACCTACTAAACTAAAAGCCTTAAGGAGCTTTGGATTGATAACTTTCAACATATTTCTGTACCAAGAATTTAGGTTGAAAGCGAATTAAGCAAGACAGAAAATGAAGTACAGTGCAATCCAAGTTCTATCAAGGTACTTTAAGGATTTCACGCGCAAAACAATACTAACAACCACAAAAGAATGTTTATGCACCATTTGATGATTAGGGTATAGAAGCATTACTCAACCAGATGCACATAAACGCATGTAAAAAGGATCAAATGCACCCATTCAAAACTAAAACGTAAATGATTGGGAGGGGGAGAGGAACACATTATGTGGGAGATGATGACCATACCTTGTTTATTTTCAACCAGTTGTTAATGCACTCAGGATGGTACAAATGTTTGCAGGAAAGAACTGTCAAGGACTCATCATCCTCATAGTCCACCCGGCAAATAACACACCTAAAACCGACAAAAATCAGGCACCAGAGAATATATTGTCATGGTCACAGCTTAGTATAGAAGGAACGGTATTTTCACATACGAATCATTGCTCCCATGTTGATCACTCCTGGTCTTGTAGTTGACAGAAGGTAGACAGGCAATAGTATCAGTCGAAAGACCTCTGCTTTCAGTTCCTACTACCTCGCCCAATGCCAATAGTTCCTAAAATAATTGAAGCTTATTTTTAAAACACGAGACAGAAGCCGACGGGAAATGGGAAACACAGCACAAACTTTGATATTAATCAAATTTACCTCATATGAAAGTTCATCTGGATCAACATCCTCCCAAGCATCCTGCAGAATTAGATGATCACAATAAGTACTTATAAAATTGACTTAACATATTAGTAAATAAGTTGCATGATTCTGTTCTACTATAAAAAAAGAGTATATCCATCCAGCTTGATTATTCTGTTTTTCCAATAACACATTGTCATAAACAAGATGAAGATAATCTGCATGATGAATTTTTACTTCAAATCGAAAATATTAAGATAATTTGTTTGTCTAGAGATGTTGTAATGGATACGGCCCTATGTAGTCGATAACAGATAGTGTAGCATAACAGACGGCCCCCCAAATCACTGTAGCAGGTAGGGGTATGGCTTGCGTCAAAGTCTAGGGAAACAATACAAGCATTTTGTTCCATTCACAAATGAAGGCTAAAAAATAGAAGAGTACACAAAACTCAACACATTCATAAATCATAACCAATCAAAATTTGTTGCTACTAATATTCAAACATAATATAAAGCAAAATAGCAAATAAGTTCTAGCCTCCAAGGGGACTGTTGGCACAGAGTTGCAGAAAACAAAAAGCAGGAGAGAAAAATGTTTGCAGAGAAGAAAAGAATGCAGAGGAGAAGAAAGGTCCTTCCTTTTAAAAAAGCATAGTGTTTTTTAAATTAAACGCAGAGGTATGGAGAAGAAAGGTTGGGAGTCCACTTAAAAAATTACTTCAGAGGCTTAAACGTAATTAATTCCTTGACTTTTGTTATTAAGCCTAGGAGTATGGTTTCTTATCATTATTAATAAAAATGTGTTTTGTGTTAGTGTTTTTTGAGCATTTATGATTTATATGTATATGTCTGCATATAAATTATTTAACTCATCTGTATTCTTCAGTATAGTAGTCATCCACTCTCTGCTATAATTAATAATTTTGAGCATCAAATATGCGCTGCTATCCAGGATGGATCACTAAAAATACTTACTTGTGCAACCCTAGTGACCCATGCTCAGCAAGGCATACATTTTGCGCGCTAGCTAATATCTTATTGGCCTTTAGAAGTGGGAACAATTAAAAAACAGAATACTCTAGATTGACGAAACATAAACCAATAGATTTTTCAACTCATGGCATCTCCAAATAAAGTGTCTAAAAAACTCCCCCAAACACAACACAGGAATCATTCTATCAGATTAAATGAATTTCATCATACTTTCTATTTAAACCTATTAATTTCTTCATTATATGTAACAGTTCTTTACTTGGTATACATATCAAGTGCGATATAGCGATAGAGCGATAGATATAAATGAAATAAGCTAAGTGATACCAATAGTTTCAAAGAAAGAGAATACTATTATTATAATATTTTTCAAATAGGACCACATTATGTCCACAAACAAAGATTACTCACAAGTACTATTTTCCAAATAACCACGAAATATTCCCCTAATTATATGGCATTGAGATTTCACACCTTTCAAATGATTGGTGGTTCAGAGTACATGCGAGTGTAAATGCACAAAGACTAGTCTGTAAGTGTGTCTGAGTGCACATTAACATAAAATAGACATTTACCTGAGAGTTAGCACCATGTTCCTCCATGTCCTCGGTCTCCTCTGTAATTGAAAATGAAACTAGAGATTTTAAGTGGATAATTTGAAAAAATAAAAAAAAATTCCACCAAACATACATTCATAGCCAATAAAACTTACGATCATTTATCCCAGCAAGAGCCAACAGTCTAGCTGCCATTTCCCTCTCTTCAGCCTCCTGTAATGCTCTTGCATAGGCTTCGTCACTTGAAAACAGCTCCGGGTCAAATTCAATGATGGGATTATCATGTTCTCCAGCACTAGCATGAGCATGGACATCAAATGCATCTTCATTCTCATATTCATCCTCGTTATCATCATCTTCATCATCATCCTCATCCACATCAGTGCCATCATGTAGATCATCAAAATCATCTCCATCATCATGCAAATAGCTACCACCTTCCCAACTTCCATAGTCACTTCCGTCATTATTCATTCTCAGCATCATATATGCCCTTTCCTATTCAGTCAGAAAAGTAAGAAAATGAAAAGAAAAATCAGATTATGTGAACCACGACTTTTAGAGAATAATACTAGCATTAGTGTATTGCAGTCTCCCTGTCTACCAATACTTACAGTTATAGTTCCCTTCGTTTTTCAGTATAAAGTGCAAGTCCGAGGTGCTACGAAAACAAGTTAATGCATCCCATTTTACAACAACATTCATTCATTCCTTATCTTATGATGCTCTTTCTCTCGCTTATATCAATTTATACATCAAGGGCATAAAACCTAGGCCAGCTGTCCAAGGTCCTTCCATGTTCAGAATGGTTGGGGCTTGCATGATCAACCCTTGAGTTAGATAACATTTTTTCTGTCAGTTTTTAAATAACAGAAGGTTTCTGTGTGAAGTTTGGGTGAGCTTTGATGACAGACAGACACAGAGTAAACATCATACTCATTCCCTCAAGTATGTATCAATCTCTCCTACTTAAGAGTGTAAATCAGATCAAGTATATGCATTCATTCAATTCAAATGCTATGAAATTCAATAGAAGAGTGAATACTCATTTTAGTCTCATAGAAAACCCGGACACCCAATTTAGTTGCGGATAATAATAAAAGCAACTTTTAATCCCCACGAAAAATAAACCGAGACAACTTAAACTTAATCCTTGTCTAAGAAGTCTCGGTTTACTTTCCTTATGAACTAAAAATTACTTTTATTTTTGGAGGAACTAAAATAGGTTTCACTCTAAATAAAATGAAGCATAAGATCATAATTAATTTAATACTCCTATTTGCATGTCCTTGGGTTTGACTGCTATCATTCAATACATATATAGCTGGAAAGCAATGTGTGAATTCCAGCTAGGACTCAAAACATATATAGAAGCATAAGTATGAAATATAGGTAGTATTAAGTATAGGGTTTAGGCAATTTAAAGCATTATTGGGGCACGAAAAGTACAATAAATGATAATCCGATATTGGTTTTTAACTTATTCAAAAAATGAATGAATCGTGAAAACTTGTAATTGACTTAATTATTATCATCGTTTTTCTAACCAACCAAACATGAAAAAAATAAAAAAGAATTAAAAAAGAATTAAAAAAGAAAACGAGTGAAGAAGAGGGAAAACCTGTTCTTGTAGGGTTCGGGCTAGGGCAAGGTCAGCATCAACCTGGCTGAGATTAGTGAAAGGGGTTCTGGAAGGTTGGTGAGTGGTGGTTTCAGATCCAGTAGGTTGTTCCTGTTGTTGTTGTTCTTCTTCTTTTTCTTCAATTTTTTCTGGCATATTTTCCTCGCCATTCAAATTCGAATTGAAATTGGAATGTTCAACTTCTTCTTCTTGATGGATGTGATTGTTGGATTTGACTCCTCCAGAAGATACTTTGGCCGTGACGTTGTTGGTGTTGGTGGTGGTGTCGTTCTCCATTGGAATTAGGAAGAAGAAGAAGACGAAGACGATAGATGGTGATGAAAAACAAAAATGATGGAATCAACCTCCAAGAATATTATTATATTTATAATTATTGTACGTGAATAAATGAATAAATAAATAAATAAAAATTGGTGAACGGTGGGGAGCATAAAAGAAGGAACAGAAACGAGGAAACGGCAACGAAAATCAAAATCACAGAGAAAAGGTTTGCCAAACACAGTCTGGGAGTGGGGTCCACTACTTTAGACGCTCCCATTCGAACCCACCGTCCATTAATTTGGGTCCCACACCAGATCGACGGCAACCATTGCGGATTCCCAGTTACTCACTTACTTGCGGCAAATCACAATTCTTACTTTTTTTTCTTTTTCTTTTTAATATTAACAAAAGTTTAAATGATTTAAGTTTTTTTTAGCATATTAAAGACCGTTTCAAATTCCAATAACGTTAAGGTTTATTTAAGGGACATGATAAGTTAAGGTGTATTTGATTGGTATGATAAAATATAAAATATGAATAATTTATCATGCTATAGTGTTTAATGAATCAAGATATGATAAATTACTATTAGTTAGGTTAGAAAGTAACATAGATAGAAAATAGTAGATTATTTAATTATTTTTATAAAATAAAATTTAAAATAAAATTTAAATATAATAAAATATAAATATAAAAACAATTTATAAAATATAAAAAAAGTAAATGTAATTGAATAAAAAAATAATTAATAGAATTTGATATTAAACTTAAAAATTAAATATTAATAATTAAATTAAAAAGTATTTATGATTTTACAAGAGGATAATTTTGTTTTTATATAATTTAATAAATTAATATTCACAATTATAAAAAATATAAAAGTTAATTGAAGTTTTAAAATAATATAATTTATTATCAAGGTATTCTTCCCATTTACATATAATATATATTTTATTTTTATTTATATTATAATCAAAAAAATATAATTATGTGGTTGTTCAT
>JBBPBS010000968.1:14814484-14828743 GCA_037974835.1 Cicer judaicum
AAGACATTTAAAAAAATATCTTTAATAATAAGACAATTAAAAAAAACATCATGACAAATTGATAATACGGTGAACCAAATAGAGAAGCTAGTAAAGTCTTACCAAATAAGTTATAAAAAATATTTATAAAAGTATAAAAACTCAAATAAAATTTTTAATTTGAATTATTCTAATCAATTTACTTTGACTTATAGTTCATTTATTATTTGAACACATTCACACACTCACTTAATTAGAATAATGTTAGTTTTATTTATTTCTATTTTTTTAAAATGTATAAAAATAAATTCACTTTGAGTTCTTTTAGATTTGTAGTTTAATTTTCATGTATCAGCAATATAAAAATTTGTATACAATAGATAAATTATAATCAATTATATAATTTTTTTTTATAAATAAATATAATAAAAATTAAATATTATTAACGGTTTTACAATTATAATTAATTGAAAATATAAAATTATTTTTATTATGAATATATATAAATTTAATTTTGATGTTACAATTGCGCGGTTTGTTCAAAAGCTCAATGCATACGTTGGAATGAACAAAATATACAGAATATTCTTTAAAACGACTAATTGTTTTAATAATAAGATGACTTATTTTAGTGTAAATTGAAAGCATGGACCACCGATTATATCCGATGTGAATATTGTTGAAATAAAAACTCTTAAATTTGCAACTTTATATTTTACTCATTTTAAATAAATTAGACAAACTCGAGACATAGCTATCGATTAATTTTCAAACGTGGTTATATTTTTTTAAAATTAAATTTACTTTTATTTAAGTCTATTTTTTTTAAAGACACAAGTAATATGTATAAAGATAAATATGAAAACTACTTGTAAAAAAAAAAAGAAAAAATTACACAGACATTCACACCTTTTAGGTGGGATAAAACTACTAATAAATTACTGCAAAATTCAAAAATAATAAAATTTAAATAATCCAACAAATTAGACCACTATTAGTGAACATTTCTTGTTATCCAAGCCACTAAAGGACATTAGATAAACCTAAAATAAAATGACTTAATTTATATACATAATCTATACCATAATATAAAAGGCAATTAACGAATTAACTACTATCAATTCTTTTTGTCTAATATGGCCCTTCATAACTACTTTCGTCTCTTTCCAAAATTCTCAACTATTTCTTATTAAAAGTCAAATAAATAGAAGTAGCAAAACTCTGTTCAGCAAAAACTATAATAAATTAATATAATAAATAAATTATTAGAAGTAACACAAAGGTATCAAATTTGTATACAAGTACACATGTCCTCCAATATAGCCGCCTCCAATACTGTTTTAAAGAAATTTTATTTTTTTAATTTAAAAAAAATAATAAATTATATGGTAATTAACTCAATAACTAAGAAATCGTGTGAAGTTTCAGTTCGAATTCTAATATAATTTTTTAAAATAATTTATTAAATTAATATAATTAATATCATATAATATTTTTTTATTAATGATAAAATCAATCGATTTAATATTTTTAAAATAATATTAAATTTAGATAAAAATTATATATTTTAATTTTAAAAATATTATAGTATGAGATATATTATTTTTATTTTGAGACATTTTAATTAAATAAAGATTTAATTTTTCATAAAAATTATAAACGATTATTTTTTATTGCCTTATTCTTGGACTAGTCCTCTCTTCATTGAATAACATGTGTGGATATCTAAGAGTATTGTTTTGCTATAAACAACTCCAGTGTATTTTATCCATCAATTTTACTTCCCACACTCTTCATTTTACTTTCTACACTCCTCAATTTTTTTAAACTCAAAATACTCAAATTGCCCTTTCCTCTTTATTCAATTAAACCACTTTTCTTCAACCTTCATCTTCATTAACTACCAACTTAAACCTTTTTCATTATTCTTCAATATTCTTCTTTTTCATCATCCTCATCTTCATCATTTTGATACATTTGATGTTCAATAAACTTGAATCACTTTGAACATCTTCATCATTTTCATCATTATAATGAATCAAAACAAGTAGGTATGTATTTTGCAGCTGTTCGTTTTTTTACAGATATAAGTTTCGTACGTGAACTCAAATCACGTACGTTTACGTGAACTTAATTCACGTAGCTAATAAGATGAATTTTTTTTTGAATTTACGTGAATTAGGTTCACGTACACCTACGTGAATTAAGATTGCGCATGGTAATGGAGGTTGTATGTTGTTCTAACATACGTGAACTCAATTCACGTAGCACACAAGTGAATTGAATTCACGTGTACATACGTAAACTAAGTTCACGTAAAGGAAAAATTTGTCAATTTATACTTACGTGAACTGAGTTCACGTCAACATACATGAATTGAGTTCACGTAATGCATTTCAGTTCACGTAAATCACTACATTTAGAATAGGTGAATTGAGTTCACGTTCATCATTTCATTTCAACATAAAATCCATAAACCCAGAAAATCCATAAACCCATAAAACCCCTAAACCCAAAAAACCTTAAAAACGAAAATGGTGAAGAATGTGTTGAAGAATGTAAATTGATGAAGATGAAGGACATCAAAATGTAAGGTTGAAGGAGATGAATTGAAGAAAAGTGGTTTAATTGAATAGAGAGAAGGGTAATTTTAGTATTTTGAATTTAAAAAAAAATGAGGGGTGTTGAAAGTAGAATGAAGGGTGTGAAAAATAAAATTGTTTATCCATTAATGTTCGTGAAATGAGTGGTATAAAAAAATAGTATAGAAAGTAGATTAATAAATTAGTAGGTCACTAATAATTCGATGCATTTTTAAAACATTGTTTTTACTTTTTTTAACTCATATGTTACAGCTTTATAACACGTCGAACAAATGGTTATGAAATATATAGATTATTTCATTAATAATAGAGATTCCTATAAACGTAATATTGAGCTTTAAAATTTTTAAATTAATAAACAATTAATAGTTTAGAGAAGATAGAGTAATAAAAAAGTAATAGGTTCAACTCCTCTCTAATAAAATTATAATTAAAAATAAAAAATAAAATTATATATTGAAACTAAATTTTAGACAATTTAAAATAAGATAAAAATAAATTACAAAAATAAATACTTTTATTGTTTTATTGTTTTATTGTGTGTATATATATCTTTCATTCATTCATTCATTAATTGACCATTTTAATTTATATCATTCACTCATTCATTCATTGGCATTTTCATTTATATCATTCACTCATTCATTCAACATTGGCCATTTTTATTTATATTTTAATTGATGTCTTACCTTCCAACTTTTTATATGTTATAGGTGATATCAATATGAAAAATATCCATTATAACCAATCACAACAACAACAAATTGACTAGAAAGATGAAAACAAAATTATAGAAGTTGTAGACAAATAATGAGCATAGATCAAAGACAACAATAATTATCTAGAAGATAAACAAATTACAATCAAAGAAAAGGTAGAGGCAAAATGTATCTCTGTATACACATTTGTGCATTATTATATTTTAAATATTTATAAAATTTTTAATGATAAATTTTGTCTACTCAATATAAAGATCATAACTCTCTATCAATAGATTATAAAAGACCTGAATAAATAAATAAAGTGATATTTGTTAAATTATATTTAAAAATAAATTTAGTGAAATAAATACACACGTTAGTGCAGTAAAAAAGTGATGCAGTCGATGTAAAAAATAACTGTATATTAATACTCTAACCTATGTGAGAGAAATAGGGATTTATTGGTGAAATGATGCAATTAAAATGTGAAGTTGATCTCATTTGTGTATAAGTTGTTTGTTCAAATGTCTAAATGAATCTCACTCACAATTCTTTCTATATTTCTGCTTTGCAATTGTATCTCATAGCTTGTAGCAATAGATATCTAATCCAAATTAAACCAAGTGAGTCTTGATTGTTAAATTTGGACCACCTAACCTGCTCTTGCATGTTAATTTTGGACAATTTAGGCTAATATGATAAACATGAGAAGAAATGCAATGATTATCTTCAAATGATATATATAAACATGAGAAGAAAGCTTACGGAAGCATAAAGAAGAATTATCTATACATTTTGCGTGAAAGAAAGCAACACATCTCTTTATTTGGGTATGTATGTATGTGTCAACTTAGCTATAACTTGGACTTTACTACATTATGGGTCTCTACTTTTGTGATTTAAGAATGAAGCATACTGTGTGCTTGGTTAAATGTCTAAATAGTGTGTGATGATGATCCCTATTATTTTTCTTCTTAATGCTTGATTTTTAATCTTTATTGTGATTGAAGGGCTTTGAAGTCAAGGAAAACAACATTGGATTAATTTTTATTAAAATTTCCTGAGGTGTGCTTAAATGAAAATTAAATCTTTAGGAGACTAATCATGCATTCTCATAATCCGTGTGTCATACTAGGTTAAGCTATTTTCTTTGGAATTTTTTTATTGATACTGTGGTTTTCTTTTTTGGGTCCTGATGCCTGAATATTAAAACCTTATTCATCTCTATTTTTCTGATTGAAAGTGGTATAAACATGTGAACTTTTCAAGGTTGAATTAAACAATATACTTCTCGTAGTTTATTTTCAGAAAAAAACGCTCAAAGAATCCAGCTTTCAGTAACAATAATTTTTCTAGGGGGTTGTGTGAGCAATCACCATATCATAATTTGACTTCCTGTTTATGTTGCCTTCGTGCAGTGTTGCTCGGATGATGCATACACGAAAAATGTTGGACCTGCTGGTGCTGGTGTCACAAGGTTTATCCAGAATTCTTTGATTTACTTGTATACTTCTTGTGAGTATATTATTGTGGGCTCATAAGGTATTTGATAGTATGCAGGGGAAGAATTTGGTTTCACGGAATTCCATGTTAGATGGCTATCTAAGTATGGAGAAATGGAGCTCTTTGATTGTCGGTTATTTGAAGGTTAGGGAGTATTTGTTGAATAATTCATTAATATGAGATGATTTGATTCTCTTTTCAGTAGATTGCATTAAAGTTTGTAGCAGTTAACATTTGTTTTGGAAGAGTTATTGCACAAAACCTAGATTTTAATGTAGTAATTTTTATCAAAATCCTTTTGGTTTTTGTGTTTAGCAAAATGTCTTCATATTTTAATGCAGTTTAATAATGGTTCTTATTATTAAGATTTCTAATGTGATAAAAAAAGATCTTATTTGAAACTGGTGGACATGTATTGTGTTGATCCTTGGCCTTTCGTACGAACAAGCTCAAAAAAGGTGCTAGGAGAATAACTATTACTAGCAGACATTGTTAGGTGCCTATTTCCTAACATCACAATCCGATGTTGATGTCTTTAGTACTGTTGGAGATGTTTGTGTGGTTTGATAGAATCTACATAAGACATGAATGATAATTCAACCAATCACAACATGAATGAGGGATCTCCATTATAGAATGTCAATGATAATTCAACCAATCACAACATGAATGAGGGATCTCCATTATGCTTTTGAAATTAAATATTCAAATTACCTTATAGGGTTATACCATTCTACATGCTCTTGTGAAACAAATTTTGTATAGCAGATTTTTTTTAGATGCATCAAAAATAAACGAAGCATTTATTTTATTATAGTAACTTTTTATATCTTACAGAGTAATCTTGACTTTCCCCTGCATTGCAGAGGACATAATACATCAAACATGCATTCATGTTTGCTGTGATTGGTTGAATTGTCATTGACATTCTACATCTTGATTTTCTTGTGTATCCTTCAAGACACATTGCTCTCTTTCCATACTTTTTCCCCATAAAAGAATATACATGCCAACAATAACCAAGGCAGATCCTGCAATACTGCTTATAGTAGATAGGGATACATTAGGTGCAATGGAATATAGCAAAAGTGTGGAAATCATAGACGAGTAAAAAAGAAAAATGAAATCAACCTTCCTAAGTATATTTCCTCCTTTAGTATAGTGAAATCAAGCACAGCCACAAATATTTGTATAAGAGGGGTAAATGCTGCTGTAAAAACTGGACCCCTTTGTTTGACACACCATGACATTGCCACATAGCACAAGCCTGACCCCACCAACCCCTAGGATCACATAAATAACAATTTTGAATTCTTGGTTTCTAAATACCATCTCAGACCCTGAATATAGGATTTTGTTAACTAAATAATGACAATTTAGAAATTTGATAGTAGTAATCCTTTTTTTGACAATTAATATTGTTTTACGAGTTTAAACTTCGGGAGAGAGAACTAACGGTATCATACATGGTAACTTTTGTTAAAAAAAATAATTAATGCAGTTGAAAACTTGAAAGAAACTTCATAAAAATGAACAAGAAAAAAATCTCATAAGGGTTTTATATTTAGATAAAGAGATAAGGAGGAAGTAGTAGTTTTGAAAACATTGTACATGATGTATGCATGTTATTGCAAAGAACACACTTACAGTATATGAGATACACATTATTTCTAGCTTTCCTTTGATGATCCAAGAAGCATTATTTCTCTTGATGACAAAAGTTGCTATTGTTGATTGAATAGCACCAAAAAGTGACAAAATAGCAGTGCTAGAGTATTGACATGGATATTTTTTGCTAATCTTTGCTTGTATAATAAACCATGAAGACCACAAGATGCAACCAGCAGTCAGAAGTATTGAACCTATAATCCATTTCTCTAACTTGGCAGCCGGAGGAGGTGCACTTGTATATCTATTTGCTATGTGTTGAGATTGTGGATTGTTTAAGGAAATTCCTTTATAAAGTGCCAATAACAAAACTCCACCAATGCACACAAAAGTTCCCAAGACTTTGGTTTTACCACTTTTGCTTTTCATGTTCACCTTCTCTATCCTGGAAAATTTTCAAACCAAAGGGTAAATAAAAAGTTATGGACAAACCTTCGATTGAATTAATCCTTAATTATCACTCTCTCTCATATTTAGTTCCTGAACTATAAAAATATATTAAGTAGTCTTTAAATTATTATTATTCCATCGGGTTAGCCCTCAAGTACTTTAATAAAAAGATGAGAGATAATGATAGTTTATTGGATAATTTGATGGATTAAAAATAGTTTTAATGACTATTTATTATATTTCTATTGTTCACAGATCAAGTATGAGATATAATAATAATTTAGAGACTAAATTAACTATTAATTAAAAATGTTATTGTAGTTATATTCCACAATCATGCAATATCGCTTAATTTGTTTAACTTACCCAAATGGAAGTGACATGATGAATGTAAATACAGGCACCATGTTAAGGAATGCACACGAGAATGTGGCAGATGTATTCTCTAGTCCAAGAAGAAACAAGTATTGAGGGAGTGTTACTCTGAAAGACATTCATATAAATGTTATAATTACTATACTAATGTTAAGAACATTAAAGCACGAACTAAAAGTGCATTGTTTGGTCCTTCCAAGATTACATACCCGACCAGAGCAGAGAGAAAAAGGAGACATATTATCTGAGCCTCCAGTTTGTGTTTTCTGTAAAGAGTAGAAAACTAATTATTTGTACTGTATTTTGTATAATTCTTGTAGTTGTAGAATAATACATGAAGTTTATAATTTGATTGTGGAGTAAGTAGTTATATATAAGTTATTTTTATAGTCGATGTGAAATAAAGTTAAATTTTTATAGGTTATTTTATAAATGATTCTTGAGAACTTGTTGAATTAAGTTGAAAACAAAATATAGTCATATTATAAGCTATTTCATAACTTAGACCTCGATGTTTATGCAGTTGCATTCTTATGTTATATTTATTTTATTGTAGTTTTGATCTCTATTTTCACTAATTCATGTAATTGATCTCCTATTTTAAAAATCGACAGTTTTAATCTCTCTATCAAAATTTTGAACTAAAAAAAACGACAATTTGACATATTTTGAAGTTTAAAATTAAGTTTGTAGAAAGTTTTATTGTGATTGCATAAGTAAAACATGTAAAATCGCAATTTTTTAGTTAAAAAATCATAAAAGGGTTCAAAATTATTATATTTTAAAATAAAATAGACTAATTTTATGAATCCGTAAAAACTGGGTAACTAAATATGCAATTAAACCTACTTAAAATAAGCCTATACAAGTTATAAATATGTTGTACCAAACAATTAAGATTGTTACCTTTCATAGAACCATGCAATGGGTGCCATGAAGATAAATGAAATAGCTTGTCGATATGTTACAATGGACATGTAGTCCATTCCTTGATTGAGAACCATTTTAAGAAATAAATTGACAAAAGCAAGAGCAATGTTAACTACAATCAAGATACAAACTGGTTTGCACAATTCATGGCACTTCATCAACATCGTGAATTTCCTTTTTTTGTTTTTAGTTTGTTATTTGCTTTGGAGAAAATGGTGTGATGCCTCTTGTCTTCTTCAATTAATATATAGTGGACTTAATTAGTAACCACATAGGAGAGTGGAACAGATATGACGATATATTCCTCATCACATCATGACAATTAATTCCATTCAACATTCCAGAATTCATTATTTGCTTTTTTATTTATTTTATTTTTTTATTTTTTTATCTCATGGTTTAAACTGCTAAGAGATGTAATATATTCGTTCAGTATTATTGATTGACTATAGCCTAAGGAACGTATACATCAAACTTATCACATCAATACTTTTGCCATTTCTTTTCCCACTCTTGCTTTAATTAAGTGAAATAAAGTCCTAATAATTAAAATCACGTTTTACATATTATTTAACTTCGTCAATTGATATCAGAATAATTAGCTTCTTTAGTGAATGAATATAATCCAAAGTAATTAAAGTATGGTACCATTCTTAGAACCATTAGTTTCTTATCTTTTTTATGAAATTTCCAAGTGGTCGTGACTTGTAAGCATCATTAGAAAGCAGAGACACATATGATATTGTCTCCAATTCCCTTTAGCCAATGGCATTTGTTTTTTTAATGAAAATCCAATGGGATTTTTTTCCCTTATATATTGTTGAATCAAGATATTTATGTATGAAAATGTAGATATATATTTGGTACTTGTCAAAATTACGATGAGCTAACGGTGGAATGATTTTTTGTGAGCTAATGGTGGAATGATTTTTTGTGATTAAGAAAACTCGCCGTAAAAACAAATATGTATTTAAGAATTGACCTCTCTCGCTCCGTAATAAGAAATTAAATTTTTATCAAATAGTTAAGAGAACTCAAATATCTACTGTCTGTGTATCAATTATGATATTTGTTAGTGTTATATTATTAGCAAGAACAAGATATCAAATATTGGCAGAATATAGCAGCTAGTAGAATGTCGGAAGGTGCTCTTGGAATGCATATTATCACTTGCATGGAAAATATGGTTAAATGTATTTAGTACTATCATCAGATATGGTCAAATTATAAAGCGAGAATATTTATCATATTTCATTTCACGCATACACAAATTACAATCACTGTTGTAGATACAAGATAGTAATACAAGACACGTGAATCTCCAAAAATAAGTGAAAAGGATGCCCCAATTAAAGATATAAAAAACTTTCAAAGAAACTTACAAAAATTATATTTGTTATCTCACTAATCTAATGGAGCTTTGAACATGCAGTATGTAAGATACACATGCTTCACTAAGCTCACCTCGAGTTTATGAAGATTTTTTTTGGTACAAAAAGAATTTGATCTAATTTTAAGATTAATGAAAATTTTAACGATCCGGTTTTGATCATGTTGGTAATAAGATCGTCAGTTGACTCAGTTCTATCCACATTTTTTATCAAGGTATAACTACTGTAAATAGGTGCATATACTTGCCTGTAGTTGTCGTAAATTAGTTTAATTTAGAGGCTAAAAAATAACACCAAAAATTTAAAGCTCATGCAAAAGCAAAACAACCATCAATATGTCCAATTATAATAAATAAGTTTGGTAAAATCAATAATATCAAGTCAGACTGATAACCAGATACTGAAGCTCAACCAAAACCAGGTACATTATCTGAAAAAGCATATAGAGAGGTGTATGATACATAAGAGTTCAGAGTCATCATCAAAGGACATATGATTGACTACTGCATTGCCCTCTAATCATCATCTCCATGGTGGCGTCTCCTCCTCTTTTCAGATTTTTTGACATCCCTACCCATCCTTGAATCATTATATCCATCACTTGAATCAGTGTCAGTTGATGATGATGTTCTCTTGCTTTTCCGCTTGTGCCGCGAAGTGGAATCCTCAGATGTTTCAGAATCAGAATCTGATAGACGACTTCTCCTTCTCCTCTTCTCTTTCCTACTCTTCCTTTTCTTGTGCCTATATCCACCATCACTATCATCCGAAGAATTGTCCCTCCTCCTCCTCCTGTGCTCCCTCCTTTTCTTCCTCCTCCTCCTTTCACAAGAATCATCTGAATCACTAACCTCCCTCTTAACACTCCTCTTCTTCGCCCTACCTCTCTTTTTCCTCTTTTTGCTAGACTCTTTGTCTGACTCATCTTCATCTGAATCCACTTTCTTTCTATAAGAACCTCCCTTCCCACTAGCTTTCTTCCCAGTCCTTGCAGCAATAGCTCTCTCAATCTCTGAGTCAATCTCAGAATCTGAACTCTCACTATCCTCTTCTGAGCTCTCAACATTGCTTCTCCTATCCACCTTCTCAGCCTTTCCCTTCAACTTATCCATGCCAACCAACCCCAGAGGCTGCATCGCTTCAGGATCCTTCTCCTCCTTGTCATCTTTGATTTTCACATAGTTTTTGCACTGAAACTTGAGGTGCCCAACACGGCCACACTTCTTGCAAGCTCCACGGGACACATCTACATCAGCATTGGTAATCTTAGCAAGCTGTAGAAGCCCTTGGAAGCTGGCATATGCATTCTCAGCATCAGGTTCCGCATTTGGCCGACTTTGAGAAGAATCCTTGTCTTCCTTATTGGGTGCATAAGGATCATAGCCAATGGCACTCTGCCATATGCCATGGGTTTGAAGGGCTGCACTACTGTGAACCCTGTTGTTCGCAGGCATGCGAACCCTACCTGCTGTAGCCGGCATCTTAAGATTTCAATGTAATTCCTGAACCTGGGGGGGAAAAACAACTATCAGGAACAAAAAGTTACCCCTTAAAAAATCATAATGCTGACCAAGAAGGGGCCACGGATAAACAACCCCTGGAGCTTCTCACATTAAATAAAACATGCATCTGATAAAAAAATGCCCAGATATCATAAAGCAACAAGAGCAAAATGAAGTATACGATCTCAACCTAAAATTTATCTAGCATGCAAATTGTGCAACAACCATGAAAAGCCTTGAATGCAATCACACACATTAGGCTTAGCACTTGCTGGTTCTAGAATAAATATGCAAATCTAACACTTGATTTTACCTCAATCACATTGAACTGTTAGAACTCCCAATCTCTATGTGTTCAATCTTCCATACACAAAATATAGATACAATTATTGTACAAGAACAGGGTTCATCTTGCCGATCTTGTTCAGATTGATGATGACTACAAACTTCCTAAGGCAGGTAATTAGCCTAGACGACATAATGGGCAATATTCCAAAGGGGGGTAATTTTGCCTAGATGACAACATATCAATGAAAATACTCCCACATGTAAATAGACTATTAATGTGTTCAGAACAGATATAGAATTCTGCCACTTTACAAATACAAACACCAAAATATTCAAATCAAAATTTCAGCCACTTAAAAAAAGAATTATATGCAAAAAAAGGTCTGTCAAGGCATAATAATTAGCCAAATCTCAAGCATCAAGTGAACTAACAAAAGCAACCAATTTCTTCAAACAATAAATTCACCAAAACAAATAATCCAGAATCCACATGATGGCCAAAAAAAAAAAAAGAAATCATTGTGATATTAATAATCATCACAAACTAAGTTCACTCCTATGGACTATAAATACACTAGGGACCATAGTCATGACATATGAGAATGCACATCAACAAGTATTTTGAGTCATAATAAACTGCATAGCACAATGTAACCCATTAGGTTTATGAAAATAATACTCCTTTACTCATAAAAATCTTAAATCACAGTGCACTGCCAGGAAGAAGTATTATAAAATACAAAAAGGAAGTAGGCTTGTAATATAAATGCAGTTAAACATGGTCCACAAAATGCACTTCAATTTTAAGCCTTACTCTGCAGAGTGAAAATTTGTGGTCGGAACAAATAAACAAAAGAAGCTTCTGTTTATCAGTTGAAATTGATTCAATAATGAATGGGTTGTTCTTCAATACATGTTCGTTACTTGAGATGTATACAGTCATAAATCAAAAAGTACACATTAAAATATAATATCTGCATCTTAAATCTAGTAAATATAATTTAGATAATCACAGGCACACTAATATCATAGTCATCTTATAAACAATTTGGTTGAATTTTTAGGACCTATAAGTGTGATTCCATAAGCACCAGGTAGTGACAATAGCTTCAATACTTTTCCCAAGTAAGCCCTTCAACAGCTCCTTAAAAAAAGTATTCGCAACAATAACCATACAAGATCAACATTGAGAAACCATTCAAGGGAAAAACCAACATTATTACAATGAGCCAAGTGAGATTAGTATGCAGGCAAGAGAAATCTCTTAATTGCATGCTTGATGGTTCAAAATTTAGAAAAATAAAGAAAATATAAGAATCTTAATATTAAATGCAGCAATGGGGATTCAGAAGGATAACATGCAGGCAGCGACAAAAGAATAGAGAGAGGATACAAAATCCAGACAGATCCAAATAACAGCTGCATCTGAATTGAACCAGCTGAAGGCAAATCATTTGTTCATTCTTGTATTTAAGATTCAGTAGTTACCAGTTAGTACACTCTAAACATCAATCCGCTAAGAACCATCAACTCGTTGAATCAGGATTCATTAGTTATTACTATCACCTAAGAAACTTGAAATAAACCCATTAAAATCAACCACTCAGATCAAAGCTTACAAGTTCAAATCTCCAGTTTCCAGAATTTTAGATTTCTTCAAAGATTTTATGTTGTTCTCTAGGATTAGATGTTAACTATGCAGTAAATCATCATGGCAGTGATAACACAAACTAGATGGATGTGAGGTAGTCCGTAAAAACAGGGGACTCTATATGAATCCAACAGGTTCATTCAACCTTCGATTGAAAGATATACAAGTAATAGAAAAGTAAATATATCATAATCAAACAGATGCGCCCTAAATAGAACAATATTAAGCTAAATCAAACAAAAATTTAAAACAACGAATCAATTTCAAATAAAAAATAGAGCAAATAAATGGCAAATCAAAACAATGGTGTCAAACCCTACATGGTATTTTAATAAATAAAAAAGGGGGGAGTTGGAAATCACAAATAAAAAATCAAATTAGAGCAAAGTAACAATTCAAACAAGCAACAATAAAATCAAATTAGAGCCAGAATGAACATAGAGAAATCAATCAATCTCAGAGACGATGTGAATTTCTGATAAGGGTATTCAAAAATAAATTTTGGGGTTTTCAATTTTGAAGCAGAAATTGATCAAAGTAACAAAGAAGAAGACTCACTCTTGAAGAAAAAGAATACGACGGTAGGCCTGCAACTCCGGCACGGTGGTGGTGAGGCGGTGGGAGAGAATCTTGTGTATGTTCTTGGTTGATGAGGTTATCGTTTTCTTTTTCTGCGATTTCTCGATTCGATTCAAACTAGATATAATCCTCACGACATATGTTTTGCATTTGGAGTCCTTGTTTTCTTAATGCTCAAAAATAAAATAAAATAATAATAATAATAATAATAATAAAATAGATTAAGATAATAGTACTCAATCCAAGGAAGATATTTATTACAAAATCCCTAATATATCATTATAATCATGTTTTTTGAATATTTATTTTCAAGAGACATGTAAGCAAGATTGTTTAATCTATCGTGTGACATCGTAGATTTTAAATAGTTAACAAAAATTTCAATTTAGAAAAACATCTCTCACATAGATATAATTATAGCAATTATAATAAAAAAAATTTATTAGAAAAGACAATACCAATAATCAACGATAATTAATATTATTTTATAAACTGTTTATGTATTATAAAAATGAAAATAATTAAATATTTTTAAATAATACAATATCATAAATTTTGATTTTGTTTCAACAATTAAAATTAAAATTAAAATTAAAATTAAAATTAAAATATATCTTATTATTAATTCTTTAAATATAATTTCTTAAGCTATGTATTGTGCGAATTTTCATATTTTATTTGTTGGAAATTTTGTAATAC
>JBBPBS010000968.1:14829308-14891305 GCA_037974835.1 Cicer judaicum
AACAACAACAAAAAATTACAATAGACATACATAAAAACATCTTCTCATTTTCTAAAAGATATATACATTGATCTTCCGATTGAATTAAAATAATAAAAAAAATTGGAGTTTTGGTTCTAAAATATTTTCATCTTCTATAAATAATTTATCTTCTATTTTTTCTCTTTGAATACCAATGAATATTTTCTCATAGTTTTGTTGTATGAGTTCGTTAAATTCTGAATTTTTTTTTGTCTTAAACGAATAAATTTTTAAAGACATCATTGGTACATGAAGAGTTTATAAAGACTGTGATTGTTGTTGTTTTTATGGAGTTTTTTCAAGATTATTTTAAATTAGAATAAAATATTTGAAACATAATTTCAAATTATGGTAAAAGTATTGTCCAAATATTTAAATAATAAACAAAAATGTAATAATATATTCTTACGTGATACATTATTCAAATATTTCTAATAAGTTAATGACTTTTTTGTTCTTCTAAATTCAGAAGATATTATTATTATTATTTATTATTTAAAATGATATTAATGTTCGTTTCACAGTTGTATCAAATTTTATATTTTTTTTTATGTATGTGCAAACAATATTGGCAATTACGTTCCACTTCTATATTAATTTTAGACTTTATATTTATATATATTTATTTAATTATGTTGATATGTTGATTAATCTGTAATTCTATTATAAAAATTGCTCAAGTACATTGCTGAAGGAGGGTGATCAAACAAACCACTTTATTTTGATGGCTCATATTACTATTTTTGGAAAAATAAAATGCAATTATTTATAAAATCACAAGACACAGATATGTGGTGGATTATTACATATGGAGATTTCATACCAAGAATCGATTAAAACGATTCAACATTTGTTGAAAAGAAAAAAAAAACATATTGGACAACAGGAGAAAAATCTAAGGTACTTCTAAACGCAAAAGTTCAATTATTTTTATCATGTGCTTAGAGTAGAGAATACAGTGAAAGAGTTGACAAATGCGACACTACTAAAAAGATATGTGATACACTACAAACTCATCATGAAGGAACGAGTCATGTGAAAGAAATAAGGATCGATATAGTCATAAGAAAGTTTGAACTATTTGAAATGAATGAAGTTGAAACTATTGATGAAATGTATTTAAGGTTTATAATCATTGTAAATAAAATGCGATCCTTAGGCAAGACATACTCAATACAAGACAAAGTAAGAAAAATCATTAGATACCTCTCAGTCATATGGAGACCAATGGTAACAACCATAAGTCAGACCAAGAACCTTGAAGTACTTGGATTAGAAGAATTCGTTGGAACCTTAGGAGCACATGAAATGTTGTTGCAGGAAGACAAACCAGTAAAGAAAGACAAAATAATAGTCTTAAAAACCTCTCAAGAAAGTATGCCACTACAACTAGAAGAAGATTTAGAATAAATCAGACAGCATGATGTTGATGAAGACATAGTTCTTCTTACAAGGGAAATTCGAAGGATGATGAGAAGAAGGGATCGAATCAAAAAGGAATTTCTAAATAAAAAGGGAAATTTCAAAATTGAGATAAACAAAAGTCAAATTACATGTTTTGGATGTAATAAACAGTGACATTACAAGACCGAATGTACCTTGCACAATAGAGTACCAAAGAATTTTCCTTTCAAGAAGAAATCAATGAGTGGGATGATTCTGATGAATAAAAAACAGAGGAACCTGAAGAAGCCAACTTATGTTTGATGACAAACTCTGAAGATAAGGAGGTAGTAAATTATGAACCATGTCCCTTATTTGAACAAATTAAAAAAAAAAAGAATGATAGCTTACTTAATGATTCGAATCTACTTGTTAAAAAATGTAGCTCTTTAAAATATCAAGTTTTAAAAGAAAAAAAATGGAAAAAAGAGAAAGCTCAAGTTATGATTGATGAACTACAAAACATCATTCAGAACATGCAAGAATATCATTTTAAGGAAATTGATGAAACTAAAAACCAATAATGTGTTACGATTCAAAAAGATAACATTCTTCTTGAAATAGAAAATTAAATTCTCAAAAATGACTTAGGAAAGTTTATCAAATCCACTGAAACATTTCAAAAACTCATGGGATCCCAAGTATGGATATTTAACAAAGTTGGACTTGGCTTTGACAAAACTAAAAAATAAAAAATGTATGAACATTTTTTTTCCTGAAAGAAAGGATGACAAGTGCAAAACAAGATACTCATATTGTAAAAATTTTAAACATCTAGAATATGCCTATTATTTCAAAAAAAGAAGTGGATGAAAAATTTAAAGCAAAAGGGTAATTTAAACCCCAAGAATGTTCTACAAACAAACAAGAACATTTTTCTCAAATTTTAAAAGATGGAGAACGTTCTGGACACAGACTCGGACATTCCTCAACAAAAAAAAATGCTCATTGAATTTGATGAATAACAATGTTATCTTAAAAAATCAAGTATAGAAAGAAAAAACTAAACCTTAATGACCCAAAACCAAATGGGTACCTAAAAATTCTGTAACATCAAATGCAAAATGGTTCTCGAAGTATCAAGAAAAAGTAATGGTACTTGGGCTGTGGATGTGCAAGATATATGACAAGAGATAAACAAATTTTTATGTCCTTCATTAAAAAGATGGAGGATCAGTAACATTTGAGAACAATGATCAAACAAAAATAAAAGGTAAAAGTATCATAGGTAGAAGAAGGGATCGAATCAAAAAGGAATTTCCAAATAAAAAGGGAAATTTCAAAATTGAGATAAACAAAAGTCAAATTACATGTTTTGGATGTAATAAACAATGACATTACAAGACCGAATGTACCTTGAACAATAGAGTACCAAAGAATTTTCCTTTCAAGAAGAAATCAATGAGTGAGATGATTCTGATGAATAAAAAACAGAGGAACCTGAAGAAGCCAACTTATGTTTGATGACAAACTCTGAAGATAAGGAGGTAATAAATTATGAACCATGTCCCTTATTTGAACAAATTAAAAAAAAAAAAGAATGATAGCTTACTTAATGATTCAAATCTACTTGTTAAAAAATGTAGCTCTTTAAAATATCAAGTTTTAAAAGAAAAAAAATGGAAAAAAGAGAAAGCTCAAGTTATGATTGATGAACTACAAAACATCATTCAGAACATGCAAGAATATCATTTTAAGGAAATTGATGAAACTAAAAACCAATAATGTGTTACGATTCAAAAAGATAACATTCTTCTTGAAATAGAAAATTAAATTCTCAAAAATGACTTAGGAAACTTTATCAAATCCACTGAAACATTTCAAAAACTCATGGGATCCCAAGTAGGGATATTTAACAAAGTTGGACTTGGCTTTGACAAAACTAAAAAATAAAAAATGTATGAAAATTTTTTTTCCTGAAAGAAAGGATGACAAGTGCAAAACAAGATACTCATATTGTAAAAATTTTAAACATCTAGAATATGCCTATTATTTCAAAATAAAAAATGGATGAAAAATTTAAAGCAAAAGGGTAATTTAAACCCCAAGAATGTTCTACAAACAAACAAGAACGTTTTTCTCAAATTTTAAAAGATGGAGACCGTTATGGACACAGACTCGGACATTACTCAACAAAAAAAAATGCTCATTGAATATGATGAATAACAATGTTATCTTAAAAAATCAAGTATAGAAAGAAAAAACTAAACCTTAATGACCAAAAACCAAATGGGTACCTAAAAATTCTGTAACATCAAATGCAAAATGGTTCTCGAAGTATCAAGAAAAAGTAATGGTACTTGGGCTGTGGATGTGCAAGATATATGACAGGAGATAAACAAATTTTTATGTCCTTCATTAAAAAGATGGAGGATCAGTAACATTTGAGAACAATGATCAAATAAAAATAAAAGGTAAAAGTATCATAGGTAAGAAATTTTTTGCTAAAATTAATGATGTTCAATATGTTGAAGGGTTGAAACGTAATCTCCTAAGCATGAGTCAACTTTGTGATAATGACTTTGAAGTAATTTCGTGTATACAAATTTTGTCCATGAATAAAACTTAATACATTAAAGTAATTCTAATAATAAATCAAAGACACAATTGTTCATGCAGTTTATTAATTTAATTTCAGATAACATTTAAGTCATTTATTCTTTTTTCTCCTAATTTTATTACAAAAATTTGAAAATATAATGAATAAAAATATGAGTTTATTTGAAGATTTGAGTTATAAATTTGATGAAATTTGCATTATATTGAAGATGATAATTAATTTATAAGTTTTGTTTGAAATTTTTGATGAATTTTCGTAAAAAACAAAATAATAATATTATTAACATTTTAAAATATAAAAGATAACATTTTAAAAAAAAATATGTACTTAAAATTAAATAAAGGACCATATCAGGAAACAAAAAAATAAAAATAAAAGACTGAATTGTCATATGAAATTAAGTTAAAGGACCGCATAAGCAATTATGCTTAAATCAAATTTACAGAAAATAAAAAATATGTACTCAATCAAATCCAAAAATTATAAAAGGTCTATTAAGTAGATCAATTTTTTTTTTAATTAATGCATCAAGAAACATTAATTTTTATAAGGTGGATTCTTCTCTAAAATAAAAATCTATACGCAAGTAAAATTAATTCATAAAAAAAAATATTTATAATTCAAACTTTAAATTAAATTAAAAAAGATATAAAAAATATATATATTTTTGTTTATCGATAAACATGTTTTTTTGTAATATTCACTTGACGTTAAAGATCAAAAATAATTTTTTTTAATATTATAAAGATGAAATTTAAACAAACAATTTTACGGAGATTAAAATTAAAAATTATTATATTTTTGGGAAAAAAAATATATTTAAATTTGAAATAAATATTACAAAAATACAAAATTAACTACATGTTTATTTTTTTTAGCATGTTATAGTTACAAAGTTTCTACCGCCAGTTAAAAGCGACTAATCTCTATAAGAAATTATGTGAGCACATAGAGTGAGTTCTCCTATTCCAATCAAATTTTTTTGTTACGTAGGAGTCAAAAGGTCTAACTCCTTCATGAAGGGGTCGAAGTCCCCTACATTTTTTTTTTAATTTCCCATATGTTCCCACAACTGAAGATAATTATATTTGAGGAATGTTTGGATACTAAATGTAGTTTCTTAGTGAGAATTCGCTCATGTTTACTTTATTGTGAAAATCTAACTCAAGTCGTTAGACTCAACCCCCGATTAGTGGTCATTATATCTTTATTGAATTCAAAAATAAAATAATTTATTAATTAAAATAAGAAATTTGATTAAAAATAACTAAATAAATAATTTTATTTTAGTCTCAAAGGTATAATTAGTAATAGTTAATTTTAAAAAATATCCCATATAACTATATAAAAAAAAAAAAAGAATTTACCGATCGATATAGTATAATAAAAAGTATATATATAGCCTTAGTCCGAGTTCATATACGTATATTAAATGGATCATTTATTACAAAACAAATACTACAATGTGAATATTTGTAATGAAACACATTAGTCCTAAATACTATTATTTTATTTTATTCATCAATCAGTTAAAATTAATACTTATTATGTATTCTAAATAACAATAAGAATAACCATAATATAATATACACTAATTATAATTTCTTATATAAATCTTACTAGAGACAATTATAATACATTAATAATAATTTTTTTTTATTTTTATAAAGTGATTAAAGAAGTTGTTGGAACATATTTTTTATACATGGAATTAAGGTTTGTTATTGATCAATTAATTAAGAATAATCAAATGTATTAATTATATAATTAATTAAAAAAAAGTAGACAAAATACAAAAAATGAGAACACTTAAAATACATAAATTATAATTTTTGATATTGTAATAAAAATGAGAATAGTTATAATATCTAAACTATAATTTTTTTCATACATTAGTTTTTTTTCACATTTTTTGGAAAACTAATCGCTAAAAAGTTGTGAGAACATATAATTGACACACAAGATACATATTTGTCGCCGATTAATCTATTAAAATTAATATTTTTTTTATACTTTAAACTTGAATGAGAATAATTATAATTTATTATAAAAATCGTATATGTGACAAATAATTGTCATTAAAGAATTAGTTAAAATTAATATACTTTTTAAATATCATCCGCCTAAAAATGAGTACAATTTGTAATGAGTTATTCATAATTGTTTGAATTGAATTTTTTTTTCTATGATCAAATAAGAGGTCATTTAGTGTTTAGCTTATAGGTTATTTTGTGTTATTTACCATTATAAATTATTTAAAGTTAGTTTATTTAAATTTTTATTATTATAATCACATATTAAATTTTCATATTTCGATTATAGTTTACTATTCATTCCAATTGTTTTTTGATAAAATCATCTCCCTCCATTTAAATAGAAGAATATACTATAATATTTAGACATATAAATTTATGTATGTACAAATCATATATCCCTTGTTTGACACCGACTATTAGTTGAGAATATGTAAAACAAAAACATATCAATGAATGAAAGGAGGGATCTACAAACTAAAACTTAACCAAATTTCATCAAAGAATGATTATAGTAAGTTTTAAATTTCAATTAAGTAGGGATAATTATATTTTTCTAAACTGATTTTAGAAAGTTTTTGAATGTATAATTCGTATCGTAACCCTAAATTAATTAGCAGTTAGAATGCGTGATGGTATTTTTATACATGTCCAAAAAAAACAACTTATACAAAATTCAGTATGCAACATTTTAATATATTGTGATGCTGCTAGAAAGGTACCAACAAGCAAGCATAAAAAAGACACAAAATTTAAGGACATATCTAGAATACTCACAATTGATAGGTATCTAAGTACAATTTTTATTCCAATAACCCAAAAGAAATTACAATTTTAATTAACGAGATGCCGTCAACACCAAATCATAAATATGTTTATCAGATATTGGAACCTTCCACTCCCTATGTACTGTCCAATGTCTTCCCTTCATTAATAATATTTCCAATAATAAGCAACTTAATCTTGATAACTATGTCTCTGGTTTAGATAGAGTTGTTTACGGCAGCTCTTCGTTTATTTTGAATTTGGCGAACAAATTCAGGAATTAATACATGTAACTTAGGACTAGGCTTACCACTAATTGAGATATTATAACCGGCTCTTTTTAATGAACGAAGCAAACACTTTTCACCCAGTTGATAATGTGCAGGGCATGCACAAGGAACCATGGATCTCAACACTGGCTTATTACAATAGTACGGCCCTGTTGACAAACTGCATAAAGCCAAAATTGTATCAGTTCAATGCTCGTGTGTGGATAGTGATAATTACTACAACTAAGAAAACAGTATGAAATGCATAAAAACAGAAAACAACCAAAAGTAATCTTATGTATATAGAGCATCACATTGACATCTTATATCTGTGAAGTGGTGAAGCAACCTTTTGTATATAGTGTCATGACACAGCTCAGTTAAACTAAACTAAACTAAACTCCCAAACATTTGTAAAACTATCTCTAAAAACTATTAACTATCAACAGAGAAAACTCTAATCACTTAAACCACTCCACCAAGTCAATATAATATTGTTTGGACTCAAAAATTCAAATTGAATTTGAGTGTAAACTCCAGTTACGAAACTACTTACCAAACAACCAATACATTGAGTGTTTATGTTATAAAACAAAACAAGAACAAAAGAGTATGATTAAACCCAGAAGAAAAATAATTTGGACATATATTCATTGTTCATTGTTCAAAAGTAATATCCAAACCCAAAAACAGGGAAAGCATATAAACAAATTTTATTAACTTTTCTCATCAAACACAACACATTTATTTCCTCTTTTCCAAAACCACACAACCAAATCCAACAAAGAAACAAAAAGTAAAAAAATAACATTCTTTACTTCTACAAAACAATCCCTAAAATCACAAAAATTCCCAAAAGGCAAGAAACTCAATTTTCATACTTATTAATAAAAAATTGCCACTTCAAGTCATGGAGAAGGTCAAAAAACCAAATAATTAAATTTTAAACAAATTAAATAAAAATAATTAAAAAAAAACGCACTTTTTGGCTACCTTGATGCATCCCCGATAGAGGTTCTGCTTGGAATCAGACAAAATATGTATATGACAAAACCTTGTGAGAGCCATAGCCTTGGATTTGCATCCACTATAAGCACAACGAACGAAATCATCTCCAGAAACGACGCCATTATGAGTGCCGTTTACTCCATTTCCTAAAACGACACCGTTTGAATTCTCATCATTCTCTTTGAAAGGACTCTTACCGTGTGTCCAGTAATAATCTCTGTACTTAGACTTAAGATCATCCATTAAGCCCCAATAGTGACTTCTGTAACATCGAGCGAGTTGTTTCACTCGCCGGAGTCGCCGAGTTAGCAACTCGTGCCCAGTTAACACATTCGAGTTAGCCATTATTTTGTCTTCGTCTGCGCCGTCCATTGTCATTGAAAGAACTTGCAATTGGGACTCCTCCAGTGCTTGGAAGATAAAATTTTAGCAAAAAAATTAAGCTTGATGAGAATCTGAGATGGAGTGAAATTTATTTGGTTTAAATTTTGAACAAAAAATCAAGCATTGATGTTCGTGATATTATACTAAGTTATTATACATTAAGTGGGCTATGTTTTCCGTTAAAACAATAAATAAAAGCTTGTGTTGATTTGAAAAAGAATAAGTTACTTATATTTAAACCTTCATGAAACAACTGAACAACTGAAGTTTTTTATAAAAACAATAAAACAAAATAAAGGTTAATTATACTACATATCTATAAATTATTTCAGAATTTTTAAAATAATTAATTAAAAAATGTAATTAAACTTTTTAATTGATATAATTTTTTCATTAAGTCTTTCTATGACTAACGGTTGATTATAATATTTTTAGTTTAATTTTTTTAAATTATATAGTTTGAGGATCTCAAACACATTTTTTATATAAAAAACAATGAAAATGAAAAGAGTTAGATATAAGAAAATAGAGCAAAAATATGTTTAAGAGATACGATAAATATTATCTCTTAATATTTTTAATTTTTTTTAATTTCTTATTTCGATCATCTATTTCTTAATATCATTTTCCAATTTTATTTAAAATTCAATTAATTAAATTGATTAAATTATTGATTAAAATAATGAATATCAAACTTTTTTATGCTGTCAATGAAAATTTACTTAATATATATATTATCTGAAATAAAAAATGTTTTTACAAATAAAAATAGTGAAAGTACATAGAAAAATTTAACTAAAACAATTAATATTTAGTATCTTAACTTAAATGAGTTATATTAACAAGTATATATATTTTTTAAAGAGACAAAATAGTTCATTTGAGTAAAAAAATATTAATGTTTACTAATTTAAAATATTAAATACATGATTTCTAATATTTTATTTTCTTTATTTTCTTTTGAATTTCCCTAATAATATAATAAAATCTCTAAAAAAATAAATAAAATTAAATCTGTAACAAAAAGTAATAATAAACGGGTCGTGTCGGGCCTATGAAGCCCAACGAAACAAGTAATCAAAAATCAAAACATTTGTACCTTACCGGTGAATGAAATTTCCGGTAGTTGTAAATGTACACTAGAAAGAAACTTCTTTTTTTAAATTTCTGGGAGTATTCACCGAAAATTTAAAAAATCCGGTATACATTTTCAGTATCGAAAAATTCAAATTTCCTGATGGTATTCTCGAAAATTTCATTTCTCATTGAAATTTCCAGTACAATGTGCATTTTTTACTTTTTTGTGTTTTATATTATTTTTTATTGAATTTTATTAGTGAGGACTGAATGAGCAAAAACTGACGTTGATTATTCTCGAGTTCGACCTCCTACATAGTCAAATAGGAGAGTTACAGATGAAAAAAGAAGAAAGAGAAATAAAGAAATGCAGGCGCATGAGTTTCAACAAAATCTTGTGTTTGATGAAGAACAGGATCAGCAGCCCCAACAAAATCACGTGTTTGATGATGAACATGATCAACAGCAGCAGTTTGATGATGAGCATGGTTAGCAGCACCAGCCTGAAGAACCCATGTTTCATGGAGGTCCTTATGATCTTTTTATCCTTAAGGATTGTGAGCACCATATTGCAATAAATATGTGGAATGGACAAGTTAGTAAATAATTTATTTTATTATATTTTATAATATATTTGTAGTATAGGATATTTTATTACACATTATAATATATTTGTAGTATAAGTAATTTTGTGTTATTTTTAATTAAATAGGATAGACGTGTCTTGAAAGTTGTTTCAAATGGCAAAAAGCATGACAAATTCATTGATATCAGATATGTATTACTTGCTCAGATAGATCATTGGATTACTATATATGGATTACGTCCTTTGAGAAAATATAGTTTGCACATGAGTGACGGTAACATGATATCTGCTTTTACAGAGAGATGACATGCAAAGACTAGCTCATTTCACATGCCATTTAGTGAAATGACTATTACTCTTAACGATGTCAGGAGTCTTTTGAGCATCCCATGTTCGGGAGAGTTTTTCACACCTCCCACTAATGTCAATGAAGATTTGGCAATTGCTGCTGCTATTGAGTTATTGGGAGTTGCATATGATGAAATTGTCACTGATACTAGGACCAATAGAGGTGTCTCGTATAGTTTTGAGTGGTTGAAAATTGTATTTTTCAAGCAACTTCATGAAAGACGATATGACTGTGCAGCGAGGGCAACCTACTTCATTTGGTAGGGTGTACCATCCTAGATGATAAATGTTTTACGCTTGTATCGACAAAATATTTGTTTTTGTTTCAAGACCTTAATACTTGTGGTAAATGGGCATGGGGACCAGTTGTACTTGTTGTTTTATATGACTATCTTGGAGATAGTACATTGCCTGCAACGAAACAGATTGAAGGATATTTATCTTTATTTTAAGTACTATTATATTTATTATACTTACTATTATTTTTTTTAATTATTTCAATTATTATTATTATACCTTAATAATTTTATTTATACTTATTATTATTATTATTATTATTATACTTATTATTATTATACTTATTATTAATATACCTTAATAATCTTATTATATTTCAATTATTTACAGACTTGGATTTATGAGCATTTTCTTGATATTTGTAAACGAGATATGGATGAGCCTATAGCTTCGATGCCGCTGATGTTTTGATGGACTGCAAAACAAATATTTGAGAACGTTGCATACTACAGAGCAAAGTTGGATGCTTTGAGGGATACGGATATTATCTGGACGTGGAATTACGGTGATAACTCTATGACATAATTTCAATCTATGTTGTTGTTTACAAGATACATTTGTTGGTGTTCCACGATGGTACCGTATTTACCAGAGAGGTGTATACGACAATTTGGGTATAGTCAACACATGCCTCCTACACCATCGATGCTTGTTGTACGTGATGTTGATGTTAAATGGAGTAAGTACAGGAACTTTGTACGATCATTTCGAGCTAGATTGCATCCAGCTGCATATCTACATGAGTGTGTTGAGGGATACATCACTACGGTGCTTCTTCCAATGTCATGCAAGTGAAGGTAATAGACATGCATATTTTAATTTAACTTGAACCCAATGACTTTCATTAACAAAACCAATGTTGATAACACGATCATGTGACAAATCTCCATTTTGTGCACCTCTCAATGAGAAAAAAAGTCAAACAAAAAGTTTTTCCCAATGTAACAAGAACGAGAATATATTTTGTTCCTATCATGTAATCCATATCAGGAATGGTCATCCACTTCTCGTTGGCTTGGTTTTCCAACTCAATTACATGTAAAGACTCTGTCACTTCTTGCAAACGTTCCTTGAATAATGCAGCATATAAATCAGGTTTGGACTTAATCTCTGTATACGACTGTCAATGCACAATGCTCCAATATTCTTCATCATGATCAAGTAAAGCAACAATAACACGATATCTACAATTTTCATCTACTTTAACATTAATTATGTCTTCAATATATGGATGAATTAAAGGAGGAAACTCGTCGAAATATTTTCTAACCTGACTCGTCATAGGTGCTTGTTGAGATAGTTGTTTGGATGCTTGCTGGGAGACTTGAGTATCAACATGCTCAAAGTATGAAGGGTCACGATATACGTCAAATCCCTTCAGCTTGTTGCATTTTTTCTTCTTAACACCACCTTTTATTTTGATCTTATCCAGCGGTGCACACATTGATGTTGTCTCCAGATATGCTATTTCACACAACTTGCTCTTTAATGCCATTCTTCCAGGAACATTATGTGTTTTCCATATTTTCCAAATTATATTCATCTCTGATGTAATGTCCAACTCTGAATTATCTGCCAACTTTTCTTTCTCTTGATCACTATTCATGGTTAATTTCCTCCGTTGTATATGAACAACATCTGATGGGATTGGAACACCTTTCAGCTTGTATCGTGCCAACTCACATGCACAAGGTAATCCATGAGTCTTTCTAAGTATACAACAATACACATCTTTGTCGTTACTGACATAACTGACTCTCTTGTATTCATGAACAATATCAACTAAGGCTTTCTTGGATACAACCCAAATCAATTTCTCATAGAATGGATTGTTGTGTGTATGCTCTTTGGAACCCTTACTTATCTCAAATGAACCTTTTATCTTAATAATTTGAAACTTCAACATATCATTCATACCATTCCATGCCTTACAAAAGTCTTCTTTATTGTGTTCCAAAAATCTCTTCAATGACCAATGAGCAGACTAAACTCCAATATTCAAACAAAAAAATATAAAATGTGAAGTTTTAATCATATATCATAAATAAAATACAAAATGTGAAATTTTAATGATATACCTATTAGTCGTAGTACTTCCTAGATGCAATACTCGATTGGTCTATGCTTCAACAAATCTTTCCTTATGAGGATTCAACTATGTGTCTCTGACGTAGTCAAAGAAATAATATTATCGACACATGTTTGCTCAAACATTTGCAAAAGTTTCTCGTACTCCTTCTCTTCATAATAATAAACAATTTTCCTCCACAACTCAAGAATGAGTTCTTGCATATCTTTCTTTAATATATATATTGTTTGTATTTGATTCCAACATTTTTGTTAATATGAAGTTGACAAAGTAAATTTGTTGAAGATGAAAATACAACTTCAATTGCATTCATTAAAGCAAGTTCTCTATCAGTCACAATCACTTGAGGAAATGAGGTGTTTGAAACAAACAACTCTTTTAACTTCTCCAATGCCCAACATAATTTGTCTTGACGTTCAGAATCCATATAAGCAAATGCAATATTAAATGTCAACTCAGTTGAAGTTACACCAACAATTCAATGCAAGAGAGAATATATTCAACAAAGTTATGGAATCTGGGTGCGTCCAAAACATATCCCTCACAACGTTGGAGTCCTCATGAGTCATACTCCAACAAGTATTCTTCTTAGCTTCAAGTAACTTCAACAAATGTTGCATATCAGTTCTAGGTCCTTTCAAATTCTTCATGTATGTATTTCATCGCTTGTAAATTTGATAGATATTAGTCACATTCTTCGTATCTCGATCTCTCAAAGATGACAAGATATGTCTCGGTGCAACGTGATACTTTGTCAACTCGTCAACGTGTTTCTTATCTTCTTCTTTTAAGCGTTTCATAAATGCATTATTCTCAAAAGTAGCTACTAACTCATGGTTGTGAAGTCCACACATTAAACTAATAATCCATCATTCAATATTTTTTAATGGTCTCGATCTAAGTTTAAACGGGCATCCACACCTTTTAGTTGAAGTACCTGTGTTATTTTTATTTGACTTATATTTTCCACCTCTATCACAACCAATAATTAATTTTGACTTCCTTCCTCTCTTTTCGGTCTCTACATCAGATTGAGTAATGATAATTGCTATTCGATTTTGTCGGCCGACCTCTCTTGCCCATAATATGACAGCTTCTCGTAACTCAAAAATTTGATCAGTTGTGAATGCTTCAGTTAAATCTATAAATATTAGTTGTGTCTTTTTTATCTCTATTTTAAAATAAAATTAACATAAAATTAAAAATTAAAAAAGTTATTAACCAAGGGATATTTGAAATTTCTGATTCAAAATATTAACTACTGAAAATGTGAAATTTCCAATAAAGAAAATATAACTACCGATTTTTTTAAAATTTTTAATATGTATCAAAAATTTAAAATTTTCAGTATTGTAAATGTGACTATCAGAAATTTGAATGAACAAATTTCCAGTATTGTAAATATAATTATCTAAAATTTGAATGAGCAAATTTTCGATATTACAAATACCTATAGAAAATTTACATGCCAAAATTTTGGTTGACGGGATTTTGAAGTCATTTTTTTTCTTTTTTTACTGGTGAATAAAATTTTCAAGGATAAAATTAGATTTTTAATAAATCTCTGAATTTTGAGCATACACCATTGTGTGTGAGAGAGAGTTGCGTCAGCTCCATCCCCGGCGACCCCATCGCACCACCAGCAGCTCCACTTTCAGCCGCCGGTAAGTCATTCCGTTCCGTCTCTTGTTCATTTGCATCTGCACCGAACCTTCTATGTAGTGTATACCTTCAATTCTACATTGTTGCTGTTATGTTATCTTTGCTCTGATTTACTTCTTCATTCTTCAATTACATCACCGTCGTTAAACATTTCTTTGTTATTAATATTATTATTATTGATGTGAGATTCGGATTTATAGCTCATCTAAGTTGAAATTGGATTTTATGGTTCTTTTTCCATTTTCTGCTATTAAAACCACCTCCAACTTCTGTTTTCATATAACCTAATCTCTGGATGCACTTGACGTTGATAAGTATATTTTTTCCAACTCTATTATAATATATAAATTTGAAAAATAGCTTATGGAGAAAGGAAAAAAGAAGAAGAAAAATTTAACCAAAGGTTTGTAATAATGGTGCCATGAGGAGAGGAGTATCTTCATGCTCAAGGATGTTTTGAAAGTTTGAATATGGAATTTACATGAGGTGATGTATGCTTGTTGAGCCAGTGATTCACTACCTCTACCTAATTCATCATAACATTCAAATGGGTTCATAAATATATTTTTCAGAAAAGGGGTTGGGTTTAAGAGATACATAGCCTCCCCTTTCTTCATCAACTCAATGAGCTCAGATAATCTAAGTGTATAAATCTCCAATTGATGTCACTAATTTTGGGAATGTGCGCCTTTATACTATTAATATAAAAAAAAATAATTAAAAAGAAAACTATACTAATGGATATCCCTTTTTCATTTGGGAGGATCCTTACCTATGAAATACACATACTGACATGACACCGGTAATAATTTGCTAGAATAAATTAATTGAATGTAATTAATGTGTTGGTGTCGTGTCAAACACACACCTGAACACGCCTTCGATCTGAAGTGTCGGCGCAACAAAGATCCTGACCCATAAAATATAAAACTAATATCTCTCTAAATGGAAGTGACTATTAAAATGGAGAGATCCTAACCCCAATTCAATTTTTTCCTTACATTTCTTATCTATTTTCCTTAACCTTTCACCTGTTATATGCAATGCCCACCATCATTGTAACCACTGGTTGCTCATCGAATAGAAGCATTGTTGTTATAGTTGCTGGGCATCAGTTTTATATCAGTGTATCAACTATCAGCTGTTTGATCAAAGTAGTAAATGAAAACTTTATCTACATTTTTTATTTTCTATGTCCATTTTACACGGTCTTCGGCCAAGATATTCTGATACAGCAGATCCTGTACACAAAAAAACATAGAATACAGAAGATTTGTCAATCGTTCTGCATATTAGAGATACCATTTCTCTTGAACTTGTCATGTTTAGAAGACCGTTGAGAAGCCAAAAAATGCAACTCGATCTCATGACAATTTAGGAGCAAATAATAAAAAATTGTCTCTCTGTTTCTCTTCCAGATCAGAACATAATGCATACACTGGGAAAAATTAAGTGCAGGGTGAGGCATGCAGATCTTTGTTAAGTATTGTAATTTCAACACATTATTTGACTTTTTTTTTAATGAGAAAAATATTTGACTTTGAGGAATCCTTTAATTACTAAATGTGACCTTACAATGGAAGATATGCTTTCAATATCCATGTGGTAACATAATGTTCTGTGCAAATTACAGCTTGCCCTTTTTGGATCCGGATATTATATATGTAACATTTCAAAAAGAAGTCTTACATTGTTCATAATCTTAGGTGGTTTTGCATCATATAACCAGTTGAGGAATGTTGAAAGGGGAGCTGTTTATATTTAACTGGTCTTTTGAAATTTGCATATGCCCTGTAGTTAATACATGAAATTAACTTGTAATTTGTGGATACATTGCAATGCTTGGCTTGATATTTGATTTGCAGTTTTTCAATGTGCTAGAAAGTTGATAATATTTTAAGATTTTTGTTCGTTTCTTGAGTTGTCCAATTCTGTTATGCCAAAATCTGCTATCAAGAAAAGTCAACATACATTTTAAAAAATATTCTTATTTCAACGTTGATTAAATTGCAAAACAGATATGGTTATCCCACCACCAGTCAGGCCTCCCAGGATTACAAAATTTCTCAAACCTTATGTTCTAAAGATGCATTTCACCAATAAGTATGTGAGTGCTCAAGTGATCCACACCCCGACTGCTACTGTAGCCTCTTCTGCAAGCTCACAAGAGAAAGCCTTGAGATCAAACTTGGAAACTACTCGGGATGTAGCTGCAGCTGCAAAGATTGGGAAGCTACTTGCAGAACGCCTTTTGCTTAAGGACATTCCTGCTGTTTCTATTCACTTGAAGAGAGAACAAAGATATCATGGCAAGGTAAAAGCTGTTATTGATTCTCTCAGGGAAGCTGGTGTTAAGCTGCTTTAAGTCATGATGTTTGTGTGTTTTGTTGTAAATGAGAGATATCATTCTTATTGAATCTTGTCTTCTGTTAATGAGGTATGAAAGGCTTTGTACTATTGCAGTAGAAAATAAGAATGCTAATTTTAAACTGAGGTGTCCACGCTTATTTTTATCATCACACGAGTAAGTTGCTCATCGAACACATTTCAATAGGATTCAATTTAACGACGTTAACTAGGTATAAGATGATTAGTGTTTTGGTTCATGGTGTCCCATTATATCTTAGGACTAAAGTGTTGGTTTGCAGAGGGTGTTCGAGTGGCCTGTAGAGTTGGAAATTGGTAAGCTAAAAGTTAGGCCTTGATAACCAATAAATAATGAATGCTGTTTTAGGAGATAATCAACAAGTGCAAATTTATTTTTCGTAGTTTTTTCTTTCACCCTTTATATTCTCAAAAGTATCTAAATACACATGGATTGGCCAATTCAGAGAACATTGAGGGATGAAAGAATAAACTCTCAATTTTAAAATTAGTTGCTAGTCGTCTAGTGTTTTTTGTAGTCCATCGTGCATTGCAGAAATTGCCATATTGGTAAAAAAAATTGATAGTTGTGGAAGGTATTAGTTCATGCTTTGCCATGTCTCTTTTGCTGAAGACAAAAAGAATTGCTAAAAGATAATTATAATTTAGGACATATCTTGGATCATCGCAAAGAGTCGTAAACTATACATATTATCACACTTTTGTAAATGGGTTTTTTCTTCAAAGATTAGCATGGATTCCCTCATTAGATAGTGATAAATTTGTGACACAAATGTGTAGGAATATATAGAACATATAAATGAATAATAGTCTTGAATATTAAGCTATTAATTCCTTCAGTTAGGAACTATTATAGTTGACATAGAGCTGTGCATGGTGCATGTTTGTGAAGAAAACCAAAAAATTTATTTCGTTAGATACAGTGGCGGAGCTTGACTGAAAAGTTTGGGATGATCGACATAAAAATATAATATATAAATTAAATATATAAATAATATTATATAGCAAATAATTAAGTTGTAATAAACACAAAATAAAGTATCAAATAATTTAACTATATGACTTAAAAATACCTTAAAGTAATGCTCTACGCTTTTTAATTAACTTGAAATCATCAATAATAGACTCAGAACTGATACTTGGAGCAATTTCCCTTTTTATGTAAACTGCCATGCTATCTGCCAAAAAGTCGGTTTCCATCTTATTTCTTAACCTTGATTTAATAATTTTCATTGCTGAAAAAGATCTTTCAGTTGTAGCAGTAGAAACCGGAAGAGTCATGATAAGACGAAGTAATCTATCAATCAAGTAGAAGTTTTGTGTCTTTTTAGTTGCAACCAAACATGAGCGCAATTCTTGGATAGTTGATAAATTCTTCAAATTTAAATCTTGACGAGCATCAACCAAGAAATGTTGGAGTTGAAATTTCAAATTAATCTTCTCTTGCATGTTGAAATCCACATGGTAATATTTTTCAACTAGAGTGCAAATTTTTTCAATGTTAAAAGCTTTACAATTATCCTTAGGAGTCAAAGCACAACTTAGAGTTAACAAATCCATTGCTTGCTCACTAAATTTGTTATTCAACTCTTCTAATTGTTGATCAATGGAAGTAAAAAATATTTCAACTCTAAAATAATGATGTATTGTAACCTGACCTTGTTGAAGACGAGAGCGTCCAAATCTTGTTGTTGAATGAACATCGTTGAGATCAGGCATTTCAATTTCATGTTTTTCACAAAAAGTCTTCACTTCAGTAAATAATTTATCTCAACCATCTTCTCCAATACTTGTATAAGACACTTTGTTGTTTCAACCAAACACATGGCATTAACTATATCTTGAGATTGTTGTTGTAAGGCTTGGCAAAATATTTCAGTTATCTCCATCATTTCTTTCATCAAATGCAAGATAAATATAAAATCAAACGCCTTCAAATAATTATAAGCACTATCAGCATCACCACGTTTAGAATAACTTGCTCTTTTATTTGTAATTTTTTTTTAAATAATACAAGTTGTCTCATACATATTTATCAAGCTACAAGTAGAAGAGAAATGTGATCCCCAACGAATATCCCTAGCTCGTTTCAAAGTACCAATTTGATTTATAACTTTACCAGTTACAATTTCATCAATTTCTAGGAAATGTGCAATTTCCTCTAATTAAGCAGCTTGTAACTCATCATGACGCTTAGTAGAAGAACAAACAACATTATCAACAAAAGTGAGCTTCTCAAAAAATTTATGAATTGGAACAACTTCTCTTGATGCACTAACCAAAGCAAGTTGCAATCGATGAACAAAACAATGGACATAGTAAGCATAAGGATAATCTTTCATAAATAGTGCTTGTAAATCGTTCTATTCTCCTTTCATATTACTAGCACCATCATACCCTTGACCACACATGTTAGAAACATCAAGATTATGTCGAGAAAGTATATCACATACTTCTTCTGTCAGAGTTAAAGTTGCAGTGTCTTTAACATGTGCCACAAAAAAAATCGCTCTTCTATTAAATCAACTTTGTCAACAAATCTTAACACAAGAGACATTTGTTTCCTTTTTGATTCATCACGAGCTTCATCTACAACGATGCAAAATTTGGAATCACCAATTTCTTCACAGATATGTTTTCTCACCTAGAAAGAATATGCAAAAGCTCTTTTTGAATTTGATGTGAAGTATATTTAGAATTATATGGAGCATTTTCCAACACAACTTTCGTAACTTCATCATTGTAAAATGTCAAGAACGTTATCAATTGAAGAAAATTGCATTGATTTCTTGACTCGTTAGTTTCATCATGTCCCCTAAAAGCACAAGCTTGAAGTGTTAACCAACGAACAGTGTCAATTGATGTCTTGAGAAGTATTCGATTCTTCAAAATTTGTTCTGAGCTTTGCACTTGAAAAGTATTCCTAATATGTCCGTCCTGATTCAACAAGTCTATACAAGCTTTCATTGCATTGTTGTGTGGTGAACAATGATCTATCCATATGTGTTTGAGAAAGGCACAAAATTTTCCATTTTTAATTTTCTTCCACATTCTAAAACATGTACCAATGAATACATCTGATCCAGGATGTCCATTTGGTCTTTTGCTAAATAGGTAGCATGGTAAACAATGTGCAGCATCTTTAGAAGGTGAATATTCAAGCCATGAAGAAAATATGTTAAACCAAACATATTGAAACCGTCTTGGATGAACCTCGTCGCCAGATAAAGGATATTCTTCTAAATTTATTTGATAAGAACCAAATTTTAGATAAGCTCTTCGTATTGCATCCAACTTATTTGGTGGATATTGCCAAATTTGAGGGCACTTTCTGGGGTCACGTTCTAAACATTTCTCAAAGTCATCTTCGAAAACTCTATGAACCTTGGAAAGATGATTCTCATTTTCTTCAATCCTTGGATTTTCAGAGATAGTTTCTAATGTAGAAGTTATAATTTCTTCATCTCTTTCAATCTCACAAATTTTCCCCTTGAAAAAAGAATCAATTCTTTTACTCTTCTTCATTCTCACAAACTTATCTAAATCAATCAATATAATAAACATAAAATATCTTATATTGAACAAAAAAAACTAAAACACTTTATATGGACAAAAAAACTCAAACAAAAATGCAACAAAACTCAAACATGTTATATGCAACAACAAAAACTCAAACACTTTATATGAACATAAAATCAAACACCTTATGTGCGACAAAAAAACTCAAACATTTTATATTGACATAAAATCAAACACCTTATGTACGACAAAAAAACTCAAACACTTTATATTGACATAAAATCAAACACATTTATATGCAACACAAAAACTCTAAATAAAAATCAACACTAATGTCAAATTAAAACTCCAAATCAGAATTTCAAACTCCAAATCAAAGCTCCAAACTCAACAATAACAAATATAAGCTTTAAATTTCATGCTAACAAAAATCAAACCTAACAAAAATCAACACTAACCAACAAAAATCAACAATAACAAAATAGAAATTCGAATATTTTGAACAAAGCAGCAACGCGATCTAGAGACAGATGAGGTTGCGGCGAGTAGAGAGGCAGCGACGAACAGACACTGACGAAGGCTGTCAGGTAGAGCAATCGCAGGGCCGCCACGATTTGTAACTTGGCAGATGAACGGAGAGGTGACCGCACATTTGTCGTGAATCTAATTATTGAGGAGGGCGAGAGAAAGGCCGTGACTACAAGAGGAAGAGAGTGAGAGAGGAAGGCTAAATAGAAGAGAAAGAATTTAGGTATTCTTGTAATTGTTTAATTTTAATATTGACATATTAGTCATTATACCTATAATTTTTATTTTTTTTTGGGGTGGTCGTGACCCCCGTCAATCCTAAAGAAGCTCCGCCCCTGATTAGATATTAATATAATCAAAATATATAATATTATTTTCAAAGTCTTAAGGTCGAATATGACTTGCGATTTTCTTTTTTGAACTCATCAAATGCTGTAAGCAAGTAATATGATGTAATTTTTCTAGAGTTTATGTTTAAAGAGCCTTAAAATGTGGGCAACAAATTAAAACGCAATCTGAGAGCAAATCAAAGCAAAAGCCAACACCAACCATGTTTAATTCTTAAAATGAAAACAATGTACCCAATGTCTCACAAATAACTGAGAATTGACAATTCTACTTTTCAATGCCACAAACAATACAAGTGCGACTTAAAATACACTGCATTCATAAATAACTGAAAATAACCCAAGTATGCATTCATAAGTTTCAAAATACAGAGCTAACATTAGCTTCTGTCAACAAACCTGACCAGCTCAAGAATTAGCTCACTAGGTATACACGTGATGAGACTATAAAGTACACTGTTACAAGTCATAGAATGGTTCAAAGTACATAGGTGTTGCAGATAGAACAAAATATGGATCCTTTACTGTAGTCAGGATACAAAGAACCCAAGATCAACACACCTAACTAGGCGACTCACAATTTACATTCCCAACTAGTTTCATTCTTTCAGACACATTTACAATTTACATTGGAGCATTGGTTTCCTTGGACCTGTAAATAGAATGACAGTTATCAATTTCATGATATAACATAGGCAAATCGTGAGCCTAAACAAACTAAAAAAATGTGCAAATACAAGACATGATTTTTTAGTATATTCAATAAATACAAGTATCACTATAATCATAGGGCCGGAAGTTTGAAATCACTAACCTTGCTTTCTCCAACTTTTCTACCACATCAAGCATAGCATATACAATCATTTTCTTCACCTTTTACCAAAGCAGCAAAGAAAAAAACAGTACACAAAATACAAATAAGAATCTATTGATAGGAGATAACCTGTATGACACAATAACATAGGTTCTGAAAACAGGTTAATAATGAAAACTTTTAAACATTCTACAAGTAGAAACTAGATATACAAAACCTAAACCCAATATTCTTTACTAGATCTAATAATCACTCTTCAAAGAAACGTTTGTTTAAAAGAATATAAAATGTCTACTAACTATGCAGAACCAAGTTTTATCTTTCCCGTTTAGAATAAGAATGGATAGTTCAATCCAAGCAAATGTGAATAAAATGCTTGAACCAGTGTGAATTAGTAGTGTTTGGATTTGGAAAAATACAGCATGACAGTGCCAACAATAGCTGTGACTGAAAGCTACCATTTAAGCTAAAAACAAAATCCAGTTGGAAGAAGCTAACGGCAAAATAGGAGATGCAATATCTTTAAATATTGGATAAAGTAGTCTGGCATACCTCCAATTTATCTTCTGTGGACCTGTGATTTACTGGAAGTTTGCGGAATTCCTCAGTCAAACGAAAACACTCACCAACATTTTCAGGAGAGACAAAATCAAGTGCAACCTTGGTGCATGACTGCAAACAATGATGCATATAATTGATATTTACACATACTTTTTAAGCATAAAGCTAAAAAGAAAATAAATCAAGAAATAAAGAGTGAACTAGCAATAAATGGTTTGGGCCATTCATAAGAAATCGTAGGTTCAAACCTCCATATTGCTATTGTATAAAAATATTAAAAGAACTTGTATGCATTCAAAACATTAATTTAAATAAATCATTACTGTGATGGGCTAACAAAACTTGTTTCATAAAGGAAGGGTTATACTAAGGAATTAGGATGGCAGGCTAGGATTCTATCAGAATATAAGGATCAACCATGGTGCACAGGGACAATCCAATATATAACCAATACAATATATAGCCAATACAGAGATGCATCATCCCTTACAGATATAGAATACTAACCAATCGGCAACAATTTACAAAATTAAAATTCAACCACAATGAATAAGACAATCGTAAAAATAAATCAGATCTGAATTAATCTATCTAAACTAATTCAAGTTGCAAATTCTATGAGGCTTTTTTCATTATCTTCAAATTGGTACACAGATCTTTTTGAAGTTCAAAATTTCTTTAAAAGAACCCTTGTGACTATGCAATCTACCTGCTGCATGGTTACAAAAAAACAAAAACCACCTATCTTCTCTTATATAGGTGACTATGCAATCTACCTTGTGGACTTCTTTTTCCTAAAGGACTAAACTGAGTTTGGCAGTTTCAAAAAGACTACAAGGAACCTTTTCTCAATCATGTGTCTAAATTACTCAACAGAACTGTATAAAGCATCCAAATTTTGACCTACGGTTGGTGACATATTCAGCACAATCAACATCAATGTACATTTCAGTAGACTCTGCAAGCAAGTTATTTTGACAATGGAAGACACTCTAGGTTTTGAAAATAATCTACATTCTGGGCAGCAATACGAAGGATTTACATGTCCTTGCAACCACAAATTGATTAAGGTTGTATTTGACAACAATTGGCCACAATATAAAGAATCGTAATTGATTATTATTCAAATTATATTCTAGGTGGCATCAACTGCATCTTCTGCGGGTCTGCACCAACACATTCCAGTCTCGAGACCTCAATTGCCAAAAAAATATCAAGGTAATAAGATATTTAGGCCCTGTTTGGTTTAAGATACCATTTTCGATTGCAGTTTTAATTATAAAAATGCCACTATGATTTCAAATTTTGTTCAGGAAACAATGTAAGCAACTGTGTATTGTTTTCTAAAGTTCTAACACCTCTTTAGATGACAAAGTATATGAAAATTATTAGACTTAAGACTTGTAAACTATAAATTTGAATCTGAAGTAGATTGAGTAATTTTCCTCTTAAAGATAAATACTTGAGAGGTTTCTGATTTAGATGGTGGTAGGTATATGAAAATTATTAGCCTCAAGACTTGTAAACTCTAAATTTGAATCTAAAGTAGACTGAGTAATACTACTTGAGAGGTTTCCGAACACATGACAGTGTTCAACACCGTACACCTTAGACAAATTTTTATCTCTTTGAGTAAGGTGACAAAAAGAATTTACGAATAGACCAAGGTAGCGTAACATTAGCCAAATTTTGTTATAAAATAAGAGAGCAAGAGAGTGAAGTTTATAATGGAGAAAGAATCATGAGAGATAGAGAAAGGATGGGGAAACAAGACCGATCACGTGGACATACACAACATGAGAGATCCAGAAGGAGAAGAGATGATGGTAGAAGTAAAGTAAAAAAACATAAAAGCAAGTGATAAAGTGGTCCAGAGACAATCCACTATGAAATACAAGTATCTTTTCAATGATTTTTTCAGTACAAGATGAAAGACCTGTTATTATGGACTTCAATTCCCTAAATATAAGTTTGCCTCCATCCAAATTTCTAAATGACTTACAAGAGAACCATTCTCCTAAACCAATAAATTTATAAAAATATGGACCAATGTGACATTTATGGATTATATTGTATGTTATAGATGCAAAGTTCAATCACAAGGAAATATAAAAAACACAACCATGAAAAAGGGGAAAAAAATATTGAATACACCCCTCCTTACTCAATAAAAGCATACTGCTAACATAACATAATACACCCTCCCAAAATTTCACCTTGTCCTTAAGGGAAAATGTTAGATATTGCTTTTGAAACGAATCAAAGCACTCCCAAGTAAATTAAAAGTCTAGTAGAGCTTTCCATTAATTCAACATGTTGGACAATGATTCCTACTATTGTAATAACTTTCTTCAATGAAGAGACAAGTACAACTAAATGAATCTTACACTCTTGTCGAATAATAAGATGGTAAACTATATTTGCTAAGACCTTACAAATTTGGTAAGGACCGTAAACCAAGGATTGAGTTACTCATTCATTTTTTGGCCAAAGATTTCAATATGTATGTTGTTCTTCACTCAATACCCTTCTAATCTTTAAGAATTTTATACTTTTTTTTATCAATATCACTCCAATTTTGAACAGCCATGACTATGTACATTAGTTCTCATTCACATAACTCTCAAACTTTTGTTAGATGCATTGGTTTCAATCGTTGACTTTTATAAGTATCCAAAGCAGCTTTTGCTTCATCATTACAACGAATATTGTCTTTAAACAAATGAGTAGATTAGTCTTCACAATTTTTCTATAATCTTTAACAAATCTTTTATAATAGTTAATGAGGCCCAAGAAACCTCTTAAAGATTTGCATCTTTTAATGCCGACAACATACATATTTCAATTGTTGTTGCACAAAAATATGTTTATCTTGTTTGCAAACAATAGATGCTCTGTCAATTACTTATATGTTTTTCATCATGCTCTAATACCACTGAAAGAAACTTGTTGCTTGTTTGGGAAATATGTTGGAGGTAATGAATGACTATTAGGAATTTATTAATAGAGAAGTGCTAAAGACAAACTCTTAAAGACACTCATTTGAGCACTCTCAACTATTGTGTCAAATCATTACTTTTTTAAAATCCTTTAATTGGCAACCAGTTTCACTTGTTTATTCAAAATTATTTAACCTTAAAAGTGTCATGATTCATCATGGTTGATTGAAGCCATGTGACATGATTGCCTTTGTCGACAATCTCAAACATTACGAGACGTGTCACATGCTTAAAAATCTAACAAAAAGAGAAGAGAATTTCCATGTCATGGAAAGCTTGCATCGATGTGTAAGAAAGGATTTAGACATGGACTAAACATTTGGCTGGGTTGGTTGGGTGTGGGGATAGTTAATGATGAGGATAAGATGAAGACATAGAGGGAGAGAAAGGCAAGAGAACACATTTTTGTCAAGGCAAAAATTCCACTAGTAAGAGGTGAAGCAACATGTTCTGTCTTGTTGCTATATGGTGGTGTTTGAGAAATCCAAAAAACACATTTAGTTGTAGACGACATCCATTGAAAAACCGGTGATTCTAAACCAACAAAGCCAATTACCAATGAAAATATTAAAAAAAAATTATGATGTGACTCAGTGGTTGAGTGCTCAAAATAGTGAGTTTGTCCTCAACACTCTTATTAATAATACTCTAGTAACAAGCTACCTCCGGCGTTAGTAACAAGGAAATATGGAAAATACAAAGGAAGAGGAAAAAGAGTTAGTAACAAGGAAATATGATAAATACAAAGGAAGAGGAAAAAAGAAAAGTAACTCTTTGAATTTCACTTCCTTGGAAAACAACCGGTTGGAATGAAAACAAATATATCCATCATGCATACATATGGTTTACCTTCAGATTTCGGACTTGGTGAGGACAACCAGCTGGAATGAAAACAGCATCTCCCAGCTTCTGAACAAAAGTCCATGGCTCAATTCCTACAATTCAATGCTGAATTGTCAACAAAATGACACTAGTAGATTGACCAACACTCCACAAACAAAACAATATTAGAAAAATTATGAACATTACTAACCGTACTCCTCCTTGAGCCTCTTCTTATGCTCGATAGTTAGATAAAAGGTCTGATCATGGATGGGATGAATAACCTACATAACCAATGACAATTCAATAAGATACAAACAAACCGAGTGAATGGCCATTAGACTTCCCGGTAATATAAATACAGCAACCCGATCAATTATCATGTGAACTATGGAGCAGTAAAACAAATGAAAAAAGAACATCGACTCAACCAATGACTTTTTGGACTGGTAACAACAAACATAATTCATTGCACTTCATATCATGTGTTTCAATGCTGCGCTCATCACACCAACATAGTCCCTTACAAGTGATGGTGCATATTCACAATTATCTATTCATAATATTGACCTTATAATAAATCACCCAATCCTTTGTGGTAAGTAACTTTAATAATATTATAAAAAAAATTAGAATCTACCAGATGCTAGAAACCTTCTAAACTAGGCACCATTTACCAATGAACTTCAAGATAGTACTACCTACAATATACTACAACATATAAAATTACAACAAACATAACAGTACAGAACACTCTTTTAATCATCAATAGATCAAACCCTATTTTCATCCTTTAAGGCTTCATGAACTGGTGTAGGAGTTCTGACAATTAATAGTTGCAGTAAAAGTTCAGTGTTGTATAAAAAAAAATGTGTTTAGTGGACACAGTGAGATATGATATTTGGCAAAGATCATTATCGTTTTCTTAATGTAATTGTCCAGTCATTGGAATAAGAATCACAATTACAATTTAAAAGATTGCCCAAAGGCTACAATTATTAGTACCTCTTGTTGGGAAAACTATATTAGTTGTTTGACCATGTCTGATTTTCATGGGCACCCATATTACCTATCCCTGTGATTGTGTCAGTGAAATATAGTCCCCAAAAGTAGTATAAGAGGAAGGTTCCAGGGGTTAAGGATCCAGTTCCACAATGCCGACTATAAACATGAATGAAGGAACTACAACCAATGACATGACTGGTGAGACTAGTCATAATAGGAGTGGACGGAAAGAAAGAAGTCGAAAGTTAGAAATTGCTTGCACCATCCACGGCAAGAAACAGTAACCTGTATAATAAACACGTGTGCGGTACTTAAGTCAACTCACCAATAAAAATAGGAACAGGCATCTGCAACAGTAAATTTCTAGCAAGTTCGAGGAAACGATTCCACAATCTTACACAGGATAGTGGATTACACTACTTGATCAAAATTTGCCTCAGATACAAGATCAAACAAAGCTGCAAGAATTGATGATTGTATTGAGTTCAGAGTAGATTCGTTATTTTGACAACCTAATTTATGTGATTTGTGCAAGGACATGTGAGTCTATGTACCACTCCTATTTTAAGCATTAGATTGGACAGGACAAATTTATCCACCCCAATCTGTTCAGAAAATGAAAAGAAAAATAAGAAACAACAGAGAGGTTGGATAGCTGGGATGAAGAAAAGAAAAGGGAGGCACAAGGTTACTGCGAAAAGAGTGGCAAGTTCTCCCAAAGCAAGGCTGCAAGAGGCAGGCCCAAAGCAGGCAATGGGATGCTAGAGGAACACAGTCCCCCATTGCAAGACACAATCATTAAAGACATTTTTGGCATTTGGGGTAGATGTCATAGTACGGCCAAAAATGTGTCGTGAAGCACAATAGGTACAATAGTGGCCACAACAGTAGCAACTTCAATTTCCATTGCTACAACTACAGAATAGCATACACAAGCTGTTCCACCTAGGTTTCCGCGATACGGTTGCTATTGACAAACATAGAACACGTAGTAAATAATCAAATATCTTCTTGAATAGCCTCGAGAAGGATCTCAAATTAATCAAGGTGTAACACCAAATCTCAATGGACAATAGATATTCTGCAATATTGAATATGAATGAAAAATACAGAGATAGTTTAATTGCATTTAGTAAATGATTGTAGCTCCTATTAAACCTCTATCAAACTTGGGTTAAGAGAATAGTCTTGTTGCTCCAACCCTTTGAGTGATGACACAACCACTTTTATATGAAGTGAGTCTTAGATGGATGAGAAAAGCCAGGTTCAAAAGGTTGTCAACCAATAGACTCTACCTAAGATATTTGGGGTATAGAAAAAGTGTAGATCATAGGATTGTAAAGTGGATCTAAAGATCTCACAAAGTTGACAAAATTATACCATAAAATTAAAAAAAAAAAAAAACCTGAACATAAAAAGATTCATTGGTTCAATAAAAAGTCACAAGCTCAAACACAAAAAGTTATTACCATTGTCTCTAACAAAGAAACAAAACCGATCGCTATCATCTAACAACATCTAAAACTTTAATTTAACAATTCATCCAAGGTGTGGTGATCAAAACCAACATCTTCTATGCAATCTTCATCTCATTCTCCATCAAATTTATCATCAAGGTTGTGAATCTCCAAATCATCTTGAGGAGCAGTATCTTCAACTCCATTCCCTTCTTCATTTTGATTGCCAAATTCTAAATCCTCATTTTCTATTGTGAAATCTAATATGTCATTCTCAATAGAACCTTCTTTATTATCTACAATCCATTCATCACAAGATTCAAGACCATCAAGGTTATGTTCACATTTCTAGTTTGCTTCTTAGCTAATTTTGAATTTGCCATCACAAACACAACATTATTCATTGTCTTTTCTTTCAAACGATATCTCCTCTTTGTGTGGACCTAATAGATACAAACTACATTAATATATAGCAAGTATGAATAATTTTCAAAGTGAAATTTTAATGTAATTTTTACCATCTCAAAAGTGCTCCAATTTCGTTCACATTCAAATGAACTGCAAGTTAAGCTTAACACACGAATTGCAAAAGTTTGAAGTTCTGAATGCTCATCCTCATATGATTCCCACCATTGTAACGGAGTTTTGGATTTAAGTGCAGTCTTTCCTATCGGACTACCAAAAAACTTTGCTTATGTCTAGAAATCTTCCAATTGAGCATCAATCTTGCAAATTTATTCAATATCTCCCACCATCTTTCGTAAGCAGTCACATAACCCACATTTGACTTCATAGTTAGCTGTAAATCCAAGTATGTAATGTGGTTGAGGGTTAAGGTAGTAGCTTGTCGCATGTAAAGATTGTTGGAGTTGTTTATCCCACCTCTCATCAATGATATCCCATAGAGGTTTGAAATTAAATAATGGAAAAACAACTAAATTACTTTTGGGCATGAAATAGGATGCAGAATTTACAAAAATATTGTGCATTGCAAAACAGAAACATTATGCAGAATTTGAAGATAGAATACATAATTTGCATAAACATAATTTGTAGAAACAGTAGTACCTTCTTTGACACCATTGAAGGCAGCTTGGATTCTCTCCTTAGCTTGGTCCATTGCCTCTTAAATAAACCCCATTAATGGTTTCTCATCTGAATCCACTAAACAAAGCAATTTGATAAGTGGATACGCACCTTTTAAACAAATTGCAATCTTTTTCCAAAACTCTTTATCCATAATCACTTCTTCAACATACTGACATTCACTAGTTTTTGCAAACTTACTTGATGTTTATTCATTAGATGTGAACATTCTTATCAATAATCATTTGTTCTCCATGAGACAATCCAAAGTTAGATAAGATGTTACAAATTGAGTAACGGCTGATCTCACCAAACATTTTCCTTGATGAAATGTTGTAATAAAGAAATTAGAGAAGCCTTTGAATATAAATATCGGGTAATTTTCTTACCTTTGAAATTGTTACATGATGAATTGTTATCGTTTTCTCAAAATCCTCTAACATGAGAGCAATACAGTGTGCTGCACACGGTGTCCAATAGAGCCTCTTCCTTTTTAACATTAACACCACACCGGCAACTTTGTAATTTGTTGCATTGTCAGTCACAATTTGCACGACATTTTCTTCTCCAACTCCTTCTACTACTTGATCAATCATTTGATATATTTTATCAACAATTTTTATTATATGAGAAGCATATATTGACTTTAAAAAACAGTACCTTTAGGACTGTTAACTAAGAAATTCAATTTATCTTCTTCCAAGTAAGTTTGTGTTCTGCAATGACCTTAGTTATCTTCTCTGTTTTTTGATTCAAGTACTTTGTTCTGATTTGATGATAGGAAGGTGGCTTAAAACCAAGGCCATGTCTTGAAACCATCTCCAACATCCTTTTAAATTCATCATTGTCTGCCACATTAAAGGCTATGGCATTATTGTAGAAGAACGAAGCTATTTCTAGTCACACTTCTTCTTTCAAATTATTCTTAAAAATGTTGATGGTGGCTTGAGTACTTACTACATTTCTCTTGAAAAGTTTTGCGGGGGTAGCATTCTCATCCTCTTCTAATGACCTTTTTCCTTTTACATTATTTGTATCATTCTCTTCTGTTTTCTTCAACGATTTATCTTTCAAAGATTTTACAAATTCAAACATGTGTTTCTTCACATCATCAAGTACAGCATCACAAGCAACAACATTGAGTTGCGTACCACCAAATGATGTTTCAATCTATACATTCCTCCAATAAATATTTTTCCACAATAATTACATTTTATTTTTCTGGTCCCTCCATCAACAGATACATCATGTTTCCATGCTATATCAGTTCTGTTTCCTAATGCATTTTTCTGCACTTTGGAAGATGCAGAACCAGAACTGCAGGCAACAGGGTCAGATGTAGTCTGACATGATTGAAATCGTGAGACACTAAGAGAAATTGAAGATTGCAGTAAAGAGGATTGAGGAGAGTTTCAGATATGAGATTGAGAAGATTGTAGAGATGAGAAGAATTTATAGAAGAAATAGAATGAGGGAATCTGAAACTGAATCATTTAATTTAAGTTGCAGAGCAGAAAACAAACAGGAACAGAGAGGCTATGAGGAATATGAAATGTGCAGAAACGAACAAAATAAGAAACAAACAGTTGCTGCCTTCAAATCCTCGTGCGTGTGTATTTTCTTTATGGGAAACAAGCAGAATATGAAGGCAAAAAAGTGCAAAACAGGCCAGAGTAAGGGCTTTTACAACCGAGTCAAAAATGGATCAAAACGATGCCTCTCCAGTGCAACGAGGAGTGTCACCCCCACGCACGTATAGATCTGGGTCATACAACGCTCTTTCCTTCACTCTAACACTATTCATGTGGTAAAACGCGTAAGATCTTAGGATCTTATGCTTTAGAGCTCACTCCTAACAACAATGGTTCAGAGAATAGTCCTATTGCTACAACTCTTCTTAAGTCGGGACTTAGTCGACAGCATCACAATCTACATGTTATAGACACTTCAGTGATATATTATGTAACAAACTAAGTTTTGAAGCTTGTGGTCACAAATAACACCATGATTTGTTTTTTCCATTGGATTTTCTTATTATCAATTTTAGTTGAGTCGGTGTAAAAAGCTGAACAAAGCACAATAAGTAATTGTACAGTGATTTGTTAGCGAGATGAAAGGAAAGAACAAATGTGTCTTATGACCAGGATCAATAAAATATTTATGGTACCATGTAAAGCAGTAAAGGTATGCTATGACTTTTGAATCTAGGCCAGATTACCAATGCGCTGTGAGACTAAACTATGAAGACCCAATAGAACATATTACAATGTACAGAAGCAAAACAAACATAACACCAGAAATAAAATAAAATAAAATAATGCATAAGCCAAGACTTAGACTATGTTTGGATTGGTGGTTTGAGATGGAATGGGATGAAATAGAATGGAATAAGTTTACGTTCCATTGTTTGGATTGTTAAAAACAGAATGGGATTGAGTGGAATGTAATAAAATTCATTCCATCCTATTCCATCACGGGATTGAGTGGAATGTAATAAAATGCATTCCATCCTATTCCATCACGTACACTCATTTCTGTTCCCCTCCAATTTATGAGGAATGAGACGGAATCCTCTTTTATGCTCCATTCCATCAAAAAATATCCAAACAATAGAGTGGATGTTTTATTCCATTCCACTCCACTCCATTCTGCTCATTTTTAAATATCCAAACATAGCCTTAAGCTCAAATAGTGAAAAATAGAGATAATATCAATTTTATCATGCTGCAAACCATATCCAAACATAGCCTTAAGCTCAAATGGTGAAAAATAGAGATAATATCAATTTTATCATGTTGCAAACCTCCTGCTATTGCATATACAGGGATAGTTATAGAACATGTTCCCAGCAGCAAAACTATTGGTAGCAACAAAGTTTAGTCCATAACTCAAGTTAACAGGGGGCATTAAACAGATAAGAGAAATTATCTTAAGTAGTTTTACCTGCTTTAAAGGGGAGCAATGGACATGCCTGAACTCTCTAAAATGCTTCTTCAGATATTCTTGCAATTTAGGTACATCCTCTCTCCTAAAGATATCCCACAAAGCACCATCTAAAGAATCCCCCCCAACCAACAAACAATTTTCTTGTTTGACTTCCACTTTATTAACCTCTTTGAGCTCTGACCCAGCATGCAGGACATCATCATCAGTGTCAGGATGTTGATGAACAGGATCAACCACCTTCCCATCACACAATCCACTCTCATTTTGGTGGACTTGAACACAATTTTGCTCGTCTGAAGCATTTTTGAAAGAAGACAAATTATCAAACAAGTCAACAGTATCTCCATCCAGATTATCGCAATGTAGCTCCTTCTTGTCTTGATCAAGGTGCTTTCTTGTCAGTTTCTTAATGGCAGCAATAGCCTCAGGTTTCAATTCCACTTTAGCAATATGAGTCAAGACATTTACCTAAAATTCAAAATATTTAAAGAAACAACATTTCATTTTCCTCATTAAAGAGTATGCCATCAAAGACACAGCAAAAATATAAAGCACAAACAAATAACTGATCAGGAAAGACACTGCAATATTATAAGGGCATCGTTCATATTTCAAGTCCAAAAGATTACCTAATCTATCGATGCAACTAATCATAAAAATAATAGTACTTTTTCAAATTATCACTGACCAAAACACCAAGGTATTTAATATACCAAATCAAATATTACCTTCATCCCATATGATAAGCACACATTGCTTTTTTCACTCGTTTTAAGAAAAGCTGGTAGGGTAATTAATTTGTTCATTTTATGTGTTAATGTTTCTAAAATAACTTTTGTATTTGAATGTGTTAAACGTGGCTTTTAATATTCCATGACAAATTAGTATTAATAAAGGGTCTGTTCAGGAAAAAATAATAAATGCACCTAGTTAATTGAAAGGGTGCTTATAATTAGGGACAAATTTTTTCTTCAAAAGGTGCTTATAATTAGAGACAGAGGTTGTATGAAATCAATGACCAAAATTTAAGACTTGTACTTGAAACTACACAATTACCAGTTGATAAATACAATGGCACACTGCATACAGAGACATATATATGTAGTACAAAATATGCACCTTTCAATCTGATACTCAATTCAAAAATAACAGTATAAATGTAAAAAATGCATAAGACATTCCATAAGGTAAAAAATTGCTGGAATGACAGAGAATTATAGCATACAGCATCAGACATATCACAATGAAGTTTAGTCACAGAATCCCCCCGCCCAAGCTCCTGAGCAAATCCATAGGCAATATATGTCTTTGGCCCCATGTCTGGCTTTAGAATATATTCAGGCAGCTTCACAGCAAGGTTAAGAGCGCCTTTGAAAGGATCTGTATATTCTTTATACGGCAATGAAGATATGAACTCGGCACAATGACGAGGCAAGCTTTCCTCAAATAAATTTGAAGGAGGCCAATCTTTCAATTTCAATACCTGAGGCCATTTAAGCCAATCCATACGACCATTTGTGTAACCAGTAAAGAATTGGTGCACATTAATATCTCCCTGCATTCGATCAAATCAAATAACAATTCAGAAATTACCAGCAACTGAGAAGCATGTCAAGTAAAGTAAATGGTAAAAATAAGCATGTAGATTTACTCTAGCCTGTCTGACAATCGAAAGGAAAGAAAATTAATACAACTGAAGAACAATACTTTCAACAAGAGAACATAAAAAGCAGAAAATCTAACCACAACTGCATCTAGATAATCTGAGTAAGGACAAGAAACAGCGAAAAACAACAATAAAAAAACAGAAAGCAGAGGATGCAAAAGCAACAATAAAGAATCTGGGTAGGTCAAGCAAAATGACAGGGACACTAGAGTACAACAAATGGAGATAACATTAAAAGATAGGCTAACAAGATATTGAGATAGACCAATGCCTATGAGAGAGGTGAGAGAAACTATGATAATAGCTCTATAAATTGATCACACAATGTCTAAATTTGTTAATCATTGAAGAGACAGCATATAACAAGCTGCATGGACTGAGACATTATGACAACCACATACTAATTAAACTCAGAAAAGTGACTCCTAACTTACAATCAGGACTTCAACCTTGAACTGGTATCTCTTCATAACCGAGACACAAGAATATCTACCACTTTTTCTTATAGGGGGGAACTATCCACCCAAAAAACGTTGCAACCACAACTTGGTACTCTACAAAATCTTTTAAGACAACTGTTAAATCGTTATAGGACACTATGAATTTAGAAATCGAAAAAAATGCATGTTCAAGATTGAGAAATCTAACAAACCTCACACCAATCTAAGCAATCAATAGCCTTCACATCCAAAAGTACATTGTGCTTGGTATTGCTTATTTGACGGAATGCACGCCACATGACAAGCGGTTCCCAGCTTAAACCAGATGTGCATTCAAGTACATTGCTGACAATTACAGGCTCCCCTTTGCTCCAGTGCCATTGAAAATGTCTTAAATCTTCATGATGTAGATCTACAGCCCTAGGACAGTATAAAAAGTTGTCACTGGAATCATCACGAAAAGCTGCCTTCCTTGTGTTACTTGGTGTATCGTCTGCATTCCTAACAGCCTTCAAACAAGAACACCCATTATCGAGAGTCACCTTGGCATCTTGAAGCTTAATTGTATCTGCAAGCTCTCTTGCCTTACATACTAACTCAGAGATGCAATTAGGTGGAAGTATGCTTCTCAGTTCAAGGAAACCATGATCACATTTATTATTGGCTTTTGGACAAGGAATGTTACCATCACAATCCGCATGCCAGCCAGATTTTGACCACTCGCAAATCTCAGGCTGGACAGCAGTATGATATTCACTATTTCGGACCGTTCTCTTTGCTTCTTCACCATGCAGATAATCTTGCCCTCGGTTGATAAACTGGAACTCAATTGGATCTGCACCACCTAGAAGCTGCCCACCACGAAGCTCGCGGCAACAGAATAAGCAAAGGTCAAAAGAGCATTTTGTACAGCTTCGGTGGAAGTCAAATATGGACGTTTTGCAGTTGTCACTACAAAAAGACTTAAGTCAACAACTAAGTAGCATTATAGAATGACTAGAAGTCTAAAATAATAATGATATAGCAAAATAAGTCCTTACCAGTACACGCGCTCCTTCTTAGGATAATTTGCTACTCTTATTTTTACCTCCGAGTGTGAGATCCCTGTAAGTGCATCCCAAAAACAAATTAAAAAATGGAAGACATATGAAACTAAGAATGATCTCCGACTGAGGCATAAGATTAAATACAAACTAAACATATAATCAAAAAGCACATCCAACAAAAATAGTACAAAGCAGGATACCAAGTATGTAATAAATCAAAAAGAAAGAACAAGAAGAAAAAAAAAGGTACATATACCTAACTTTAAACATAAGAGTTGAAACCATAAAGCATGGGAAAAGAAACTCCATTAATAAGAGGATAGAGAAAAAAAAAACTATAAGAAAAGGATTGCAACAACTGAGACTGATCGAGGAAAAAATACCCTGTCTCTTAGCTTCTATCTCCTTCTCAGCCAATTGTTCTTCATCCAAGCGCCTTAAATACGGAAGAAGTTCTTTCAGCATATACTCAAAGTGCTCAACCTCATGATCATTGTTGGTTTCGGCATTTTTTTTAATTTCCTGCAGTAAACCAGATAATCACATTTCCAATGTGGAATACAGAAAAATCAAGAGATAAGTTAATATAGAAGGGGAAAAACTGACATTAATAAGTGCAGTTGATCGCAAGCATGCTTTGCAATTGCAATTACCACAGCACACAGGACATGCCTCAGCAATATGATCCTCTTCCAAGTAAGGATACCTTAACAAGACACAACAAAAACATACAATTATCAAAACTTCATCATCCACAATCCAAACCAGTAATATTTTTACAACATAATAACTTACCCAAATATCACCACCGACATATGACATTTCTCACCCAAACTAAACAAGTCATATTATTCAACAAAATGATAACCAACACAAGAGGAAGCAAGATACACAAAGTGAAACAGAATTAAAAGAAATTTGTACCAATTGTTTATACAGAATACGCAATATCTCTTCCTTTTGCACTTTTTGCATCTAACAACCCTGCCCTTGTCGTTTCTCTGACATTGATGACACATTAAGGACTCCTCTTCAATCCACTGTTGATTAAGAAACAGTAACAAAACCACAATTACAACTTATAACGCCAAAATCAAACATATATACAATATATCTACGTATGAAACATAAATGATCAAAAAGATAGCATAATGTCACCTTAATTCTCTCGTTGACTTTTCGCACCTTCTGCGCCTTTTCACTGCTTTTAATTTTCTTTTTCTCAGCATTCCTTAAGCAATAACCTTTATTATCAGACAAAGGCATTTCAGCTTCAGCACAGTCCTGATTCTCTTCCTTCAAAACATCACTCTCTAACTTATTTTCACATATAAGTTCATTCTCAGCAATCTTTCTTTTCCTACCACCGGATTTCTTCTTCTCTTCCTTCACAAAACCACCATTTTCACCCTCTTCTCCAGCTTCATTTTCTTCAGAAACTTTCTTTCTTTTCCTACCAGGTTTCTTCTTCTCCTTCTTAACAATCCCTTCATTCTCACCCTCTTTTGCAACTTCATTTTTATCAGAAGCAACATTATTCAGTTTTTTCCTACCACGTTTCTTCTTCTCTTTCTTTTCAACTTCCTCTTCCACCATTGACATGTCCACGACACTCTCAATCACTTTAATCTTCCGCGGACGTTCACTCTTCCTCACACCAACAGAAGAAGAACCACCGCCAACTGCCACGTCAGCACCTTCAGCCGTTTTACTCTTCCTGCCTCGTTTATTTCTCTTTATAACGGCACCTTGAACAGATGAATCGCCTCCGTTTGCCACGTCATCGCCTTCACCTGTTTCTTTATTTTCACCGCTCTCTAACGTTTTCCCTAACGCTTCTTCTTCTTCCTTCATCCCCGCAATTTCTGCATTACTCTTTCTTCCGCGCTTATTAATCTTTCTGTCGTACGTTTTTATAGCTTCAGCAACTTTAACGGACGAAACATCGGCTGCCACGTCATCACCTTCAACCAAAACTCCATCGTTCTTCGCAGCTTGTTCTTCAAGATTAGGAACGGAATCTTCTTTTTCTGCCACGTCGTCGCTCTTAACTAAACCTTCACCGTCCTTCAACGACACCGTTTCTGCCACGTCATCACCCTTGAACGGCACCGTTTCGGCGCCAACATCAATAGTAGCAACAGATTTTCGATCGGGCAAATATTCCCCTGTATCTGTGACTGTGGTGTTGTCTTCGCCCGCCATATAAAGTTGGAATTGAGAGAATGGAGTTCTTTTTTTTTTTGGATTAAATATTGGCAGTAGCAAACAAACAGAAAATGAGAATGATGGGAACCCTAGCTAACGATTGGGGTTTGTTGTGGCTTCTATCAGAGAAACATGCGAATCGTTTCGACACGTACATGTTAAATTGGTAGTGTGTTTTTGGGGATAACAAAACAACATTAAACAATTCGGGAGAAAATGGAGGGAGGGTTTTCAAATCTACCGCCAACGTTGTGCTTCATCGAGTGTCTTCCAATCTATCAAATCTAATCAGTGTAATATATACCCAACAAAAATTCTTTCTAAAAATCTTGCAAATTACTTTTTAAATCCTAACAAACTACTATTTTAGTTCTTTAAAGTGGAATACCATGTTACTTTAATTTATATTTTAATTAAAAATTCAAATTAATTGTAAAATCATTAAAATTGATCTTAAAATATATAATATTAGTATTATAAAGTCTCTAAATATACTATTTAATTTTAAAATAGTTTTTAATTTAAAAATAGTTAATGGTTAAATTAACATAATTTGATGATTTAATAACAAAATTGAATTTTAATTAAGTTAAATATCAAAGTGATAATGTTTTATATTTTTTAATACTAAAAATATGATTTACTTATTTTTTAATATAAATAATATTTTATATAAATTAATTTTACACTAAAACTAAGGTGAAAATGGATTGCCAAATATTTATAACCCAAGGGTCAAAAAATGCTTATTTTTAAATGTACCTATTTTACATCTAACTCGTATCAAAAAACTCTTATTTTTAAATGGCCAATATACCAGTTTCTAAAACAACTTATTTAACTACAAGGATGAGTCATATGTCGCGGATAATATATTTTTATTTCTCACACCAAGGTACTCAATTAAATATGAGTGGTGTTTTAATTTAATAATTTTAGTATACATGATTTTTTCGACACATCTAAATATATTATTGTAAAAATTGAATTGAATTATGATGTTGCATAAAATCAATTATCACTTTTTATATATAGTGTTAAATCCCACAAAATATGTTTAACTTCATTCACCAATATTAGATTGCTGATCTATTCAATGAGATATTTTAATGTTTACTTAAATATGTTAATACAAATGATTTTTTTAAGTAGATGTATACATTATATAATAGGTTACATGTTTCACTTATACCTTAAATGTTTTGAGAAATTTTAGTGATATCTATTTAAAAATTATCATATAATTTAATAATCTACTATAGGGGAATATAAATGAGATTAATTTTTCAATAAGAAGGTGATAAAGGTTAAATTTTAACTATACAATTATATATAAATTATCATAATTAAGAGTTGTTTAAGTGACACGTGATCGCTTAAAAAAGTAACATGATTATAATACTGATCATGATTATTTCAATAAGAAGGTGATGAGGTTAAATTTTAACTATACAATTATATATAAATTATCATAATTAAGAGTTGTTTAAGTGACACGTGATCGCTTAAAAAAGTAACATGATTATAATACTGATCATGATTATGTAGTCAATATTTAATCCTCTAATTATAAATTTTATCTCATTTTATATATTATATATATAAAAGGAATAGATAAAAACAAATAGTAGAGAAATACAAATTTATGTGTGAGAGAAGATATATAGAAAAGATAATATGAAATATAAGTAAGGAAGTAGGAGGGTCACGATCACCCCAGTATTCTTAATAATTTTTTTAAAAATACTACTACTTTCGTCAAATTTTTTTATAGGAGACATTTGATTTATAAATTGGTTAACAAAAATTAATCTAGTTGATTCATATTATGGACCAAATACATCAATTTTAATTGACAAAATTATAACTTAAATGTCTGTTATAAAAAGACTTAATTACAGTTTTGGTCTCCCTATTTTAGTTGAATCACTAAAGTAGTTCCTCATTTTATTTCTCTTCAGTTTTGGTCCCCAAACCAGATTTTTGATCCAAAATTTGATAAAAATTCATTTGTTAAAGTCGTACTACACCATTTATGATCATATATTTCGTGTACAATTGTTGCAAATGAGATATTGAGGCATGATTTGACTTAAATAAATGCAAAAAAATAAAATTTCATTAAGTTTTTTACCAAAATTATGTTTCAGAGACCAAAACCAGAGAAAAATAAAATGAGATGACTACTTTCACGATTCAGTTAAAATAAAGGATCAAAATTGTAATTAAGTCTATAAATAATTAGAGGGAATAGTCAATAAAAAAATGCAAAAACAACTACTATAATTTAAAATAATTTTCCGATTAAAATTTAAATCAATGATCCCATGATCCAAAAAACTTAACTAAAACTAATTAAATTAATTTAATATTTTTTATGAGTTTGAGTCTATGTTTAACTAACTCAACAAACAAATTTAATTTTTATTAATTTAAGATATAGTTTAATGTAATTTTAAAATAGTTCGGATGATAATCAAATCAAACTATTATCTATTACAATATTATGTCAATATTAGTCTCTTAAATAATATATCTTGTTTAAATATATTTTAATATATATATATATATATAAATAATTAAATTAGATAGGTATATCTAAGTAGGAGAGAAAAACAATAAATATGATAGACAAAAAGAGATTTTCTGTCACTTTCCTTTTTCTCATATCTCCCATTAATTTGTTCTCTTTCTTCTATTTACTCTCTATCTTCTATATCTTAACTATACTATTCCAGTCTCTATATTTCCACATCAAATATAGAGTAATGTAACAAAGCAACGAGTCCAACATATCAATTTTATACTCACATCAAATAAAATACTATTATATTTTCATGTATACGCAAAAGTCCAACATAACCATAAAAATATAATGTAACAAAGCAATGAGTTATAATTAGATATCAGTATATCACAACTATATACTTGCATTGCATACTCTTTAATTTCTATATTAAAAAATTTAAACAATTTCGATTACTTTGATAAATTATAGTATCACAAATTGCATGGGTTGATGTCTTGGTATATCATAAAAATTATGATAGATTCATAGATATTAATGACAAAATAGTGGGTATCGATGCTCATAAAATAAAACTAATGCAAAATTTAAATGACTAAAAAGTAAACAACTATGAAAAGAGAAAAAAGACTACGAGCAGTTAATATAAACTATTTTTACATTCAGATTACGTAGCAATTAAGTAATTGATAGTTTAAAATAAAAATCATCACAATATAAATAATATATATGATAAAATAATTATTTTTGATTGGAAATAGCGTAAAATTACTTTATACATAAAATGCATAAGTATTGTTCCTTTTATAAAAAAATTAAGTTTAAATATTTGATTCGTTCGCATAAGTTTGTGTGTAATTAATTTTTATTTTTATAGGTTTTTTTATTTAAATTTTGTAAATTTAATTTAATTTTAAAATCATCGATAATGTAAGTTGCTGTTAAAAAAAAAATATGCAACAAAGAGAAGAGTGACTTGAAAATATTTGACATAGTAATAGTTGATTATACGTCAAATATTTGACAACTAGATATATTTATGAACATTAAATAAATAAATAAATAAATAAAATTCAAATTTCTAAAACATATAATTTGACACGTGCGAAACAAGTGTGTGAGCAGATTAAATAAAACAATGGGTTTTCAAGCTGTGGATTAGCCATTCCCACATTTGAAAGGTGAATCAGGTGATCAAAACTTTAAATACTCAAACAACAATTAATTGATAATAATTTAATAATCAGTGAGCAACACGCAATTTGAAAAGAGTTTAATGACTGTGATTCATCAAATAAGAACACGCTATATCGTTAATGTCATGTATGTCTATTTAATAACTAACTATTAAAATAATAATTATTTGCTATGTTATTATTAGACATATTATTTTACACCTATATGTTTTTTTCTCATTAAAAAATTACATATTTATTTATTTTTAATTATTAAATATTTGACTTAAATATTTAATTTGTTTTATAAGTTTGTGTTTTCTGACTTTCGTTCTTTAATTTAAATTCTATAAATTAAGTTTAGTTTTAAAATCATAAATTAATTGTAGTTTTAGTTATTTTATATTACTAATTCACGTAAATGATAATTCTACTTTAAAAGTATATAGTTTTGTTCTCTCCGAGGTTGTTAAGTTAAAAAATGTGAAATTGATATATTTTAATGACGTAACATTTAAATACATTAATTATTTATATTTCATTAATTAAGTTAAAAATATAAAAAAATTCTAAAGTTGAAAGTTAAGTTTTTACTATGTTTGTATTATATTTAATGAGTGTTAATCATTTTATATTATTGTATCGTATGTTACATTATTTAAAATATTTCATATCATTATTTTTTAGTCAAAAACTATAAATGAGAGATCAAAATTGTGGTCTTTTAAAATAAGAAGACCAATTTCAAGAATCAATAAAAATAAATGAATTAAAATTGCAATTAAGCATAAAATAATTCATGCTTCAATTTAGTTTTAAAATTATTCATGCTGTTAAAAAAACTTATGTGGCAAATAGAAAATTAACGTGACAGTTTCACGAATAGTTATTATTAATTAAATAATAAATAATTAAAAATTGTAATTAAGTAATTGAATTAATTAAAAAATAAATAGAGTTAAGTTTAAAGTGTTATGTTTTAGTTTTTTCCTCCATAATGAGAAATTTTGAGGATTAAAGTTCTCACTCCTTGCTTTTATCCTTTCTCTATTTCTCGTTATTCTACAAATAAAAAATTAAACATTAAACTTAGTAAATGTCAACTACCATTACAACAAATAAATATGAAAAATCATAATTTTAAAAAAAATATTCACATTCCAATGAAGACATCTCAAAAACCGCCGTTTAGAATTTTCATTAGTGTTAGAGACGCATATACACATTGTTTTCTAATGCCTACATTAGAATACTTGAAAACAAGTTAAGTTTGTTATAGACGAAATAGATGCCATAGTTGAACAAATAAGAAACAAATGAAAATTTGAGAATAGATTTTAAGTTGCACAAAAGATAACAAGAAAAAGAAAGGGGATTTCATATGTTAGGTTTTCCAAAATTGAGAATTTTTACTTATAAATATATCTAATTGTATTTGACGTTTCGTCAACTATTCTCATATCAAATAAGATTGTCACACTCATTTGTTTGTTAAATTAACTCTTTTTAACATCAACAAACATAATTTTAAAATTAAATTGAACTTACATAATTTAAATTGAAAAAAAAAACTTATATGAATGAAAATAAAAAAGACATAAATTTACATGATCAAATCAAATATTTAAACTTAAATATTTTAATACAATACTACATTACAATAAAAATAGTTTTTAAAAATGCAAATATGTTCTTTTAAAGCCCCAATACCTTTTCATTTTAACAAAATTTACACATATGATTTACATTAGTTTCACTAAATTATGTTTTATTATATATTATTTAAAAGTTTAAATGATAAAAACAATATTCTATTAATTTATCATGGATTAAATCATATTGTACTATTCTTTTCACCAATTAAAAAGATATCAAGCAATGCTAATATGGATTTGTCTTTTGGAATGATTAACGGGTTTTTCAATTAGAAAAAGATATCAATGATTCGTATGTTAACTAATAACATAGAATATATATATATATATATATATATATATATATATATATATATATATATATTATTTTTATCAAAATATACCACTCCCAAAACATATTATCTAATTGTCCTATTTTTTGGACTCAATAGGAGATTATAGGCCCAAGGAACCACATCGCCCCACTAAGATCTTTTATTTTATTTTTCGTTTTAATATTTTGTATCCTATTTTAATAATTGTTATTAATTATTTAATAAATTAAAAGTAATAAAATTGTTTAAAAAATAAAATACTAATAATCAAGTAAAATAAAGAACATTAATAAATAATAATAATAATAAAATTATTATTATTACAATGATTAATAATGATTATAATTAAAAATAATTAAAATTAAAAATAGTAAATTATATTAGAAGTTTCAAAGAAAATACATTAAAAATACTAATTGGACAATTGTTTATTTAATAAATTAAAACTAATTATAATATTTTTAAAAACAAAATACTAATAAATAATAATAATAATTTGCTACTTACTAAATTGTACAATTTGTGATTAATCAATTTGCTAAATTTAATTTGATACTTACTAAATTTGCTAAATTTAATTTGATACTTACTAAATTTGCTACTTACCAAATTGGATAATTTGTGATTAATCAATTTGCTTAGAAAGTTTCAAAATTTTCCTATTTCGAAAGTTTTGAATTGTTTGAAAACTTTGAAAACTTTGAAAATTCTGAAATTTTCTATTTCAGATGTTTCGAATTGTTTGAAAGTTTCGAAAGTTCTAGAAATTGTCATTTCAAAACTTTCAAATATTATGGAAAGAAGGAGTGAAAAAATAAGAAGTTGAAAAAACTAAAGGTTTTATGGATAGTTGAAAGGAAAAAATAGTATGCTCACATTGATTGGGGTAACATCTTTAGATGCGGGGCTGCAAGATAAAATCTTCTTATGGGAAATGTGGTAGAGACTATTAACAATGAAAAAAGGAATCTGGACCCGAGCCTGCTGCTTTGGACCCGAGCCTAAACCTGAACCCGCTGCTTTGGACCCGAGCCTGCTGCTCTGGACCCAAGCCTGGACCCGAACTTGCTGCTTTGGACCAAGCCTAGACCCAAACCTACTGCTCTGGACCTGAGCCTGCTGCTATGGACCTAAGCCTGCTGCTCTGGACCCGAGCCTAGACCCGAACCTGTGGTTTTGGACTCGAGCCTACTGCTTTGGACCCGAGCCTAGACCCGAACCTGCTGCTCTTGACCCGAGCCTGCTGCTTTGGACCCGAGCCTGCTCCTCTGGACCCGAGCCTACTATTCTGAACACGAGCCTGCTACTCTGAACCCGAGCCTGCTACTCTGAACCCGAGCCTGAACCTGTTGCTCTGGACCCGAGCTTGGACCCGAGCCTGCTGCTCTGGACCCTAGCCTGGACCCGAACCTGCTGCTTTGGACCCGAGCCTGTTGCTTTAGACCCGAGCCTGCTCCTCTGGACTCGAGCCTGTTGCTATGGAGCCGAGCGTTACATTTCTCACCCTTGTTGGTCTGACCAACCAAATTGAGCATACATGTCCTAAACACTTTCAGAGTCTTGCAATTATTCGAGCATGCCACTAAAATCCTTCTCAGTGATTGCCAAGCATTTTCAGAGTCTTGCCACCTGTTGCTCTGGAGCCGAACCTGCTGCTTAGGAGCTTGCTATGGAGCTATGTTTTTAGAACTATGTTATGGGGGTCTATTTTTCTGTGGAAGCTATGCAAGGAAAACTGACCAATAGTTGAAATTTAAACTCTTGATTTTTCAAAAAGTTTTGGGAAATCACACAAGAAAAAAAATATAGGCTGGATTCAATCTAAATAAAATTTTCTATTGAAGGAAACAATTTGGAAAATTTTCTGGCATATAGTTCTTTTATTTGTGTTGGTGAAAGTATAAACACAAATATGCATACTTATTATATGCATAACCAAGTTTTATCCATTCTTATATATATTTGTTGGGATTTTACATTGAAGCATTTGTAAATTACAAATATACTTGATAAGTGAGTTCATAAATGATAAGTGATAGCTCACAAGTGATAAGTGATGATTGGAAACTGATAAGTGATAAATGATAGCCAATAAGGGATACGTCATAACTGATAAGCGATACCATTAAGTAATAAGTGATAGTTGATAAGTGATAGATGATAGGTGATAGGTGACAGGTGATATGTGATAAGTAATAAGTGAAATGATAAGCGATATATGATTAGTGATAAGTGATACTTGATAAGCGATAGCTGATAGATGATAAGTGATAAGCGATAAGAGATAAGTGGTAGCTAATAAGTGGTAAGTGATAGCTAATAAGTGATCAGTGATTAACAATACTTGATAAGCGATAGGTGATCAATGATAAGTGATAGTTGATAGATGATAAGTGATAAACGATAGGTGATAAATAATATCTAATAAGTGATAGGTGATCAGTGATAGATAATAAGTGATAGTTGATAGATGATAAGTGATGAGAAAATCCAAAAAATATAACAAATCATGAAATAAAAAAAAATGCAATTTATTTATTTTTTTGGATACATCATTTACCTTTTGTATTACAATATAATCATAAATTTGAAGAGTTCTTCAAAAATTTAGCAAACCTCGTGTGTATAAATAGTAAATTTATCTTTTATGAATTTATTGTCAAATGAATAAGATGAAATTTAACTTTATAAGGATGGCTATATTATATAGCACTATGATAACATTGTGAAATATTAGGTAATTAGAACCTGATTTTTTCTAAATAAAACCTTTTAGGAAAAAAGGTTAACTACAATAGAAATATGTTAATGTCTAAGCGAAACGTATTTTTAACAGGGTAAAAACAAATGTTTTTTATGAAGACTGCGCTACATACTTTAAAACCAGCGACTATCAGATTGTCAAAATTAAACCTACTGAAATGTACGAGATACACATAATGATCAAGATATATCAATAAATATTGTAATTTTCAGACAATTAAATTCAATGCTCTAATATAAAAATTAAGAAAAAATAAATAAATCAAGATATATGCAAAGCCCTCTAATTATAAGAAAAGAGAGTCAAGGGTTCTATAAAAAAAACCCAAAACCCATTTAACCTACAATTTAAACCCAAATCAGAATAAGTGATAAGAGCTGGCTTGTCCTAGTCTCCATACACAGCATCAGACACATAATTCCATGCCATGTTCTGATAATAGGTTCCTGCAGAGACATACAAGTAGCATATCAATCAGTAACAACACATCAAATTGGCCAAAAACAGACAATAAATTACTTTCGATTATACCATTGCATTTAAAACAGTAAATACTAAATAAAAGAGGAGCAAATCAGGTCACCGAGCATTAGATTTTTATAGCAGCTCAAATTTATGCCCCATAAGGCGATTTAGATAGTTCATATACAAGCTCTCTCTTTTCCTCCATAACCAATTTACTATATTTAGAAGGATCAAGAGAAACACCTAGAATCAAGGGGAAAAAAACAAACATCAGTACATTACTATATTATTTTCCAACTTTAAAACTTCCAAGTGGTGAACGAAACAAGACTATTTCATCAAAGACTTCAGCTGCAACTTGTATTCATGCTAGACATGTTCTCATCAAGAAATGGAAAAGTTTTTGTATCTATAAACAGAAATAGTGGATTTTATATAAGAAACTAGAGTGCATTTATCTTTCTACATACACATTTGAGAAGTTAAGGGTCAAATTTTTTTTACGATCTAAAAAATTGGCTGTATAAAACAGAACCAAAAAACAAGAACAGGCAAAACAATGAAACATATAAAACTGTAACTGATTAACCTTGCACCACAAGGACATCCCAACCACTTAATGATTATAGAAATATTAACGGACTAATCAAGTCAGCCAATTAAGCAATTGGACTTAACTTGACTTTTATTATAGGCACCTCCATACTCTTTAAAGATGCTAATTTAGTTGCTAGCACATCGCATATCAAATTAAAAGCCTCCTTCAAAATGCATCAGAAAAATATGAACTATATGGCCCCAAAATGCAGCTCATACTAACAGCTCAGCAATAAAAGGCTATATGGCCCAGAATTTAAACCAAAAGCCAGAATCACAAAAGATAAAAAATTATAATTAATTAAATAAATAAAAACACCTCTAATGAAAAAATCAAATACATCAATCAACACAAAAATTAGATACATCATAATGAGATAATTAATTAAATTATAATTAATAACTCACAATGCTAAAAATCAGAAGCATAATTAACAAAAAAATCAGATACATCACAATGCTAAAAAAATCATATCATACAATTAATCAATGAGTAGATCGTTAAATCACGTGAGATAATAGAGCATAACACAAATAAAGAATCTTTTACATAATCCAATCACATCAAACTGCACAAGCATAATTCAATCACATTAATCTGCACAAGCATCCAAACCTGGATAAGCATCCAAACAATAAACTGCATAATTCAAGCATCCAAACATTAAAATGCATAATTTCAATCAAAATTGCAGCTGATTTGCTCTGATGTTGAATGTTTTATGAATGTGTGCTTGTTTTGAAGTTAAGATTCTACACATGCCTTTTGTTAAATGGTGATTGCTACTAATTTATCAATAGAATAGTCTTTAAAAGAAGTCTATATAGTATATACATTTAAAAAGGTAATAAAGAGGAGATACTATGCAGGTAAAAAAGAACTCACCTGTCTTCCTGATATTACACTTATCAGCTCCCTCATTTTCTCCACCGCATGTATAGAGCAATCCTGTAGTTCAACTTCCTCCTCAGTCCCTGGACCTATTTCTCCACTGGTCTCAATTGTACTGGCAAGTGTTGGACTGAGTTTTAAAATGCCAAGCTGCCGAAGCACAGCTGGGACGATGTAGTCAGCCATTATAGTTAGAGAGCTGATGTCTTTAAACTCATCATATCCTTGGCCACTAAACGCATCCCATAAATCAGCTGCAAATATCTGAGCTCTTTTGTACAACAATACTTGACAGGACGCACCCCATATTCTTGCTATTGTTCTTCCTGTTTGTGCACTTTCTTCTCTCACAATAAGACTGTTTGGAAAATAAGCAAATCATTTTGATTCAAGAGAGAACAGATAAAACTAGGTTTTAGTAAGCATAATATTGTAAAAAGAGTGAACAATAACTTATATGAAATAACCAGAACACATGGTAGAGAAATTATCTGATTGATTTATAATAAATATCAGACTGGATAAATAATAAATAATGTGCATCAGATCTCTACAACAAAATATTTGCGACTCTGCTTTCACTTAAATACCCATAACGACCCAACTGGATAAATATCCAATGCATTATGGGTAGGTGCAAACTCGATGCCAGTAACTGTATTTCTATCTCATTAGGCTTGCTAGTCTACTTTGAAAGGTCAGAGTGAGTTTTGATGGGCACAGAGATTGCATTTTTATACGCGAAACCATCTCATATGAGAAGAAGTAAAATGTGATGATATCTTTATAGGCATAACCATTCAAGAATTACAAAATTATAAATTATGGCAAAAAAAATCGATAAAACATCCAAGCAGAAGCACATCCTAACCTCAGCTTAATGGTCACAAAATAATTATATACTGAGAGTAAATTAAGTAAATAATAAATAAACCAAATATGTACCAAGTAGTAAGTCTGATGAAGTCAGTATTACCTCTTCTTTAATCTCTTCGTGTTGCATTTTAGTTCTCCACCTTACAATGTGATTTTCATCCTATACCAAAAGATTCTTTAAGGGATTTTGCATGTTTCTTTTCTTTTACAACCCTGTTTTCCAACCCTGTTCTTTTACATCAGCATATACTTTACTTTCATTATTCTGACTTCGTCAACCCGCAACTGGTAGACATCAAACAACCTGCATAGTGAAAATAAAGAGAGAGAAAATAACTGAAGAGAATGAACCTTGGCAATGCCTATTGAAAAACTCCAGGTCTTCTTTAGTAGCCAGGTATCCATAAAGCTGTCGATTGCAACCAGGGAGAAATAAAATACGGCAATTGCCAAACCAAGTATCTTTGTCAGTTCCTTCTCCGCAAAATGCTTGTGCAGACGTTCTGCCTCTAGATAACCACTAGCTGAGGCTTCAAATATTAAAACACTCATCCCTCGATGACCTTGAGGGCCATATGAGTGTCGCGCTTTCACAGCCGCATAAGTGCTAAAATAATCAAGAAGCGCTTGGTTACCCATACCTAACCACTAAACACAAAGAACAAAATCTTAAGTTAACACAAAATCCAGCAACGTTCTAGAACAACTCTAAATGATTTTTGCACTATTAATACAAGATATCAAAATAATAATTATGATATTGCTACTTATTCATTATTCATCTTTTGATGCAAGTAATATAGCTATACCTTATCATTTTCATCTTGTTCATGCTTTGTATTCTGAATGATAACCATTTGAGGCCAAACAATTTATTGATATTTCTGTCTTTTAAACTTTCAATTTTCCAAATACTTCCTCAGCCGGAACTACTGCAGTGCCCCATTTTCCAAATGCTTCCCTGCGTCTTTTTAGCCATTTCTTTGCACAAAACATCCAACAAAATGACAAAAGTTTCTCAATCATTTGAACCCTTCTTTTGTGTGGAGGTACTGGTTACTCTTAGCAATTAGTGGTCAGTGTTAATCCATGTATTCCTCCTAATTACTAAGGGTGCCAGCAAAATCATAAAAACACTCCCAAACCATACAAATGTAAATAGTGTTTCTCAAACTCACAATTTCACAATGAAAACAAAAAATAAAGGGTCACAGTGTGAGAAAGAATGAAGCTTACATCCACTTTCCATGTCCTATTTTCCACATTCACCTGAAACCCCAACCAACAAAGACAGTTTAAAAAGAAGATAAAAATTAGAGCACCGAAAAGTAAACAACAGTAATTCGACTGTGAGCATGATATCATTAACACAACCAATAGAAGACTCAAGATATATAATAATGACTGAAAAAGAAACCCTGACAATGAAATAGAAACAGAAAATGAAACCCTTAAAATTTGCAGAAGAAAATAAAACAAATGAAACAGAAACGAGAATGGCAAGAAAAACAGAAGTGGCATGCGACACTCAAAAAGGCCAAATCAGTCTCAATCAAGTCAGAATGTACAAACCTTTCATCAAGATGTCAAAAGAGAAACATACCTCAATAGCTCCAGGCTTGCTTGCGACCAACAAAAACCTGACCAAATCCATTTTTACAGAGTTTGCTCTCTACCTTGTAAAAAGGCGATCCTCCTACTTGAACCTTTGAAATTGCAATCGAAAACTCATGAATCAAATAAACAAAAGAACAAGAAACAATCAAATACTTCGACATCAGCCCTTAATAAAAAACACTGACAAAGAATCATCATAATCAAGAAACAAGAAATACAACCACTAACAGCATAACATCGAGAAAGACAAAGTGACATAATCAACTACAATTACATTAGTCCTTAATTAAAATTTAAAAACACTAACAAACAGTCAACAATTAATAAATACAATCATTAAACTAACACAATAACATCAAGAAAGATAAAATCATCACGTCGCACATGAAGCGGTAGAGTGTTGGCATCTTCCTCAGGAGCAACGGCAACAGCCTTATCTTTTTTATGTGTGAGTGGATATTTTAGGGGTGTAACTAGAAGAAAAAAAATCTAAATTTCTTAGATAAACATGATAGAGACGCACAAATCATCACTCATATGAAAAATAAATTAAAAAATGAAGGAAAAATAAAACGATTACCAGGGTTTTGGAAACTGAGGAGTCTGGAGGTTGGTCTTATGGCCTTCGAAAATTTGGAATGTGTGATTCCATTAAAAGAGAGAAAACTAGTTTTAAAAGATCAACGTGACGGTGACCGTTCGGTGGTGAAAATTTGAAGAGAGGGAAAAATGAAAATTGGGAAAATGGGGACGAGAGATAGATAAAAAAAAAGGATTGAACAAAGAAAAATAAACATAGAAAATTTACTGAAAAATATTTTAATTTTACAAATTAGAAAATGTAATATCATTTTTTCGATGTTAAAAGAAAACAGAAAAGAAAAAAATAATAATTGTTACAAATTAGAGGTAGTGAATATAAACAAAAAATAATAATTGTTACAATTATCTTATTATCGAAAAATAATTAATTTTACGTTTAAAATTGAAAATAAAATTCGATTTTTAGATAATTTTGTTGTTGTTGTATTAAACCACATTTTTTGATCGTAAAAGTGTAGAACATTGTCATATTAGTGAATGCATTAACTATAAAAGTTCAATTAAATCATTCATTTTTATCCAAATTAATGACTTAGTCTCATCTGAAAACATAATTCTTATTAATATGACACTCAGCTCTCAAAATCTCTTAGTGTTTTAGAGTAAAGAGCATTTACTCAAAATTTCACCAATGCAATGTTGATGTCATGGACTTTATTATTAATCAAATCTCCACTACATCTCTCATGAGAGCATATGTGAATAAAAAACACTTTTCAAGACTCTAATGGGACCAAGGGACAATAGGTGGAGAAAACCAATAAAGGGATATTCACAAGGCTATTTTGAATTAAACAACATATGATCATATATATACCTTTTTTCAATAATTGGAGTTGAGCGTATTCAAACAATCTTTCATCAGTCCAGACTTCAATCATAAGTCAAATAATATCAGTCATTTTAGTGCATGAGTTGTTAAGGCGAAATTTGAGTGTCAAGTCAATCTTGATGTAAGTTATCATATTCAATCTGATAAAGTTAGGCTATGATACATGAAGGCTTACGATTCAGGCAAAATTTCTAAAATTTTACGCCTAGTTGTTGTTTGCTTGCACTTTAATCGATTATTAAAATGCCACTAAATTACACTAACTAATCTTCATACACATTGTACAACAAATATCTTTTTAATTAATGGTTAATGACTCCAAAATGCTACATAATCCTATCGACTTAACATCAGTTTCATTGGATAATAGATAGATTGGATAATACATAGACGACAATTAGTTAAAAATTCACTAAATAGTATAAGCAATTTTTATTATATTCATTTTTGTAATATCTTTTATTTCACTTAAATTTTTGTATTCTTATTTTTAATATTATAATTAATGTATTTATATTTTTAAAATATTATAAAAGTAATTTTTTTTAATATCAATATCATTAGTTCATTTTATAATATATTTATATTATAAACAAAGATTATAATATTTAATATGGGAAAATGAAGTAAATCTAATTAATTATTAATCATCAATAATAATATAAAATTGACGAATACGCTTTATTTTATCTAGTCTTATTTTAAACAAAAAAATCGTCAAAATTTTTTTGAAGTATTTTATCCTACATTAAATTTATTTTTGGTACAAAAGTTGGAAATATTTTATTAATTTATTTTGAAATATTTTAAATTATAAATTAAAAAAGTTATCAACTTTTGTTTACCAATAAAGCTAGAGAGAGTATTTTTTTTTTGTCAACTAAGGGAGTATTTCTTCAATCTCTATTATAATTTTTTTTTTTTTGCATTTATTAAAAGATTAAGTCAAATCGACTATATAATATATAAATCAATTTTATACCAATAAAAAATAACTTTACAAAATTATTTATTTTTTATATTAAAAATTTAACAACCTACATTAAATATTTTTAAAGTAAATGGAGTGTGTATTAGAAGTAATTAGACCAAATTATTGGAATTGATTGATTTGTAAACTAAAGAAATTAAAGTATTTATTAATTGAAGTGCAAGTGCTTGAGGCAAAAGAAAAACAGTGTTATTATGTCGTTCCTCGTCTTTGTTATAAATGGAAGAATATCGTCCGCAGATTATATTGCAAGGCAGAGTGTGCATCATTTTCTTCGCACGCACAATGTTGCGATGACCAATATTGTCACTGACCTCGTTTTGAAATTAAATTGTTATATACTCTATTTATTCTTAAAAATAAAAATTAAAAATAAAAAATGTAGTTGATCTTAATTTAGATTAAGTACATTTGATTTTTTATTTTTTATTTGTAATCAAAATGAGTATAACTATATCATATTTGTTGTATGAAAGGATGAACTAATAACTATATTAATAGTGATTGTATTTAAAGCTTAAAAAAGTCTTAATATTTATATTAATTAAGAGAGGAGACTTAGGAGATTTATAGATCCTCAAAAATAAATAAAAAATATTTTTTTTTCAAAAAAATTTATGAAAAAAATTAAAAAAATGATTTTTTTTTTAAAAAAGTTGGTCTATAGACCTTCTAAACACAAAATTTTATGTGTTTAGAAGACCTCATGTGCTAGTGGCAACATATTTGTTTTTTTTGGCAAACATCACAATATTTCACAAAGTCTTGGACCCATTGTTGGAGTAACTCAGCAATTTGTTTTTCAATCTTATTTTTTTGATAGTGATGGTATCTATAAGGTCTCACACTCACTGGACCAACATGTTGGGTAACACACTCGAGTGTCAAACACTGCAGCTAGGGGCAAGGCCCTAATCTCTTGAAACACCACAAAAAATTGGTGAAAAACAGCCTGCAATTCCAGTTGTTGCTGCAAGGACTAAACTACAGTAGAAAAAACTATTGCCACTAAACAATTTCACTCTTCTCCACTCTTCTCAATTTCATATAATGGGTTTTCCTTGCTATGAGGTTACAAACACTTCCTCCTTGGGCCTAACATTAATTGGACTTTTTGGGTTCCTATCAATAGGTCAATCCATTTGATTATTTTCTTCATAATAAACTTATGGAGAAAGAAAAGATAAACAAATTATTGTGTGGACGCTACGCTGTTGCTTCTGATCATAGGTTTCACTTGATTCTTTATGAGCACCCACATATTTAGCAGATTTTTTTCCCGCTGATTGTATGGGAGTTTCCACTCCTCGTCTTATTCTTTCTTAATGTTCTTTACCAAAAAGCAGACAATTATTTTGCTGTTCTGTATGTTATGATTGAGAAACAATAAACGTGAATCTAAGAGTTAAATTTTAACTATACAATTATATATAAATTATCATAATTAAGAGTTGTTTAAGTGACACGTGATCGCTTAAAAAAGTAACATTACTATAATATTGATCATGATTATGTAGTCAATATTTATTATAATATTTGTTGGAGATAATTCAAATTGATTAGTAATTAGGTAGTTAGAGTATGGTTAGAATAGAGTTAAAAGTTAGTTAGGATCTGGTTAAGAGTTGGTTAAGTTGAACAACCAAAACTGCTGTTATAAAAGGCAAATGAAGAGTAGAATGTGTAAAAAAAATGCAGAAAAACAAAAACAGAGATCAATCTGCAGAGAACCGAGTTCAATCTGCGTTTTTCTGTTTTCTCTATTTTCTTCTCTTTTCTTCTCAATTCCAATTCCTCTAAATTATACAACCTGTTCCAACATGGCATCAAGAGCTTGGGTCTAGATCTTGGGAAACACGAGTGAAAGTGTGAGGGGGAATCAAAATTGGAAAACACAAGTGTGAGTGAAAGAAAAAAGAAGAAATGAATGGAGGAAGATTTCCATCGAATTTGCTAATTCTAGATGGGAAGAATTGGGATAGGTGGTCTGCATCAATGAGATCGTTGTTGGGAGCTCAAGAAGTGTTTGAGATTGTTCAAGATGGATATGAACAACTTGGTGTGAATCCAACAGAAAGACAATAAACAACTTTCAAAGATTGCAAGAAAAGAGATTGCAAGGCATTGTTTTACATCCAACAAAGTGTGGATTCAAACAATTTTGAAAGGATCTCAAAGGTATCTACATCAAAAGAGGCATGGGATATTTTGGTGAAGTATTACAGAGGTGATGAAAGAACCAAGAAAGTGAAGCTCCAAATGCTAAGAAGACAATACGAATTGTTGCAGATGGAAGAATATGAAGCTGTGAAAGATTACTTCAATCGTGTGCAGGTTGTTGTTAATCAAATGAGAACAAATGGTGAATCATTAACTGAAGTGGCAGTTATTGAAAAGATTATTAGAACATTAACACAAAGGTATGATCACATAGTGGTGGCAATTGAAGAATCAAAAGATCTTGATAAGATGAAGATGGAGGATTTGCAAGGCTCTCTTGAAGCTCATGAACTGAGATTAAGAGAAAGGTGTGGAGCAACCTCAATATCACAAGTGCAGGCCCTGCAAGCTTAAGTTAGCAAGAAGACCAACCAAGGTGATGTGAAGCACAAGAGAGGCAAAGGTAACTTCAAGTGGTACAAGAAGTATGATTATGATGAAAAGACGGATGATTCTGATGAAGGGTCTGGAAGTTCAAGAGATCATAATAAAAGTAACAACAGCATCAAGAGTTTGAATGGCAAGAAGAAATTTAACAAGAAAGAAATCCAATGTTACAATTGTAAAAAATGGGGGCATTTTGCAAATGAGTGCAAATCCAAGAAAGTCCAAAGAGAGGATGATGACGCTCAAATGGCAGTTGAGGATTCAGATTCAGAGGATGTGTTATTGATGGCAATAACAAACGAAGATCGTTCTAGAAAAGGTGTTAAAAATGAAGATCATTCTGGAAAAGGTGTTAAAAACGAAGATCGTTCTGGAAAAGGTGTTAAAAACGAAGATCGTTCTGGAAAAGGTAAAGAACGTTCTTCATATCAGTTTTGGTATCTTGACACAGGGTGCTCGAATCATATGACTGGCCGAAGAGATTGGTTTGTAAGCATTGATGATAAGGTAAAAAGAGAGATTATATTTGCAGATAGCAACAAACTAACTGCAGAAGGAGTAGGAAATGTGTTGATTCAAAGGAAAGATGGCAAGCAATATTTCATATGTGATGTGTTGTATGTGCCAAGAATGAAGAATAATCTGTTAAGTCTTGGACAACTACTTGAAAAGGGATATTCAATGAAGGTGAAGCATGGTGAAATAAAGATGTTTGATAGTGCAAACAAGTTTGTATTGAAGGCACCATTGTCCAGAAACAGAACCTTCAAAACAGCCCTGTCAAATAGATCTTTAAGAATGGTGGAGGTTGAAGAATTGGATGAGATGTTGAATCCAAGGGAATGTGATGTTAGTACCCCATCTATTCAACCTCACGCAACTTGTAGAACTACAAATAAATGGAAAACAGTCAATCCCAAAGTAAGAGCAAGAGCTGTTATAGGTGATGTTGAGTAAGGGAACAAACATGCTAATGTTCCAGCCACTCCTGGCATTGTACCAAGCAATAGAAGAAAGGTCCCTGCAACTTCTGTTTGCAGAAAGAAGGAAGTGAGTGTGCTAGATGATGATAGTAATGATGATAAGAGTGAGGTCCAAGGAAAGCTAGTAGATGAAACTATGACTCATGTTGCAGCTCCTAGCAATAAGACAAGAGTTGTTGAATGTTTGGCTTGCAACAAGGCTGATTTGCAGCAGCTGGACATATTGTTGGGAGATAACATGAAGGTGATAACAGGGATGAAATTTGAAGCATTGAATACTGCAATTGGTCAAGGCAGCAAAGGGCAAAAGGATGATGTGTTGTTAACCATGAGTGATAAAAAAGAAGGCATCCTAACTAAAAGCTTGAAGAGGGTGAAGTTCAAATAGATTAGGAACAATCTTGTATTAATGTCAATTGAATCACTTTGAATTAGGGGGCATGTTAGAGATAATTCAAATTGATTAGTAATTAGGTAGTTAGAGTATGGTTAGAATAGAGTTAAAAGTTAGTTAAGTTGAACAACCAAAACTACTGTTATAAAAGGCAAATGAAGAGCAGAATGTGTAAAAAAAATGCAGAAAAACAGAAACAGAGATCAATCTGCAGAGAACCGAGATCAATCTGCCTTTTTCTGTTTTCTCTATTTTCTTCTCAATTTCAATTCCTCTCAATTATACAACCTATTCCAACAATATTGATCATAATTATAATATTGATCATAATTATAATATTAAAAAAGTAACATTATTATAATATTGATCATAATTATAATATTTTTAAAAACAAAATACTAATAAATAATAATAATAATTTGCTACTTACTAAATTGTACAATTTGTGATTAATCAATTTGCTAAAATTAATTTGCTACTTACCAAATTGGATAATTTGTGATTAATCAATTTGCTTAGAAAGTTTCAAAAAAAATTCTATTTCGAATGTTTTGAATTGTTTGAAAATTCTGAAATTTTCTATTTCAGATGTTTCGAATTGTTTAAAAGTTTCGAAAGTTCTAGAAATTGTCATTTCAAAACTTTCAAATATTCTGGAAAGAAGGAGTGAAAAAATAAGAAGTTGAAAAAATTGAAGGTTTTATGGATGGTTGAAAGGAAAAAATTGTATTCTCACATTGATTGGGGGGTAACATCTTTAGATGCGGGGCTGCAAGATAAAATCTTCTTATGGGAAATGTGGTAGAGACTGTTAACAATGAAAAAAGGAAGAAGAGAGACAACCCAGAGACAACCACTAGGGTTTCATAATAGACCGAACCAAAACTTGAGTTAATAGGGTTACAATATATATATATATATATATATAAGAATAGAAATGTCTAAAATACTCTTACTACTAATATATAATAATATTATTTAACATCTCCCCTCAAACTCACGATGCATTAACATGGAGCATCGAGAGTTTGTCAACTAAAAAACGAAAACATTTAATGAAATACATCTTTGTGAACAAATCAGCAATCTGTAAAGAAGAAGAGTACGAATATTGGTCATCTTGACTACAAGAGCAAAAGTTTTTTCATGATTCATAGCATAGCGTTGAGAGAAATCCTTAGCAACAAGACGTGCTTTGTAGCACTCAACTGACCCATTAGACTTAGTTTTGATCTTGTATACCCAACGAGATCCAATAACACGTTTTTCAGGAGGAAAAGGTACTAATTCCCAAGTATTGGTTTTGTGCAATGCATATAGTTCTTCTGCCATATCCTGCTACCAAAGAGGATTAAGAACAACCTCTTTATAGGAAGAGGGCTCAAACAAACTTGACGAGAGGGGTAACGAGAAGGATCAACAATCGTTGGAGGTGGTTGGATAGCGGGGGGACAAGAGGGATGTCACCAAAGAAGAAGGAACAATAAAAGAGAAGAACCAACAAAGAGAGAAGCAACGACAGAAGAAGCAGAAGCCAAATAGAGGATCATTAGCTATACCAAACAATCACAATAAAGAGAGAAACCAAACCAACAAGAAATCATATCAAATAGTCACAATCAAGAGAAAAACCAAGCCAACAAAAAATCAAACCGAAACCAAATCAAACCAAACTAAACAAAGAGAGAAGCAACTAAATAGATAAACCACATGAGAGAAGAACAAACAAATAGAACAATCAATATGGAGAGAAGCAACAAAGCAAATCACCAGAGAGAGGAGCAATCAAACAGAAGAAGCAACAGAGAGAACAACAACACAGAAGAAAGTAGAGACGAACAGTTAAATTACCAACCAAATCAGCAAAGAACCACAACAATTGAAATCATGTGAACCAAACCAAAATCAGAACTAGAGTCAATGGTAGGAGGAGCAGAAGCAACAACATTGGACGATGGTCCCCTAAAATTCCTCTTATGTGCTCTCCCCAATTTCGGATAATGTGCTTGAAGAGAATCATCCTTAGCACTAGCCATGACAAATAATTACAAGAAAATATGACAAACACAATCACTGAGACAAAATAAATTAGGGATAATCTGGTACTGTACGAGCATGATTTCTCCTCCTACAGACGTTGTTTCTCTGATCCGACCGTTGAAGACGAAGACCTGAATGTTTCAAACCTGTTGTCCAAAAATCAGCCCGATCCAATGGTTAACGAATGCACAATCGATGTTTTTGTGAGACTGATTTAACAAAATCGGGAATATGGTTACTCTTCTCTTTTTTCTTTTGGTGGTTGTCTTTCCTATCAAAATAATCTCTCTCTTCTTTATAGTAGATCCCAAAATCAATCAAAGCTCTTTGATACCATGTTAACAATAAAAAAAGAAAGAAGAGAGACAACCCAGAGACAACCACCAGGGTTTTATAATAGACCGAACCAAAACTTGAGTTAATAGGGTTACAATGAATATAAATATATAAAAGAATAGAAATGTCTAAAATACCCTTACTACTAATATATAATAATATTATCTTACAGAGACAACCCTTGGACAAGCGCCTCGATTCTGACACAAACTGCATGTGCTATTTGTGTCCCATTTTCGAGAGAAATACAAGCAAAAATATTGTTTTGTTGAGACATTTATGTTAGGTGAGTGTGTGACTTCTCTACATATATTAATAGGTGCAATGTCTATGTTGCATAAATTTGAAGAGTGAAGTGATGACTTTCTCTAACATATACGTGGAGGCTTTAAAGTCAGCGGAGCTTCATGCAGACTCATAGGTGATTTCCAACATCATTAAATGAGATAATCCTTCTTATATGGTTGTCTGGTTGGAGTTCAGAAAGTCTTTCAAATAGTTTGGGACGTTAGAGTCTTCTCATTATAGGGTTTTACCACGTTTATTTCCACTCTAAAGAGAAAGGTTTGAATCTTTTAAATTTATATCGCGAGGGATGTAACTATGTTAGGTCTATAAAATAACGTCACCTTGGGTGCTTTATTATTCACCTCCGAATAATGAGTAGGTAGGTGATAAGACAAATACATATGAAAGTTAAATTAAAGGGAATTTATTAAAATGAAATAGAAACAAGAAATAGCATCGTAGCACGGAGGTGAGCAACCTTCCCTTCTATCACTTCTTGAAAGGAGGCTTAGATCTAGATGAAATGGGGAGGTTTGTGTTTGAATCCCTAATACCGTTTTTCTTTGTTTTCGAAATAACGAGGGAGTATGAAGCTGAGAAATCTTTGTCCTATCACCCACCCAGCCTTGGGTTTCTATTCTTGAGCTTAAAGGAAGCAAGAAAACAAAAATGAATGAAGATGGTGGAAGGAGAAATAAGTTTTGCGCAAGGCAGAGGAAGAAGATGAACTTCGTTTTTTCTTTCTTCTCTTTTTCCTTCCTCTCTATTTCTTTTTCCTCCTATTTCCTTCCTTTCCTTTTCTTTATATATAAACATATATATATATATTAATCATAATTAACAAACATCTCAAAATCTTTAGATATTTATTAAATTACCCTTTCACCCATAACGCATTAAACTCTTCGTAAAAGATTCACCGTATTTAATTTAGTTTATTTATCGACGAGTAATTCTAATCGGCATCAAAATATCTTGGTCATATAAACTCTAAAATATTAATAACTTTGGCTAAAAAGCCTCCGAGTTCAACACCAAAATACACTAAAATACATAAAGTGTAATTTAAAATTATGGGTCTTACAATTTGCATCTTATATTATTGAAAAAGAAAAACATTCATGCAATTAAAAGAATAATTGAATAATAAAAGAGTAAAAATATTGGTACCCTATAAAGCTCATAAATATCATTGTTGATATCATTTTTTCTTTTTCAAATAACATTGGACCCGAGCCTGCTACTCTGGACCCGAGCCTGGATCTGAACCTACTGCTTTGGACCCGAACCTGCTGCTCTGGACCCGAGCTTGCTCCTCTGGACCTGAGCCAGCTGCTCTAGACCCGAGCCTGCTCCTCTAGACCCGAACCTGCAGCTCTGGACCGAGCCTGCTGCTCTGGACCCGAACATGCTGCTCTGGACCCGAACATGCTGCTCTGGACCCGAACCTACTGCCTTGGACCCGAGCCTGTTGCATTGGACCCGAGCCTAGACCCAAACCTGCTGCTCTGGACCCGAGTCTAGACCCGAACCTGCTGCTTTGGACCCGAGCCTGCTGCTCTAACCCCGAGCCTAGACCCAAACCTACAGCTGTGGACCCAAGCCTGCTGCTTTGGACTCGAGCCTAGACCCGAACCTGCAGCTCTGGACCCGAGCCTAGACCCGAGCCT
>JBBPBS010000968.1:14891447-14914401 GCA_037974835.1 Cicer judaicum
GCTTTGGACCCGAGCCGCTATGGACCCGAGCCTAGACCCGAACCTGCTGCTTTGGACCCGAGCCTGCTGTGTTGGACCCGAGCCTGTTGCTTTGGACCCGAGCCTAGACCCAAACCTGCTGCTCTGGACCCGAACTTGCTGCTTTGGACCCGAGCCTAGACCCAAAGCTACTGCTCTTGACCCGAGCCTGCTGCTTTGGACCCGAGCCTGGACCCGAACCTAAATCCGAGCCTGCTGATCTGGACTCGAACCTACTGCTCTAGACCCAAGCCTGCTGCTATGGACCCGGTCATGGACCCAAACCTGCTGCTCTGGACCCGAATCTGCTGCTACCCGAGCCTGCTGCTTTGGACTCCTCGTCCTAATGTTCTTTACCAAAAAGCAGACAATTATTTTGCTGTTCTGTATGTTATGATTGAGAAACAATAAACCTGAATCTGTCTCGAGGACAAATAAAAACAAACTATATAGGCCAAACATGTTTTGTTTTTCAAAACAAAAAAACAGTCTATGTCACGTGTCTCACGATATAACACGGGAAGTATTAAGTTTCATTAAATATATATAGTTTATCTCTCCAAAGACTCAACTACACAATATTTTTTATATATATATGTATATATTCCAGTACCACTCACCTTTTGTACGTAATATTACATAGGGTATCAAGTTTCAGTCAGCATAGGTGACTTCACTAAGACTCAACTGTACTATATTTTAATTATTTATACACTTAATATTAATGTCTTTTTGCAAGGAATATACGTTTTAATAGCAAAATTAATTATTGGACATGACAACAAATCAGCAACTCACAATTTTTACAAAACACGCTGCAACGAGAGCAACTTAGAATCTCATCATATATGCATTCAGAAGTTTGATTAGTACAATGTTTACATTACTATACTGGCATCTGCCCATAATGGTACTTATATTAGCACCATATATCTATACAAGTAATGATACTTATATCAAAGTGCGCAGGATAAAATAAAATACGGAACATGGAACCTTCCCTATAGTTGCGAAACAAAGAACCCAAGATTACCAAACCTAATTAAGTGACTCAACAAATTGTATTCCCAAATGAACTCAATCTTTCTCTGGTATATTTACATAGGAACCTTGGTTTTCACAGACCTGTAAATTGATGGCAGTCATCAATTTTCATTATATTCACACAACAAATGCAAATTTTAAACCGAGAGCCTACAGAACCAAGCCAACAAAAAAGCATGTACATAAGATCTAATCTGCCAATGCCTTTTACAGTAAAACAAACAAAATAATAAAGAAATGTAAGTATACAATTCCATAACCAAAGGGCCAGAAGTTTGCAATCACTAACCTTGCTTTCTCTAATTTTTCAACCACATCAAGCATAGCAAATATAGTCATTTTCTTCACCTGATATCAAAGAAGCAATCATCAGGAAAAAGAGTACATAAAATCCCAATAAGAAACTGTTGACAAGACGACGCGACACAGGAACATAGAACTGAAATAGGTTGACAATTAACACTTCAAACATTCAACAAGAACTTTAGCCGAATTGAAACAGTCGATATTAGAAGTTAGAATCTTGTGACCCATACTGATATGCCAGAATCACTTGTTCTCAGGTGTGAGGATATATGTAAAAAACCTCATAATAAAACAATATATTAGAACATTTTAGTTTATCTGTTAGGATTAGTTTCTTATCTTAGAGTATCTCTCTTAAGATTAATTTTCATATTACTTAGTTATTAATATTATCATGAACTGATTCCCTATTCAATAAGGATTAAGATTCTTGTATCCTTATACATGAAAAAAGAAGAAACAGGTCAAGAAAAGAAGATTCTGGCTTACCTCCAACTTGTCCTTAGCGGCCGTGTGATTTATCGGAAGCTTACGGCATTCCTCAGTCAAACGGAAGCACTCACCAACATGTTCGGGAGAGACAAAATCGTGTGCCACCTTGATGCATGACTGCAGAAAAAAAAATGACGCATATATTGACATTAACATGAAAATTCCTAGCCTCATTCAAAAAGAAAAGCAATCTGGACATAAAGTGAGAATACCATGGCTTCAACAATTTGCAAGAAATCAGATTGAAGCCATCATACTATACTAATTAGGAAATACCCTAATTCAAAATGTATTTATTATACTAAAGTGAGCCGGTATGTTTTTATTATTACTTGATTGTGCAACATCCTAGTCTAATTGTTAGTAGTCCTAGTCAATACAACTTCGTAGACATTGAATATATTTATTGCAGCATTATTATAAATACAAGGCGTGTGATCTCATTAAAGACACGCATTAATTACTCATATTTAAAATGGTATCAGAGTAGCTTCCGATTTTGTGACCTGTATCTCTGCTTCATTACCGCTACCTACGGCGGCATTTGTCACCGACAGCACTATAACCACCGTTTTTCATAGTTTTTCCACAGTTCTGTCCTTTATTTTACACTGTTACAGCTGTGCCAACTCCAGCTGTCCCTTTTCCAGTGAGACCCACTGCTTAAAACCACCACAGACCGCCGCACAATCCTCCGGTGTGCAACATCATCCTAGAAGTCCTAATCAATACAACTTAGAAATTTAATGTAGTTATTGCACCATTATTATAAATAGAAGGTGTTAGAAGGTGTGTGATCTTATTATAAACACATAAATTACTCATATTTTACAAAAAGATAAGAGAGCAAGATCAAACTGGGATTTTATCTTAGTTCAGCCACTAAACCACGCTTGGCCTTTATCTGGTCCCCAGGCCCAGCTTAAGACTTTCTTTCACATTAACCATCCAAAGAAACCCAATTTGAGATGTCATGCCCCATTTCGAGAAACCCAAATCCAATGAATGTCTCCCACTAGCTCCAACAGAGAGATCTCCCACTCTCAAACAATTTAAAATAAAGATAATCACTCAACAAGTGATATAAAAGTACAAATTGAAGCTCTAAAATCTCATAAAAAACATGTATGGTGTGTATGAGACTTTGTCTATTCAAAGGCACGCGATTTCATTACCTAATATTTTAAGTGAGCCATTTGTTTTTAATTCAAAGGTTGAGAACGAGTCCTCTCACTCACATAAAAAATCCTTTTGCACTAGATATCCCTCCTATATATATATAACTGATAACTTATTATCTTCAAGGGAAAATGAAAGTTGTTTTATTATTCTTTCACTGCCTAGTCTTTATTTTTATTAATATGGATGGTCATTTTTGTTCAATACATACCAATCATTTGATGATACTTTTTTACCTTTATATGGATCATGTTTACATACTGATCATATTTATTGCTTAATATACTAATCATGTTTATATACTTCCTAGCTTGAACATGCATATTTGGAACATTTTGGATGTTTATTGTTTTGATTGTTGAGTTGATTAAATAATTTAGTTTATAATATTTTTTTCTTTGATTTTATAGATATTTGAATATTTTGTTATTTATTGATTTATTATACATAGGTGGATATGAGTATGAAAGTTGCTACCCACGTACAGGTAAAACAAAAAAGATATCAGATCTCAATTCCGATCTTAGTCTAATTCAAGCTGTTATACCTTGTTCCTAGCAAAATATTATCGAATTTATATTGGCAAACAAGGAAATATGTACCATGTACGCAAGTTTTACCTTCAGATTTCTGACTTGATGAGGACAACAAGCAGGAATGAAAACAGCATCTCCTAGCTTTTGAGTAAAAGTCCAAGGTTCAATTCCTGTAATTCGATGTTGAAATGTCAACAAACTGATACAATTTAAATTATCAAATCAGTCACCCCCCAAACAACAAAGGAATATTTATTAACATTACTAACCATACTCCTCCTTAAGTTTCATCTTATGCTCTGTAGTCAGATATATTGTCTGATCGTGAATGGGGTCAATAACCTACATTACCAAATGATATCTTATTCAAGAAGATACATAATGTGTGAACGACAATCTAATAAACCAGACATCTTCATGCAGCAGCAAGCGACTGCCAGGTAATCTTTGAAGAACATATAAAACATATTTACTCAACCAAAGACCTTTTGGACTCGTAACTGCATCAATAATGCATTTCCCTTCTCTCCGGTCATTGAACAGAAGCATCTATTGTTATCATAAATCATAATAATCAAAGGTCCATAAATTAATAAACCAATCAGACTATATATGATGTTTTGATACAGCTAATCACATCAACGCTGGCACAGCCCAGCAATTAACAGAACTAACAACCTAGAAATTAAGTTTGGTTCGTTCTCTCATACACCTTCCTAATAGGAAGCCTTGCTTGACTAGCAATCATATCAACATAAATCATTTACTAAATTATTCTCCATAGTAACTATTCACATCTATTTTTTATTGCCAGCTTGATCCGTCACTAAATCCTTTGTGAGATATATAATTGATAAAAAAATTATCTCAACTTAGAAGAAAGTATGAGATAGTATCCATTTTATCATGGTGCAACCCTCCGAAATTAAACAAACAGAAACATTTATAGATTATTAACGGCAGTGACACAAAATGATCAAAAGGAGCATCCAGATAGCTAGATAATGGAAAATCGTCTTAACTAAGTTTACCTGCTTTAAAGGACTACAATGGACATGCCTGAACTCTCTGAAATGCTTCTTTAGATATTCCTGCAATTTAGGTACATCCTCTCTCCGAAAAATATCCCAGAGAGCACCTTCTAAGGAATCCCCTCCAACTAACAAACTGTTTTCTTGTTTCATTGTTACTTTCTCAACCTCTTTGAGCTTTGGTCCACAAGACAGGTCATCATCATTAGTGCCAGAGTGTTGATGCAATATATCAATCACCTTCCCATCACATAATCCACTTTCATTTTCCATGACTCGAATACAATTTTGCTTGTCGGAAGCAATTATAGTAGACCATGAATTATCACGAATGTCAGCATTAGTCTCTCCATTCAGAATATCACCATTTAGCTCTCTCTTGTCTTGCTCAAGGTGCTTTTATGTCAGTTTCTTAATGGAAGCAATGCACAAGGGTTTCAATTCCACGTTAGCAATATGAGTCAACACATTTACCTAATAAGCCAAAATATTAAAGAGACGACATTTCATTTTCCTCGTAATAGCATATGCACTCCGAGACACAAAGCAAAAAATATAAAGCACAAATAAAGAATTAATCAGGCAAGACAATGCGTCTAATGGAAAGTGTACATTGATTACCGCTTTCTCATCCAAATAAAAACTATTGTTTTTGTTTTTCTGATTGGATACTCTGTTATGAGTCAACACATTTACTTTAATAAATTACAAAAGAAACTGCATTTCATTTTCCTCATAATAGATTATGCACCCAGAGAAACAAAGCAATAATTATAAAGCAGTAACAAATAATTGATCAGGAAAATCATCATTCATATAGCAAGTCCTAAAAATTAATATTTTGCAGATTATACCCCTAGTCATAAAAAGAATACTTTTTTGAATTATTAATTACCAAAACACCTAGGGACATCAAGTATCAAATCAAACAGAGTCAAATGAGTAAAATTTTCTAACTAGGATAGTCCAATGAACAAAATTTATGACATGTACTTAAACTACAAAACAAGCAGCTCATAAGAAAATAAACAGATAAACGCAATGGCTTACTAAGACAAAATTATATACCTACTACAAACTGTGTACTTTTCAATAAGATACTCAAATTAAAAAAATACAAATAATCAAGAAATTCTAGAAAAAACAGGTCAGTGATGACAAAAAGGAATTGAAGCATACTGTATCAGCCATATCACAATGGAGCTTAGTCACAGAATCAGCGCGTCCAAGCTCCTGAGCAAATCCATAAGCAATATATGTTTTTGGTCCCATGTTTTTTAGACAATAATAATCCGGAAACTTTGCAGCAAGGTTGAGAGCACCATTAAAAGGATCTGTATATTCTTTGTAAGGCAAGGAAGATACAAACTCAGCATAATGACGAGGTAAAAGTTCCTGAAATAAATCAGATGGAGGCCAATCTTTCAATTTCAACACCTGAGGCCAACTACGCCAATCCAAGCGACCGTTTGTGTACCCAGTAAAGAATTTGTGGATATTAATATCTACCTGCATTCATTCAACAATTCAAATAAAAATGCAGAAATTATCAGCAACAGAATAGACTATCAAGTATCAAGTAACAGCAGTTAGAAAATTCAGTAAAACAAAGTAGTAAGATCTAGGTAATAAGTCCAATCTAACATCACCAACATGACTGCAAGAAATTGAGATGAATTTGAAAGATAAGATGACAAGATATTGAGTGAGAAGTAGCATTTGTTGAGAATGTTGGGAGAACATCTAGAAACTGTTTCTTACGGAAGAACCATCCACCAAAATACAGATGTACTCTATAATTTGAGTAACTGACAATATTAAATGTACATAAATTTCTCAGTCTCGAAAACAGATATAAAATTCAACAGTACAAAAACAAATTGCAACAGTTAAATTATTCTCTAAATGTCACTTTCAAGCAGAGTAGTACCTATAAATAATTTGATGTTTGTTAGGACTCTCATATTGGATGAGATATAGACTGAAAAGTATGTTTATAAGTGAGAAACAAACCTTACCTTACAAACCAGTTTTGTAGGATTGACTTAAGTTCAACCCAAATTTTAGAGTGCTAAATAAATTAGAAATATGTTTAATGACAAAGATAATAAACATGAATTCCAGCAAGAATCCCTCCATGCTAAAGATTGAGAAATCAAACAAACCTCACACCAATTTAAGCAATCAATTGCCTTCACATTCAAAAGTACATGATGCTTGGTATTGCTTATCTGACGGAATGCACGCCACATGACAAGTGGTTCCCAGCTTAAACCAAGTGTGCATTCAAGTACATTCCTGACAATTACAGGCTCCCCTTTGCTCCAATGCCATTGAAAATGTCTTAAATATTCATGATGTAGATCTGCAGTCGGACAGTACAAAAAGTTGTCACTCGAATCATCACGAAAAGCTGCCTTCCTTGTGTTACTGTGTATAGCAGCTGCTGTGTAAACAGGCTTCAAACACGAACACCAATTATCAAGAGTCTCCTCTGTATCTTGAAGCTTAATTGTTTCTGCAAGTTCTTTTGCTTTGCATACTAAATCAGAGATGCAATTTGGAGGAAGTATGCTTCTCAGTGCAAGGAAACCGTGGTCACATTCATTATTGGCTTTTGGACAGGGAATGCTAGCATCGCAATCTGCACGCCAGCCAGATTTTGACCATTCGCGAATCTCAGGCTGGACAACAGCAGGAGATTCATTTTCTGTGGTCATTCTCTCTGCTTTTCCACCATGCAGATAATCTTGCCCACGGTTGATAAATTTGAACTCAATTGGATCTGCACCACCGAGAAGCTGCCCACCACGAAGCTCGCAGCAACAGAGGAGACAAAGGTGAAAAGAGCATTTTGTACAGCTTCTGTGGTAATCAAATATTGATGTTTTGCAGTTGTCACTACAAAAAAATGTGAAGTCAGCAACTATTTAGCATTAGGATAACTAAAATAAGAATGATATACCAAGCAAGTCCCTACCAGTACACAGACTTCTTTTTAGAGTAATCTGCAACTTTTATTTTTAGCTCAGAGACTGAGAGCCCTGTCATGTAGATCCCAAAATCAAATTATAAAATGAAAAATAGATGAAACTAAAAATGAACTGTGACTGTAAAAGAATACCTTGTCTCTTGGCTTCTCCTTCCTTCTCGATCATCTGTTCTCCATCCAACTGTTTTAAATATGGAAGAAGTCTTTTCAGCATATACTTAGAGAGCTCAACCTCCTCATCCCAATTGGTTATAGGCTTCCTATACCTAATTGACTACAGTAAAACAGATGGTCACATTTCAAATGTAGAAGGCAAACAAAACCCAAAAACAGGAATACCTAATCTTGAAGGGAGGGAAGGATAACTAACATTGATAAGTTTATTGGACCTTAAGCATGCTTTGCAGTTGCAGATACCACGGCACACAGGGCATTCCTCTGCAATATCATTCTCTTCCAATTTAGGATACCTTAATAACAAGACACAACAAAAATCATATTTTGATCAATATTTCATCCACCTAAATCCAAGAGCGTAATCTGTGCAATAACTTTAATTCAATTTCATAAAGACCTCACAATTTACCTCCCCAACTGAACAAGGCGTATTCAATATCAATAGAACCAACCGACACAGGAAGTAAGGTAAAGTGGTAAACAAAGTGAAACAGAATTAAAGAAATTTGTACCAATTGTTTAAACAGAATATGCAATATCTTTTCCGTTTGCACTTTTTGCACCTGACAACCCTGCCCTTATCATTTCTCTGACATTGGTGGCACATTAAGGACTCCTCTTCAATCCACTGTTGATTAAGAAACAGTAACAGAACCACAATTACAACATATAACACCAAACTCAAATACATATACAATATATCAACAAAATGAAATATAAATGAGCAAAAAGAATAAAGATCATATGATGTATGTCACCTTAGCATTTCTCTTGTTGATTTGTGCAACCTCAGGTTTATTGTATTTCAGTTTCTTGTTTCCATTATACCTTAAAGAATAACCATGACCCGTTTCAGCTTCCTTCTCCGCTTTACTCTTTCTGCCTTGTTTCTTCCCCGTAGCGGCAGTTTTAACAGATGAAGAGCCTACGTTTCCCACGTCATCACCCTTTGAATGCTCTATTTCGGAGTCAACGTTGATAGTAGCTATAGTTTCTTGATCAGGAACGGGTTCCACTGTGTCCGTGACTGTGACTGTGACTTTTACTGTATATGTGACTGTGTCGTTCTCTTCCCCCGCCAATGAAATTCAAATTTGAGAGAATGGAGTTTTGATTGTTTTAACTGACTAAATTAATAATGAACACGAGATGAAAATGGCCAGGTGAACCCTAGCTATCTATGCAGCATTTGGGTCAAATACGACGAGACTTTCTTCTTTTAGAGTGGACTTGTTGTGGTTTCTTAGCGTTCATCTTTTGCCGTTTCTTGTCGAATAAACTACTCTCTATAACGGAATCTTTTTATCAACAAAATTAAATAACTTTTCTTTTCCAATTTTAATATACATTTATTATTATTATTTAAATTAATTTGTATATTCTGTCCAGAGATGATTTATTTTATTATTTATTTATAATAATTTAGTCTTTTTATTTTTTTGGACCATTTATCTTTTAAAAGACACAATTGTTCTTTTTATACATTTTTTTTATTTATAAAGTAAAATTTTTCACAATTTTTATCTTATCCAACCTAGAAAAGTCTAGAACAATTTAAATATCATCTTCGTCTTAAAACAAATTCAATTGATTGTAATTAGTTAATTCGTGTTTAATAAACATAATTATGTATTTTACAAATTTATTTCGTTACAATAATTTTATCCAAAAATATATAAATGAAGTATTATTTATTATATTGAAAAACTATATAAGAAACAAAATCTAAAAATGGGAAGTATAATTTGAAAATAGAAAGCACGACCATGTACATTAAACTTAATTATATTTAAATGTTAGTTTTTTTAAAGAATGATGAATGTAATTAACTATTTATTGCAAAAAGATTCAAATTCTATTTTATAACATTTATCGACATCTTTGATATATTGTATAATTTTATAACATTCTTTTAGAATTTTAAAACGTATAAAATTTATAAATTTGAAAAAAAATTGGACACAAGTGTATTTGAATCATGAATTTATCAAATAAGTACCCCAATAATTAATTATGTATTGTAAAAATTTCTACCCTATATTTCACCGCAAATAGTCGTTTTAATACCTCCAATAAACACACACTATCTAAGAGTATTGACAACAGTTTCCTACTTTCTTTAAATTAAGACATTTATTGACATCTTTAAAATATCTAAAATTTTGATTTGATAATATTGTTTTTAGATTCTTGAAGTGGAGGTCGAGATAAAAGATTCCAATTTGACTTTATTTCTCTTAAAACTCCATGAATTCTCCTACTTTCTCGATGAACTAATCTGTTCACCAAAATTACGACGGATATCGTACCAAAATTTATTAAAATCATTAAAAAAAAAATAATGAAAACGGAGGTGTAAAAATAAAAAACGCGTGTAAATAGCAATGTCATTCACGAATCACGATACTGTTATCTACTATGTAAACCGCAACAAACACCACATCAAAAGGACCTACTTACATTTGGTCCAAGAAGTTACGATTTCAATTTTCAATACACAAGACAAGAAAATAGATCTAAACTGTAATCGAGAAAATGGCGAGTGCGGAGGCGCGTCTGGATCACCTTCCTCACGCTCTCCTTGCATCCATCATGACCAAACTCGACATCGCTTCCATCTGTTCCTTAGCTTCAACTTCCTCCACTTTCCGTTCCTGCGCCAAACACATCCTCTCCTTCCTCCCCAATTTTCATCTCCTCGTAAGTACATAACATTATCCATAATTCCATCGATAACCGTTAAGATTTCCAAAATTCCCCAATAACGTTTGTTTTTTCAGGACATTGCACCTTCTAGTGATTTGGTTACACCGTTGCTTCCACCAAATCCCTACCTCACGAGCCTCAAAGTTGATTGTGGTCGTCTTGATGATTCTGCAATTCCTTTTTTGGTGAAACCGTCTTTGCACGAGCTTTCTTTGCATAATTGTTCTGATTTCAGTGGGAAACTTCTCTCTCAGATCGGGAATCAATGCAAAGACCTAAGGTTTGTTGAATAACATATCCCTAAATTGAATCACTGTTTTAAATGTTTGATTGTGAAATTTTGTTGCTTAGGGATTGGTTAATTCGTAGTTACATGTAGCATAGTGGTTTTGTTCTTATATGTTCATGATGTTTATTTCGATAGGTCACTTTACTTGGGTTCGGTTGCAGAAAAAAGAGGGAGGTCAATTCATATATCTGATTTGGAGGAGTTACTTAGTGGTTGCTCCCAATTGGAAGTAAGACATACTAATAATTAATAACAAAAATAACAAGTTTGTAAGATTATAGTATTGAAGAAAGTAAGATTCTTCCAAGATAATTAATAACATTAACTCATTTGTCTACTGCCTGGAATTCTCATTTACTTTATGAATGCTATTGTCTTAACATGAGTATTTTAGTTGCATTTATTGATCTTCATTGGTCTCAGTGCTTAACTTTACTTTTATCAACATTTATCAGACATTAAAAGATGTTTACTTGTTATGGTTAAAGCCTCTATACTATAGTAATTGGCTTCGTTTTTTTAATTCATCATTGCGTGTTTTGTTTAAATTTATTTCTGTTTGGACATTTATTGAGCTTTAAATGTTCACTTAATCATTCTTTTATGTGTAGAATAGAGAGAAATGCTAAGACTTGGTCAACTTCGGATATATCCATCTGTTTTCACTATTGATATATCCAGATGAATGAAGGATTGAATGACTGCTTTAACTGTAACACCTTAATAATTAACATCTCAAAAATTTACTCGTGGTCTTTCTTGAAGTTTTTTTCTATTGTAAAATATGACGATGATATCTTCTGTAGTTATGAATGCAACTAGATCTAATGTGTATTCTGATTGATTTTGTAGGTTTTGATTCTGATGTTTGATGTCTCTCGCTTTCTACGTCATAACTTAGCTCGAATTTGGGCTTCCGCCTCTGACAAACTTACTTCTCTTGAGATTGGATATATTTCTTCAGTTACAGTGATCGAACTGTTCAGCTCAAATTTGGGATCTCATCAGTCCCTTAATCCTATTCAACCATCCATACTTCCAGGGATTCAAAAATTGTGTCTTTCAGTGAACTATATAACTGATGCTATGGTTTCTACCATATCCAAAGGTCTGATCTTTTTGACCCACTTGGATCTTCGTGATGCACCATTTGTTGAACCAAGAATTACATTTGATCTAACCAATGCCGGCCTTCAGCAAATCAATCAACTTGGGAGATTGAAACATCTTTCATTGATCCGAAGCCAAGAGTACATAGTTTGCTACTTTCGAAGAGTAAACGATCTAGGACTACTTTTAATGGCTGACAAGTGTGCAAACATGGAGAGCATATGCCTTGGTGGCTTTTGCCGTGTCACGGATACCGGGATCAAAACTATCCTGCATTCTTGCTCTCGTCTATACAAGTTTAAGGTCACTCATGGGACTCAATTAACTGATCTAGTTTTCCATGATATCTCTGCAACATCCCTAACTTTAACACATGTGAGCTTAAGATGGTGCAAGCTATTAACCAATCATGCTGTTCTTAGTTTGACATCAAACAAGGAACTTAAAGTTCTTGACTTGAGAGATTGCAGAAGCCTTGGGGATGAAGCTCTTCGAGCTGTTGGCATACTTTCGAGACTGAAAATTTTATTAATAGATGGCTCTGATATAACTGATGCTGGACTTTCATACTTACGGCCAACAGTTATTAATTCACTTTATGCATTGTCTCTTCGAGGGTGCAAGAGACTCACAGATAAATGCATCACAGTTCTATTTGATGGTTGTGGCAAATTGGAATTAAGAGACTTGGATCTATCTAATCTTCCCAACCTCTCAGACAATGGAGTTCTACAACTTGCAAAAAGCCGAATTCCATTTTTGGATCTCCGAATGCGACAATGCCCTCTAATTGGTGATACCTCAATCATGGCATTAGCTTCCATGATGACTGATGATGCTGGATGGTGTGAAAGTGGTTTGCGCTTATTGGATCTTTATAACTGTGGTGGCATTACGCCACTTGCTTTTCGTTGGTTAAAGAAACCATATTTTCCAAGGCTTAAATGGTTGGGTGTGACTGGAAGTGTTAATAGAGATATGGTAGATGCTTTAGCTAGAAGTAGACCTTTCTTGTATGTGGAATGCAATGGTGAGGAGCTTGGGGCTGACCCCTGTGATATGTCAGATGGTTTATATACACATGATTATGATGAGGTGGATGAATTTGAACAGTGGCTTCTTGAAGCTAATACTGATGATGATGAAGAAATGGATGATGCTGAAAATAATGAAGAATTGGTTGTGTAGTTTGCTGTTAAACACTTTTGTATATTACTCCTTGTATGTCTGTAACTGTAACTTATTCTCTGGCGAGGTGTTACTCCTCCACATGTCTGTAACTTATGATCTGCTCTGTTATGTATCTTCTTGTTGTGGGTAAGTTGTGTAAAAGATCAGTAGATTTGTTTTAAGTAATAGCAACCTTGTTATGAGGTTTTTCTTTTTGCTCTTCAAATCCTCCACTTTTGCCTTGTATTTGCTGTTGGGAAACTTGTAAAAAAATATTGTTCCCGGAATTGTATAAAAAATAATGTTCCCAAAATCCCATTTGTTTGGATTAATCCTTGTGGTTGTGGATCATCATCTCTCAATCCCTTATTTTTTTGCATTTCCCTAAAATATAGAGAAGGAAGAATATAATTATATGTCCAGAGGATCACTTATTTGGTAGCCTACTTGGCTTCTATGTCAGAATCTATCTGTCCATTTCAATGATGTATGGTATAACAATCCAAATTCTAGACTGATTCAAACTGTTAAATGTAGGAAAAGAAAAGAGAACTGGTTTGCTATACACATGATTCATAATATACTTTTGGTACATATGATTTGTTGTACAAGTGATCTGATTTTTTTTCTATCCATGTTTCTTTTGCAATTGCCAATAAACAAATTATATATTAAGATGTAGCAACGCAAACCACCGAATTAATGAATTATTTCTACAAGTCAACAAAATGCATATCACTAACCACCAAAGGAGTTAAAATTACAAGCAATAACATTCCTCAAAAGTTGAAAAAAAATACTTGAAACTATAATAAATTTAAGTGGTTCTGACACTTATTTATACTCTACACCCAAAATTTGGATCAGTTTACAAATACTTCCCCCTTGGACTTCGGACGGGCCAATTTCTAACATCTCCGTGTAAATTTCTGGGAAAATTTTACTCTATATTCATCAATTATATTCTATCCCACATTTTAATAGAAAATCCTATTTTACCTTTATATAAATAAATAAAAAAACACAAAATCACCATTTTTTAGAAAGAAAAAAAATTGAAAACCAAAAAAATATTTAAAAAGTTTTTTCAGTACATAAAAAGAATATTATTTAAATTAAGTTTATGAAAAGTTTATCAATACATACAAAAATATCATTTAAAATATATACCCGAAAAACTTATGAAAAGTTTATTGATCCATAAAAAAAATTAAAAAATTAAAAAATTATTAAATAATATGTACGTGAAAACATATTTTAACTTTTTCAGTACATCAATATGTTCTAAAAAATTTAAAGATTTTATTTCTTGAAATAAACTTATATATTAGAAAATTTAAATTAAATTTTTTGTAACCCATTTGAAGATGGTGGGTGAAATATTTTTTTCTTATTTTTTGAGTTAAAAAAAATGGTAAAATAGATTATTTGTGTAAAATGTGAGGTACGAGAATAGCTGTTGGTTTATAGTAAAATTTTCAATTTCTTATTCTAAATGTACGAGTTTGTCAAGTAGTAATATATAATATTATTATATCTATAAAAATTAATTTAATAACTACTAAGCTGATCAACATTTTATATTATTTAGACAAATATTTTTTTTTATTGTTTTGTGATAAAGAAAACGTAACTATAGCATATAAATTATAACGAGCACAACATTGAATTAATGGAAAGTAAACTTAGGATTATGGTTTCACTTGTAATATCAATACTTCAAGTTCTAATTTTATATGAAAGTTTCTTTATTTTCTTAACCATCAATCCTTCTTTTAAACTATTAATAAAGATTCATCATTCAATATCTAATATTATTTTCTCTTAATTAAATATTTGATTGATCATACAAAACTAAAGGCTAAATAGCAATCACAGTCTCTTAACTTAATTTTAATTAACGTTTTAGTCATTTATTTATTTTCCTGATTTGGTCGTTTATTTTAATTTTAAGTGATAATTTGATCTTTTAAATTTTAAAATATCAACAATGTTATCCTTTTTTTTTCTTACAAAAATTCATCAAAGTTTTCAAACAAAACTCATAAAATTAATTATCATCTTTAATATAATACAAATTTCATCAAATTCATAGCTTAAATGTTTAAATAAACTCATATTTTCATTCTTTATTTGATAAATTTGATGTCGTTGGAGATTAAAATATGAGTTTATTTGTATATTTGAGTTATGAATTTGATGAAATTTGCATTATATTGAAGATGATAATTAATTTATAGGTTTTGTTTGAAAATTTTGATGAATGTTTTAAATTTTTGTATAAAATAATGGATAACATTGTTGATATTTTAAAATATAAAATATTAAATTATCACTTAAAATGAAATTAAAGGACCAAATCGGGAAAGAAAAAAAAATAACCAAAACGTTAAGGGACCGCATGTGCTATTTAGTCAAAAATATAATTAAGAGAAATATAAAGAATTAAGATGTTAAGTGTCACGACCCAAAAATTTAATGTCGTGACCGACACACAAGCTATACTCCTAGTCTGACAAGCCTATCAACTAACTTAACAATTTAAACAACTAAATCGCTTTTTAACCATTTAAAAATATATATATTCTTTTTCTCGAAATTTCGACAGAGTATCCTCTGTAACTTCAATATTTCCAAATTTTGTAAAATCCCTGTTCAACTTTCAATCTAGACATAATTCAGATAACATAATCAAATTGCTTAATACACTTCTCAAAAAAAACTAAATAGACTTTCTAGACTCCAAAATAGTTACAATTTATATAGACTCAACAAAATGTTATAAAAAAATGGTCTTCAATCAAAGAGGCCTACCAAAAAAAGAAGTATGTTGATACTTGAATCAAATAATAAATTCCTACTCAGCTGCTTGCGAATCTGAAAAAAATAAGCAACATAAAGGGTAAGTCACAAAGACTTACTGAGGAGACAACAACCACCATCAATTAGAAGGGAAACACAAAAGACACGAATAACTGTTTAATCGCTTGACATAAATATCAAAAATCCAGTTGGTAACGAAACGAAATCAAAATGAACCTTAAAATCATCATAAAAGTCAAACAAGTAAGAATACAAATTTTTAGAACCAAGAGGCGGCTTTACCTCATTGATAGCCCTTTCCTCCTAAGGGTGGTCTTTCCCTTAGGGGCGACTCCATCTAACAGATGACCCTCTCCTCTCAATCCCGCAACGCATCATCACGTATCAATTAAGGAGCTTACATCTCGTTGATAGCCCTCTCCTCCTATGGATGACCTCTCTCGTAGGGGCGGCTCCATCTAACGGTTAACTTTTCCTAATCAACACGTGGTAACTAGGTGCACCTAACGCATTAATAATTATAACACCGATTTCCCAAAACACACATTTAAAATCATTTTATCGTAATTCATAAAAAAAACATACTCAATCGCATAACAATTTCAAGATTAAATACTTTAACTCATACGTAAATCAAATTAATAACATATTATATAACACGACCGTTAAATTAAATAATTGACGAAATCGAGATAAAAATTCAAAGGTTGTGTTCCCCAAATTTTTCAATAATATTTTAATATAGAAAACAATAAAATAATAATAATAATAATAGCATTTTAAAAATATATGACGATGATCGTCGTCGACTCAATGCTATGGAGAACCGTCTAAGTTTGCTCTTCAACAACTCTAAGAGTAGCCGGTAGGGTCTCAGTTGAAAAATCTGAGTATCAAAAATATTTCCAAGACTTTAGAAAAAATATTCTAAAGTTTAGCTAACTCTAGGAAACCCTAAACATCATTTAAATCTACTCTGAGCATAAAATAAGATTTTTAAGCAAAACTATATTTTTCTATGAACTCATACTAGGATTAGAGTTGTATACTTACCCTAAAGAATTTCAATCAACAACTCTCATGAAATGGGTACTCTTTTCTCTATAGCATAAACCATAACTCAAAAATCCTAGCCAAGAGCATTTTTCAATGGTTGTGAGGAGGTTAAATTCATTTTTTTAATGGTTGATGGTTTGGGTATTAAAGAGAGAAAATAATAAAGGAGAAGGAAAGGAAGAAAAAAAAATGGGGGGAGGGGAAATTTATGTGAAGGGAGAGGGAGAGAGAAAAGGAAGGAATAATGAATTTGGAAAATGAGGTGGAAAGAAAGAAAAGAAAGAAAAAAAAAAAGAAGTTTGGTTTTATTATATATATATATATATTTTTAAAATACGGAACGTGTCATTAAGTGATTAAAAGATTAGTATATTTGTTTCGTCATATAAAAATCATAATCTCAATTATCTTATAGATTGTCAATTAATTGTAGTTGGTCACTCGTCAATTGATCGATTAAGGCATGCGAATGTCAGTCATCCTAAACATATAAATAAATTAGTAAAATAATTTAATTGAGATAAATAACAAAAATCTAAAATAAAACTAAAACTAAAAATAAGATATAGTAAAAACAAATATTTTAATTACAAATTCACCGAATAATCTACAAGAAATATTAATTACTCATTGACATGTAGAAAAAAAAATAAATAATAGGAAAATAAATAAAACCCTAAAACAGTATGAATTTTTGCTCCAAAATCTAAGACATTTTACTCCAACTCTAAGTACTCTCAAGTTTCAAAAGTGGCTTTTTTGTTTCTAACTCTCTGTCGCGTGTGTCCTTTTATGATAGCAATAACATCTTTATAAACAATTTTACCTTTATTTGCAATATTTTCTTATCATAAAATATAATATATTTGAAGTGTGCAACAAATTTTGTTCTTGCGCTCATTGGAGTATTAAATTTGATATTTTTGCACTAAAAACTTAATAGATTTGATCAATTTAAATTATTTTATCATCTTATGATCAATTATGCAAATATGATAAATAATAATAAGTCAGAATCAAAACTATAAAATAAGATAAAATTGAGGATAAATGTCATCTTAAAATCATATTAAAATAGGTTTATCAACTCTTTCTCCCTTCACATATGTTTGTCCTCCAGCAAAGTCTCATTCTAAGATAAAGTTATAGAATAAAGAGCATCATAATTGAATTTTTAAATTTGAGCAATAATCATTCTGAATTGTTTACATAAAATCAAACACCTTTTATATTATGTCAACTAAGTGAAATGAATTATCGTAATTCAAAGTATGGGTGGTTAACCTCATTGTTTCTTAGCATTCAAAGTATTGAGACTTTTTCAATCAACTCATTTAATCCTTCTCATTCATAAAGTTTCGTCCTTATCACATAACACATAGATTTATTTTTCTCAAGTACTAGGGACATTTTTTATTTATTTAACTAGACAAACTCAACCTTTTATTTGTGACATTTTTCCGTTTCTTTTTAATTTAACATCATTCCACCTATGACTTGACAATTAGTGCAAGTAATCTTCAAGCTAAACAACACTTCATTTTTCTTTAATTTGATATCATTTCACATTTGTCTTGACTATTAGTGTAAGTAATCCTCCAACTACTTAGTGAAACAACATTTCACCTCCTTTCACTTGATTGCTAGTGTGAGTAATCCCCAAACTAATAAGTGATATGGTATTTTATTTTTATTTTTATTATTTAGACTAAGTTGTCAATTACTTATTTTTCTCGTCCCTTAGTTCATGAAGTTTTTATTTCTCAGTTTTTCTATGTTAAATATTTAGTTTATTTTAAACGATGATTAATTATTTTCATTTTAGTGTATCTCAAGACACCTCAACTTATTCACAAAAGAAAATTCTTCGTTCTTAATTATCCTCTTATAATTTTCCTCTTACCAAAATTTTATTCTACAAAAATAAAAATAAATTACAAATAGACTTCAAAGAAATGGCGAACATACACAAATAATAAAAAAAAAAAAAGCATATACAATTAATAGAGTTTTCTATATATATATATATATCCTTGTTTTATTTACTTTTTTAATAAACAAATTGAAATGATAATAATAACAAATAAAATCCAACCATGCTATGAGCTCCAAACCCAAACTAGTGTGAACGAGTCAACGCTCTTCCCACTTTCTTCTTAGTGATATGTAATTATATAAAAATAAAAACTAAAGAGTCTCTTCGTGCTTCCAAGGGTCATCTTGCCACCTCTGCGGCTGCAAGCCTCTTTTTTTTTATTTTTTTTATTTTATGAGAAATGCTGCACGCCTTCATGTTAATACTTCAGTTCCACTTTGATCGTTTTTTATTTTTTATTTTTTTTATCTCGATTATAATAAAAAATGAAATGAAAAGAAATTATCAAAGTATATATATATATATATATATATAACATTTTTTGATTATTTAATTATTTCTTTATCAAGTAGTAGTATTTTATTATTTTTAATCAGGTGCAATTTATCATTTAACATCAGTTTTAAATATTTATCTAATATATTTTAATATTTATTAATAATAAATATTTTTTATTCCGTGTTTTTTATTTCCTAAAATTTGGTTATAGTTAAACATGAATGAGGAGAATAATATTTATTTATTGATTTTTTTATTTTTTTATAAGATAGTTTTTTCTTTTTCTTATTAAGGTAGACATATTTATTTTATAAAAAAATGTGCGCGCGTATATATATATATATATATATATTATTAAGGTATTATTTTTGTTTTCTTTTATTTTTTTAAAATTTTTCTTTTCTTATATCGATAGTAGATGACTTGTAGATTTAGCAAATTATTGCAAAAGTGAAATAGAAGTTACGGAGTCATATGTTGTTTCTTCTCTGTTCTTTTCCAATTTCATCTTTGAACACCACGGTTCATCAAGCCAAATTATGACCCAATATACCGCAGCCTTGCAAGTTATTATGAAAATCTTTGACTTAAAAGAGGTAAACAAGTAATTATTCACTGTGAGTTTCTATCCTATTTTGTTTTTCATCTCACAATGACTCTGACCACTTTATTAACCATAAATATGATATAACACGTGTCACATTTGCAGGAGCTATCAAAATCATTGATACCAAGTATGGTTGGAAACTTGGTGGATGTTGTATTAGTACCAAGAAAAAATTGAGTGTGAAAAAAAACTGTCCAAGAAGTGGGATGCAAATGAATGACATTCTTACTAAAGACATGGTCACTACTCAATTTTAGTAGTTCATGTGTAAAGGTGAATATAATAGACAAAACTCTGTTACTTTCTTTTTTCTAGAGATAATCATACACGTGACAATCTTTGTTTTTATTAAATTAGTTAAAAGAATAATTTTTTTATATATAATATATATATATATGATCGATGATTTCTCTTTTGAACGTCCTCAAGATAAAATATTAAAAATTCAAATACAATTTTGTAAATAAATTAATTAAAAAAATATATGTATTTTATTATTATTATTATATCTCTTTAATATACTATAAATAATCTGTTCAAAAAAATATTTTAGATAAAATTTTAAAGAAATTATAATGCACTAATTATAATGTACTATATAACAACTATACACGTGATAAATATTTTTTACATATTTAATTTTTTTTCTTTTACAAATTTATTAGTTAAAAAATAAATGTATATATATATATTATTAGTAATGCACATCTTGAAAATATACTAGATAAAATTAAAAAAAAAAATATAATACATTAATTATTATTTCCTGTATAAATTATATATATGATTTATGTTTGTCACCAGTCAAATGTTTGTAAATTTAGAGAATAATTTTTATATATGGATAGTATGTTAATATAAATGAGAGTATATGTATGAGCATTTTACTTAAAAATAAAAATTTATGTTCGAATTGTTTTACTTAGACTTTTATAATTTTTTCAGTTAAACTTTAATATTTTAACATAATAAATCTATCTATTCAACAAAATATAAATAAATTAATTCTATCTCAATACGGTAATAGACTTATGATAAAAAGAAAAGTATGGTAATAAACAACGTGCAACTTGTAGATTCAATACTAATTTATTGTGGCGAATAGTGTGAGTTAGTGGTGGCAATATGATCATATTCTCACAATATTTCATTCAATCCATCTAAACTGAGAGCTGTCCAACCTAATGTGAAGTTTAAAATAAACATTTGTTGTTGGGCTTAATTTTTCTTAAGAAAGTAGTATATTTTATATTCAAATAATTAAATATTTGTTTTCAAGTTTCAAATATTGTTTTGAGTCAAATAGACAATGTAATTAAATAAATACAATATTGACATAAATAGTAGACAAGTTCAACGTAAATATTAGACATATTCTAAATTCACATTTTGGTTTATTTGTATTTTTTTTTAACAATAGTCTTATTAGTTCTTATTTCTTAAATAATTTAGTGTAATAGACAACAATTATAAGGGGAATTTTTTTTTTGCAAAACTTGCCTAAATATTTAAGATCTAATGATTATTTTACAAAAATAGGCTTATTAATAAAAGAATTGTGCTATTTTATTAAACATCTGATATCATTTTCTTTTTCTTAATTGATAATATTTATATTGAAAAAATGAAACAGACAACCACGTTAAATGTTAAAATGTATATGTTGAATTGAATATTTTTTGATTAATTTATTTATAGATCTTAACAGATTAATGAATTATTTAAATCATATCCAAAATCCAAATCAATCAAATAATTTATTTTCATTTTCCATCTCTTAATTAGTGTGGCTGTATGCGTCAACTACATGTTTTTCTCGTGTACTTTGCAAGGTCGGATTTCCTCATCCCACGTGATATATTCAATCCCTTAATTAACTATTGTTTGTTTGCAATCCCAAAATTAGCAAATTTTAAACTATTTAAAGTTTTGGTTGTTAATGTGATAATATTGTTTAAGTTGATTCGCATAATCCTCGCTAAGCTCTCCTAATACTTTCCCTAAATGAACAAATTGACTTGCTTAATTTTATAATGGACACTATGACACAATAATTTAACATGAAATAAAATGGACTTCCATTTGTTAAGAAATTATCGTATTAATTTTTTTTTTCCGATCGGTAAACGAAGTCATAAAGATTCTGAAATTTACGTATAATTGTGAATTATCGAAGTCAAATTTAAAATATAATTTTTAATTTGATAATATTGATATTTGTTAAATTAACTTTAATATTCGTTATTTTATTTGGCCAACAGATTTGATATTCAATTACTTAAAAGTCTCTTTCAGAAAAACCAAATCCCTCCCATAAATTTATGTTGGATACCTATCCACATTTTATATATGTTACTTTCCACTCTGTATGACTTAGCATGTTCCCCGATTATTAATTCTTTTGTTGATAATATAATCATGATTATCATTAAAAAATATTAGCTGAAGAGAAACATGATACATGAATTTGGTATTATCTTTTTAAACCACTTTCTCTAACTTATGGTGCATAGTATAAGGAGGGACAATAATAACTTTCAATGTTATAATTACGATAAACCTACCTTATTTTATACTAAACACATATATATGTAGGGACATCATTCTCGCTCACTTTGTAGTTTTCCAGCAAATAATAGATATGATATTTTATAGTCTTCTATTCCCTCCAAATATTTGGACTCTTATTAAAAAATATTAGTAGTATAGTTAATATATTTATTTTATATAAAAAATTACTAAACTATTATTTATATATTAACGTATTTAATAATGATTTTTTATATTTTACAATAAATTAATAATATTAATTAAAATTATATTTTTGAAACAATAATAAATGTGTAAATTGAAAATTAACTTATATTTTAAGACAAATTTTTTGTCGGTGGTGTTTATAATTAAGAACGATAACTTTTTGGGTCAGTCATGATGGTCTCACTCAAATTGAAATTGTTGTATAGATACTAAAAATTGAAAGAAAAAAAATTTATAATGACAAATTATATATATATATATATATATATATATATATATATATATAT
>JBBPBS010000968.1:14914607-14926571 GCA_037974835.1 Cicer judaicum
TTTTTTATAATTCAGTAATGCCATCATTTTAATCCAATATGGACTTTCTTTCCTCTATCATCACTAAATCTAATCAGTGCTCTAAATAAGTAAAAATAATAAGCAGTGCCTTAATATTTGCTAAAATAATCCAATATGGGGGAACTATGTGAATTTATATATGTTTGGTTTCATTCTTAAACGAGGCAAAAGTAAAAATTAATTTGTGTAAAATTGACTTTAATTCGATAATTGATTTTAACTTATAATTTAGAGTTTTTGTCTCTAAAATTATATATTATTATCAAATTTATTTATCATTAATTTATTTTTATTTTTAAACATAAATTTATTTTATATTGACCTTACTTTAAGGCATAACTAATTAACAATTCATTTAATTTTAATTATTGTTATTGTATAACTAAACACAAATTTAGATATGGCGTTCAACATGTATCAATGATTTAAATCTCGTGCCTTTCTATAATACATGTAGAAGCATCCGCCACATGATCATCATGTTACAACAAACTTAAAAAATTAGAACACATGTTTACATGTCCAATAAAACAATAACAAAAATTATAATAACAACTTGTTTGGGCAAAGAGAGAAAGGGATTTCGTATCAACATATTCACAACTCACTTAAGCAATGCAAGGATGCATGCCAATGTCTGTGGTGTGGAATGTTGATGTCTCTTTGTATTATAGGTGATGATTAAAATTTTACATTGAGTTGCTAAGATTATAAGTGGGTGATTGATAGTTTTAATTCTAAAAATATGTTTGAATTATGTGTCCAACTATAGAGTCATTTTTAATTCTCATTTTAGAAATTTTATTATTGAGTTTATTATAAGATAAGTTATACAGCTCGCTCGCTAGTCACATTTATAATTAATTATAATTAATTATTGTATTATTAAAAATATATTTAATGTATTTATTAAATTATTTAGAGTACTCCATTATTTTGATGGTTGAATGTATGAGATGTTGTTACTTAGTATTTAAAATATTAATACCCTAAATATATATGTTGTTAGTAATGTATAAACTAAATTTAAAAAAAAAAAATATTTAAAGATTAAATAGAAGAATTTGAGATATTTTTTTGACATTTAAATTACTAATAAAACATTTATTAATTTATATTTTTTTTATATAATTTTGATATATTCTAAAAACTGTTTTGATAATGCTATAAGCACTTTTTATTAATAATGCTATGAGCACTTTTTACTTAAAAACTCACTTGCACATGTTACACATTTGCTAAATAAAAATAAACGGAATATTAAATTTGAGAATAAAACTATACATTCATAGACACTTTTCATATGGCACCCTCCTTTAGCTGCCTAAATGGACTTATAATGCCACAATACTTTTAAATGTAATTATTTGATTAGATATGTTGTTTTGGTGAAAATTATTTGACTAGATGTTTTACAAAAATGAATGCCATAACATTGATAAGATGTATTACACGTGTTCTAAAATATGATATTATCTTTGATGTATGTAACTATTAAAATATTAATAATGATATTAAATTTGCTAATAATTTATATTATATTTACAAATTTATCATTAAAGAGGTAAAATTATTTAATATTTTTATTATAAAAAGACAATCTTATATTTAAAGAAAAAATTAATAATTATTATGATAAATGATATTTTTTTGAAATAAAATATTAATATAAATAAAGAATAGCCGAAATATTGATGTATCAAATTTAGGTCAAATACAAATTTAATTCTTCTATATCAGTTAGACCGAAATTACATTAAATTTTGAGTTTTTTGGTTTTTATATTTTGTTTTAGATGGGTAAGATAGAATAGGATTAAATAATTGTGTACCGTGAATAGTCAATTTTGTTTTTATTAATATTTGATATATTTGACAATAATTTGTAGTATTTATAATGAAGAAGCTATTCTCTCCATCACAATAAAAGCTAAACTTTTGTTATTTTCACGTGAAACGCATCGCATTACATCGTGCTTCGATGGTGACGGTGGCGATGGAAGACAACGACAGCTGCGGCAGCGGAATACATCACCGCACGACTACATCATTAACTCCGGTGCAAAGTCGCCAACAGCGCCAGAAACTGGAAGTGTATAATGAGATTCTCCGTCGGCTGAAAGATTCCGGCAATGAAGAAGCTATGCAACCTGGCTTCAACGATCAACTTTGGGCTCACTTCAACCGTCTTCCTTCACGGTCCTTTCCTCTCATTTTCCCTTCTCTTATCTTCTCCCACATATACACACTATCTTCATTCTTCTCTCTCTCTCGTTCGCGTGTTTTTCATCTTTTTATGTGAATGTCTTTTTATTTTACTTTTAATATTATGTTTATTTATTATGTTTATATTAGGTTTTCGCAGTGGATTCATTTCGTTTTAACAGTGAATTTTTTTCTACCGTTTTTTATTTATTCGTTGAAACGGCTTGCATGCAATATATTAGATTTTGATAATTCGCTTTAATGATTTTTGTGATTCCGTTTAGTTGGTTTAGTAATAGTAGGGTTGATTAGGTATTTGAGTTTTATTTTCCTCTTTTTTATGTTTGTTTTAAAAATATTTTTGAATTTGGGTTTTGGAGAGAGATTTGATGGAATTATGAAATGCAGGTATGCGCTAGAAGTGAATGTGGAAAGGGCGGAAGATGTTCTTATGCACAAGAGATTATTACATTTAGCACACGATCCTGCTAATAGGCCTTCGTTTGAAGTTCGCTTAGTTCAGGTGACTTAACACTTGCAGTGTTGTGTTCTTCATGCTATTTATTCAAATCCTTGCTGTTTTCATTTCTTAGTGCTTACGTGTGGTGCGGCATTGTTGTGTGGCTGTGTTTTTGTTGGCTGAACAATTGTCATCATTAACAAGTCGTTCATAACTAAGAAGTAACTCCTAAAATGGTAAAGTACCCATATTGGGTACTTTTGGGTAATCTGTTTTTCCGATATTCTATTGCTAGTGAAATTGATGTTTTTATATATATTAATATAGTATTATCTGTGTATTTGAGTTTATTTATTGGTGTAACCGAACACAATTTGCGATTTTTTAAGTTTTTATTGTGATTTTGTATTATGAATTGAACAATTTAGCTCTTAGTTAAATTATATACAAAAAAAATCATGTTTTTTTTTGACGTACCCGTATCTTCATATTTTTGTAAATACTATATTTCGTAATCGTACCAGTACTGTACCCATACCTATGCATCATAGGTTCATAACCATTTAAAATGTATATGTTCAAATCAGGGATTGCCTGTTATCCCCGTGCTTTAACAAATTGACTAAGATATGTGAGTTTAATGGTGTTGTTGCACACCCTTTTGAACAACAATTTTTTTCTGCCTAGACTCTCTCAAGTAATGAGTGAGATCTAGGTAGTTAATCCCAGCGTTTTCCGGTGAGATCCCGCTGTCCCGGTGCGGTACAGTGTCTGACCACAACGGCGTGTCTGCGACAGCGTGAAACAAGATCCCAACGAGATCTAGACGAGATCCCGCTATAGTTAATCCCAACGTTTCCTAGCGAGATCCGGCTATTATTTATTCCTTATTTGTTTTATTGTTCCTACTTTCACCTAAGAAGAAGAAGTAGAATATGCTAATGAAGATGATGCTTATCATTCATTCCTATGCTAGAAAATGCATTTGAGTTTTTAATATTTAGTTATTTTATTACTGTGTTAAAGACTTTAATATGCATCATCTTTATTTCCTTGACTTTTCTTAGTATTTTAATGTATGTTTTGACTAAGAGTAAGACTTGTAAATTCTTACTACTAATTATGAATGTTTCAAAGTTTGAGTCATTTGTTAATTTCACCTTAAAGGTTTATATAATATTATACATGTAATTTGTTCAAAAAAAATACAACTTCATAGTTCATACACAGTCATTAAAGGAATATACTTGAGATAATTCACTATCTTGGCGTACTACAAGCATACCATACTCTCCAATTGTGTTTCTGATTCATATGTGATTCGAAGTTAAATTGATTAGGGATACTGGTAAGAATGTGTAAGCCGGGGGGAAAAACCAAAGTAGTGATGGTTACTTATATTAGGAAATTCAAAGTCAAATTTTAAATGCTTGTTTGAAACCAAAATAACATTGCTTTTAGTTTACACATACAGGTCTTGGTTTGGGTTTGTTGTCATGACACAATTTACATTTATGCTAGTATGGTCTATGATGCTGGAGTACTCTAATCAGCATGCCTTGAATTTTTCATTGCCTATTGAACTAAGAAATATAGAACTTCATGCATACTAACTAGCTTTGTAGTTCAGGAAAATCTGTACAGGTCTTTTTTTTATTTTTTTTTTATGGGCCATCAGCTAGTCTTTCTGTCTGCAAATATTTATCAAGCTGCATTTGTCTAGTTGAATTTTCTTGTTTAGTAGTCAGATAATTTTCTTCTCATTTTTCATATCTTGAGTGGTACAATTCCTATCATTTACCTCATTCCATGTGGACAATCTCATTTTGGCGTTGAAATCTTTGTGCAGCTTCATCCCTCATCTGATGGAAACTCAGCTGATTCTTTCCAATCATATGCTTCTGGGGTTGATTCTGATCAAAGCTCTTCAAAGTACTCAAGCAGACAGGGGTATCATTTTCTCACTTGTTAACTACAGCACCACCAGTTATTCTAGTGTTTGAATCGTTTTTCTAGATAATTAGCCTTGATGGGTGTAATATGCAATTCTGATTTTTTTTCCTCCTCTTTTTTATTTGTTTGTAGTATACATCCACCTCCTGCCTTTGGTTCTTCTCCTAATCTTGAAGCACTGGCTCTTGAAGCAAATGATTCTGAAGACTTAGAGGAGGAATGTTCTGTACATGCCAGTGTTCTGTATTCACGGTGAAATTTCTGCTGCAAACTATTTTTAGGCCTAGACTTGGAAAATATTTTTGAAAAATGACCTAAAATAATAGATTACTTTTCCTCCTCTTTTCATGTGGGGGTGGATCTGAAAATTTAACTCAGTTCTTCTACAACACTATTACTTTCCATATATATCTGCTTTTCAATTATATTAATATCTCTTTGGCATTCTTGAGGTTGAGATGCTGATAAGTATTATTTGTTGCAAGCAAAGATCTTTGGCTAATCATTTACAATACAAAACTAAGAACTTATATACCTATCTAAACTTGTATTATGGTGGAGATGTTATAACTCAAATAATGTATGAAGTTTTTACTCTGATGTTCTAATTAGGATGCTTTTTTTATTAAAAAAAAAAAAATCTAACATCTGTCACTGAAAATAATGTAGGCCCATGCATGAAATCACCTTCTCAACTGATGACAAGCCAAAGCTTCTCAGCCAGGTATCTGATAGTTTTTCTTATCAATTATTATGTATATTAGAACTATCTTATTCCCAAAATTTGGAGTGGCATCACTTTCGGTTCAAATGTTATTGAAACGCATGATTGATGGTTGAGACAACATTTGGCTCAGCTGGAACAGGCATTGAAAACTAACCTACACAGAACACACGATCACTTATATAAACTTAATTAGGACTAACTTTGAACCCCATGTGATAAAGGAGAGTTTCTTAAAAGTGTGGTTGCTTCTGCAGTTAACTGCTTTGCTTGCTGAGGTTGGACTGAACATCCAAGAGGCACATGCCTTTTCCACAACTGACGGTTACTCGTTAGATGTGTTTGTTGTTGATGGATGGCCCAATGAGGTATGTTGATAAATTTTTCTTATACTTACCAGTTACCAGTTTGTTGGGATGGATGCATTATGGAATAAAAATGAGCAATTTATTTCAAAAGTTAATTTTATTGATCCTTATATTTATTTTGAAAAATATGATTGTGGAATTCATATCCATCTAAATTATATCACAGCTGCCATATTTCAGTTCAAAAGCACCGGCTTATCAACCATACTCGCTCGAATCTCCTTTTATTGCATTCTGTAATTCTTTGTTATGTCACTATCTGCCATCAGTTTTGCTCTCTTAATTTGTCCAAGTATTTTGAAATGGTTTAGCTTACGGAGCTCTGTTTGATGATTTGGTATTAAAACAGGAAACAGAGAAGCTAAAAACAGCTTTGGAGAAAGAAGTTTCGAAGATTGAGGTAAATCAGGCCCTGTGGTCTGTTTCTAAATGACTGCTGTCATTTTGACAAAAGTTCTGTAATTAAATTGATATTGACCAATTTCAGGGACAGGCGAGGTCCAGTCAGCAATCAATATCATCATCTGTTGACGAGCGTGATCAATCAAAGATGAAAAGTGAACTGGACCATTTGGCAATTCCAAATGATGGGACAGATGTTTGGGAAATAGATCCCAAGCATTTGAAATATGGAACTCAAATTGCATCTGGGTCATATGGTGAATTGTAAGTACATAAATGTGTAGAAATTTGCATTTGTGTTAGTCCCACAGACATTCTCTGCAAGCACAGATATTATTTCAATTTTAATTGACCAGTTCTCTAAATTAAATCAGATTTAAAGGTATATATTGTAGCCAAGAAGTGGCCATCAAATTTCTCAAGGCTGAGCATGTAACTTCAGAAATGCAGAGAGAGTTTGCTCAGGAAGTTTACATCATGAGGTTTGTAATAAATTTTCTCATTTTTTTACCATCTGATGTCTATCCACTTATTTAATGAGATGGCAAAACTATCTGAAAAAAGATGGCATAACTCATTTCTAGTAGGGCCAAGGTGGATGAGCTACAAGAACATATAATATTTTCAGAGTCGTTCAAATAGTTGCATATGCCATAATTCTTTTGTTCTTTCCATTGTGGGTTGTATTGTAACTTAACATCCTCCTTTAAATATGAAGTTGAAATTCATAGCAGATCTCACCTATTTTAGCAGGATTAGTTCCTTTCTAATTTTGCTCTCATAACATCTGGTAAAAAACATTTCAAGTCAATATTAATAAGAAGAGTGAATTTTGCTTGAAAAATAATTATAATAGATTTACATATATCTTCAATATGAAAGTTCTGAAAATTAATTTTTATAAAAGACATTTTGCACCAATCAGTTTACAAGAGCACTTACATTCTGATCTAACTGGCTTATTCATTTTGATAAAAGACACGTTGCATCATATGCCAAACTTTTAATGTAGCTGGCTTATTCGCTAATTTTTTGTTATACTACGATGGAATATTTTGCATAATTTAAATTGATTTTTGTTTTGTGATTTCATTTAAAAAAATATCATGCGTATAAAAACTTGCTGATGGAACCTGCAGAAAGGTTCGACATAAGAATGTTGTGCAGTTCATAGGAGCATGTACCAAACCCCCACGCCTATGCATAGTTACAGGTGAAATCTGGTGAATGCATTCTGAAGTATAATAATTTAATAGATGTGGTCTTAAATATTTAGCAATTGTTGACCTCATAGTAATGGTTGTTTTGTTTCTTTTAAAATATCAGAGTTTATGTCTGGTGGAAGTGTGTATGACTACCTACATAAGCAGAAAGGGTTTTTTAAATTTCCTACCCTGCTCAAAGTTGCAATTGATATTTCTAAAGGAATGAACTACTTGCACCAACATAACATAATCCACCGAGACTTGAAGGCTGCTAATCTTTTAATGGATGAAAATGGTGTATGTTTTCTCTAATCTTCATATATAGTATTATCCAATGCTTCATTTGATCTCTCTCTCTCTCTCTCTCACACACACACGTGCCCAAGTGCGGCACACACCCACAGATACAATATACCATATGTATGGATGTAAACGCAATGAATAACATAAATCAGGTATATGGAAGTGAAAGTTCTATGTGTTCCATCACAGGCTGTAAAGGTTGCGGATTTTGGGGTTGCTAGAGTGAAAGCTCAATCTGGAGTTATGACAGCAGAAACCGGGACATATCGTTGGATGGCTCCTGAGGTATTCTTTTCATTGTATTATTATTAGGTTGTTCAAATACGTAACATGATCTTGCTGGGCTTTCAAGACCTGTTGTCTTTTGAGGATTGGTTGTTTCTGTTTGACCTCTTGTTGTTGTTGTTGTGTTTATAGGCAGTTATTGTATAAAGTTTATAAATAGGAAAACTGATAGAAAAGTCAGGAGGCAATTATTTGGGGATTGAATATTGATTAGGAGAGGCCAAGCTCTCGAATTCTTGGAAGAGAGAGATCTGAGACTCTCGAATTTCTTGGAAACCCATTGTATAATCTTATTCTATTATCAATAGAAGCTGTTTATTTCCTTTAAATCTCTATGTTTGGTACTGGTTTCTATCAGTTTCATTCTCAATAAATGTGTAAGTGTTTCTGTTTATATTAATCTGATGATTTTTTTAGAGTCCAGTTGATTTAGAAATATATATCCATATAACAAATGGAGTTGTTGACATTACTCATCAGCCACTTATGATCCAGGCATGTTTTCATATTGACTGTAGCAAAATATACTGCCAATCACCTTATCCTAGTGTATAGAGAACACTGTCTGAAGTGTTCAATTTTGACTTACATTGTTATCTTTTCTCGTTCAACTCAATTGCACACAACTAACTATCAATACCTAGCGTGTTGTGAGATTAAATTGTATTTCTGCATATGGTGTGGAGAAAAGGACTACTGCAACATTATATTATAGAATAACGATTGTGTTCAAATTAATGGTAAAAAAATGTGCAAAACTTAAATATAGGGTAAAATTTTAGTATTAGTTACCTCTTTTAATATTTTGTAGATGTAGTGTGATAAGTTGAAATGTTCATTGCTAGTTTTATGGGAAGACTGGAAGATTTGACAAATTTAATGCCTTGAATGTGCCAGCTAAAATATGTTTTTTATTGGATTTTCTTCTCTTTAAAAATTTTCTAGTGGCGAAGGTAGATGAGAGATATAACTCGTCTTGTCATATTTTCTTACCATGATTCCTCTGCATTGAAGGTTATAGAACACAAACCATATGATCACAAGGCTGATGTATTTAGTTTCGGAGTTGTTTTATGGGAGTTGCTCACCGGAAAGGTATAACTTATTTGTATTATCACAACTATTCCAATATTAATTTTCCTTTTTTATTAAATTCTGTGTTTTTGTTGTCAGCTTCCATACGAATTTTTGACCCCTCTACAGGCAGCTATAGGAGTGGTTCAAAAGGTAATTCTTTTAATTTGGTTTGTAGAATAATTCTTTTAATGTCTCCTTGCTTCTGAAAACTTTGGGGAAAGTGGCATGCGTGGTTGACTGGAAAGACGTGTTATAAAGTGATTATCTATATGTTACTATAACTTCAAATGGATTTCAGGGTTTACGGCCTACCATCCCCAAGAGCACTCATCCAAAGCTTGTTCAACTTCTTGAGAGGTCTTGGCAGCAAGATCCAACATTAAGACCCGATTTCTCTGAAATAATTGAGATCCTGCAGCAGTTAGCGAAGGAGGTATAACAAGGCCACTTTATGTTTTATCTTATATGCATATAGGGAGCTTGTCGTATGAGAGTAACTCTCACATGAGAAGTTCACCCCATACAACATAACTAGACAATCAAAATAGATTAAAATAAAATAATCTTAGTTATCCATATATGATTGGATAGTATTAGTTACTAGTGAAATACGTCCTGTATATACATACAATATACTTGCCCATACATGTGTGTTCGCGCAGGAAACATGATAATTGACTTTAGATGTTAAATTTAGTGTTCTTACACATATAGCAGCTCTTTGTAGAATATGAATTTAGCCAAATGAACCATTGAATCATATTATCTTCATTATCATTTTGTACAAAATTTCAGACTATTTAGCCGTTTGATATTTACTTATATTTTAAATATCACATTAATGTCAATAAATTGATGTCATGAAGTATCAAATCGATTTGGAATTGTCTGAAAGTTTGTCGACTAGATCTATTTTGATGACTACTTTTACTTCAATGATTGAATTGGTTGAGCTTGTATGCTATAGAAGATTATTGAATGCTTAAGTATGCTAGTTTTGAAACTTAAAAGTCAGCGGGTTGTGTGACACACCTTATAAAGGCTGTATCACATTTAATGTATTTCCTTTATTCACATAAAAGAGGAACATGGAAAGGGATTGAGGTTTAAAAGCTGCATTTGGCGAAAAAGAAAACTTGAATCCAAGTGCCGGTGTAGTTTGTTGTGTGATAGATGTAATATTGCATACTTGACCATAACATGGGTAAAACTTTGTATGTATGTCGAACAGGTTGGAGATGAAGGAGAGGAGCGGCGCAGGGATAAATCGGGAGGATTTCTGTCGGTCCTCAGACGAGGTCATCACTAGTTATTTGAATTGATCATGTCCACAACTTTGTCATAGCTAGGATCAACCATAGTGGCCATTTCACTTTTTTTTTTACGTTGACATGTACAGTTTTTTTTCACATTGTCTGATCATTGTTTTTTATATTAGATTTCTCAAGATTTAAGGATTTTGAGAATGTCCAATTACGCATTCCTTAGTTTTATGATGGCATTTATTTATGTCTGTGAGAGAGAGGTCATGGAATCATGAATAGTGTAAAATCGAAGATGCTTCTTTTCATCCAGATGTTTTTAATGTGTATTTTTTATTAGAATGAAATATAAACACTATTTGGATTAAATTTGGGATAAGATATATTTGACTTTTTTGGGACACTATTTTTAGTTATATTTTATTTCATAGGGAATTGGGTAAATGACAAGTAGCAGTCAGTGAGTAGTTTAAGTACATCTACTTTTAAATATGAAGGAAAAAGAAAAGAAAGTAGAGGACGAGGGTTTGTATGCGTGATATTAGAGTTGTCAATAAAATTTTAAAGTTCTATATTCTTTTTCAAAAATCTTATACTAAGCTTATTATGTTAAGTTTTTTATTGAAATAAAATTTTAAGACTCCGAGTTATTATTTTAGTGGATTTAAGAGAATGATTCATAGACTAAATGTTTTGTTAATTTATATTTTTTTTTTAAACTGTTTTATATATATTTTACTCAAAACATATCGGAAAATTTTTCAAGAAAATCTAAAAAAATATTTTTTGGAATTTTTAAAACATTTCTTTCTCAAATAATTTTGTGAGCAAAATCAAAAAAATATTTTTATTAAAAAAATCAATTTTTTTTGGAATGAAAAAATTGTAAATCTTTTTAATAAAAAAATGAAATTTTTTTATTGATTTCTTTTTAAAGTTAGCTCATAATCTCACAAAATTTTAAAAGTTTTTTGGTTTTAGGAACTTTCCTTTTTGAAGTTCTTTTAAACTGCTATGAAATTTTTTATTCTTTCAATATTTCTAATATATGAATTGAAGTTAATAATATATGAATTGAAGTTAATAATTAGTGGATTTGTGAAATTTGAAATTGAAGTAAGAAAATATATAGAGAAGCCCTCTTTTTAACTATATTATATTGAGTACTCTTCTTTGAAGTGTGTTATATTATTTTTTTTATTTCTAAAAGTGTTTTTCGGATTAGGCCTTTAAGTATATATATATATGTGTGAAAAACTAAATAATATTTTGGTTTAAATATGGTTTTGGTCTTTTTATTTTAACCCATTCATAACTTTGGTCTTTTTATTTTTAATTTTACAATTCTAGTCCTTTATTTTAACTGATTCGTAATTTTAGTCATCATATTTTTTAATTTCGTGATTTTGGTCCTTCTATTGTAATTGATTCTTAATTTTGGTCCATCTATTTTTAATTTCACAATTTTAATCTCTCTATTTCTTATAATTGAGACATTTTGTCATATCTAGAGATTTTAATTAATAATTAGAGTTGATAATTTAAATTACTATTAATAATGTTATCATAATTATATTATTGTTTTTTTTAATAAATTAATTAATTAATAGCTCTAATTTAATTAAGATAATAATAATATGAAATAAGGAGTCAAAAATATTTTTTTATTTTTTAAAAATTATTGTGAATCTTTTTATAGA
>JBBPBS010000968.1:14926581-14949689 GCA_037974835.1 Cicer judaicum
GAGCTAGTAATTGTTTTAAAAAATAATTTTTAAAATTTGAGTAATGAATTTTATTTTTTAAAATACGAGCTACAATGTTTAAAAAAAATAAGTCCAAGTAATCATTAAAAACAAATAAAAATGTCATCATTGATCGAATTAATATTAATACTTAAATATATACGTAGGATAAAATGTCTAAGTTTTAAGAAATAAATGACTAAAATTACGAAATCAATAAATATATAAACCAAAATTAAGAATCAGTTAAAGTAGGGGATTAAAACTACGACATTAAAAATAAAATATTCAAATTACAAATTAGTTTAAATAGAAGGAATAAATTGTAAAATTAAAAATAGATTAACAAAAACTACAAATCACTTAAAATATGAGAATAAAATAGCATTTTAGGCTAATATTTTAATAGCATTTTCTCAAATTTTATGAAACTTTTAAAATAATAGATTTCGTAGTTTGTTGATACAAGACATATGAAACACGTACATGTTTGATAGATAATCACATCTTTTAAATATATTATTCGAGTTTTCATATTTGATTGGTGTGTATAGAATAACAATAGAAGATCTTTGATTTTGAGTAATTAAGGAATTTTAATTAATGAGTAATTGTTCCGAAAAAATAGAATTCGATTTTGAACCAATTGCTGAACTTCATTAGCACACAGGATGACTACGATTACTCAAAATTTTCAATAACCTTTTAAAAAATACTACTATTTTTACTGATATAAAAAAAAATACAATGTTATTTTTATAATAATTTTATCAACAACAATTGATCTATATGATATATTTTAGGGAACATGACTGAACTTTAACCACATGGTTATACAAAATTTTAAATGTGTATTTTACGTATCCAAATTTTAAAGTTTTTCTTCCAATTTCATAAGACATTCATCATTGTCAAATAAAATTGTGATCACGTATAATTTAAACATAAATTTGATTGAATGTATGGAAGTAGTTAAATTTTATATAAAAATATATTTATATTAAAACAATTGAAAAATAAAATAATTATTAATTGTGATAAAGTTGTGAAAATAAAATTATATAAGTCTATAGAATAATTGTGGTTTAATATATGTTTATTAGTGATGAATTTTGACCAGACATAACATTATATATATTGATAAATATGTTAATCAATATAGATATTGTGATGACTGTTGTTGTAATTTTGGAATCTATAATCCGTATATTATATTAGTATAATTATTTTTATGAGTAAAATTGTTTTTATGAGTTGAATTGTGGTTGTTGGGTAAATAAACTAAAATTTATTTTACCAGCTTTTTTAATTATTAAAACCGTATTTTTTATGAAATTCAATTTTTAAGATTACAATAGGGTTTCCAAAATCTTTAAGATGAACTAAATACACAAATTTTTGTAGAACAAATTATAATCAAGTGTGACTATTATAAATAATCAGATGAAATCATTTATAAAAAAATTATAAAAATAACTACTATAATTATAAAATAAAATAAATATTTCAACCTAAATTCTAACAAAATTTTCTTTATTAAAAATGTAAATCAAAATTTGATCTATTACCTTATTCATTATATTTTTGTAAATTTATAACTTAAAATTGTTTTATACAATACAATAATATATTTCTTATTTATATATTAAAATTTTAAAATTTCGACCACTCAATATTTTCGTTCAAGATTTGTTACTGTTTTGGACTAGAATAATTCTTTATTAGACGTTATTTTTTTTTCTGTCAAAAAATAAATTACTATGATTCATTTCTCTTATTAAAGTTAAATAAAAAAAATAAAAAAAAATAAAAATATTCTTATCAACCACTTTTCTTACCTTTATGTATATTTAATATATGCAAGGAATGAACATTCACCGATATCTTATAACCACAAGGAAGAAGGGTCAACTATGACACCCTTTTCTTCAAAATAATTATTTCAAGTAAATAAATCAAAATCCCTCAAAATTTGTTCCAAATAAACTTTTGTTGTTGAAAATAAGTAATTAACTTAAATATATTAAAATAACAAACATAAATAACTGAAATAAGCCAACACGACATCATAATGAAAACAACTAAATTTATCTAATGCTATGAGAACATTTTGATCACTTTTCAACTTCTTCAACAATTCCATCTTCTTCTCTCAACTCATCATCTACTTATCAATAATTAACAATTATCACTAATGCTAGTTATATGGTCAATTATTTTAATTAATTAATTAGTTATCTTCTAATTTGGATGATTATCTAAATCATCTAATCAATTATTATTCGTTTTATTTATTAATCAACATTTTAGTCGATTAGAATTTCTTATAAAAGCTATCTTTTTTTATTTTTATTTTGTGGACCTAACATCTCATTTTGACAAGCTCTTTCTCTCTTTACCAAAAAGGGCGGTTTATGATCAAATTTGAGTTTGAAATCACTCATCTTAGTCATGTTTTGTATAATTTATTTAAATAAGTATTTCTTCACATGTTTAGATTTATTTAGTGATTTGTCTCAATGTAGCATTGTGTTTCTCTGTCATTTGAGAGTGGCGTTTTGATTTCTTGTTATGTTGTGGTGTTATTTAGTTCAAATCGACATATCAACTTCAATTGAGTGAATATTCAGTCAATTACTTTGGAATATAAACATTTAAAACACTTCAATTTTATTATATTCGTAGGTCTTATCATATTTGTATACATTTTTATTTTAGTTTATGCTATTAACTTGAGTATTGTGAGTTTGTTCATGAATTCATCCTTTTCAATTTTAACGATTTTGAATTGTAATATGCTAATATAATTTCTATTAATTTGAATTAATTTATTTATTTATTTATTTTGCTAAGAAAAAAATAAAACATTTCAATCAATTATTACTAAATAACTGATACTTAATCAATTATTCATTGAATTTGATTTATTATAATGTTAACATTATTCTAGTCAATTATTCCTACTTAAATAATCTCCATTGGTTAATAATTTTTTTATGGTTTCTATTAACTTCCTATACAAATAACTTTACAACCTAATCCCTTTTAAAAAAAATATTTACAACCTAATCAATCATTAAATATTCTTTATTATTTTAATTTCAGTCATTTATTCATCTAATCAATTAAATTATAAGTGATTATTAAGTCCACACATTATCCACATAAATATCTTTTTGATGTATGTTTTAATGACAACAAACTTTATAAAATAAATGGTGCTCTGATAATAATTGCACTTGAGTTTTTTCTAAGGAACATGAATTGCATAAGTGAACAAGCAATAAGTCATTAACATCATCAAAGTGCATAAGTATCCAATCAATAATAAAATAATCTCAAAATGAATGTATCATATATCAATCATTCAAGAGAATGATTATTACATATTCAAGATAATATTTTCATGAAGAAAATTATCAAATACATGTATACAACAATCAATGATCATACCATGCTACAAATCGGATGCAAGATCATTTGAAATAACCAATATCAAATATGAGAAACGAATAACATTATTGATAACATTATGAAAAACGAATATAATTCTTGACAACATTATGAAAATCCAAGCATATTATGGTTTACAAATAGCAGAGTCTTATTTAAATCAAGATTGATTTGAGCTACAAAAATACATAAATCTATATTGCAAATCATTAGTATTCATTACAAATGAATATAGTTATATATTCAAGATAATTTTGGACATATTCTATTCATAAGATCAAAACAATGCATCAAGAATAAAAAACAAGACTAATCCCTAATTTTGATGGCTAAAGTAAGCAAGAACAAATTGAACATAAATGGTAAAGTCACTGCATCACTGACACACGTACATAACATAAAAACTTGGCACGCAACAACTGTCAGAGTTGCCAAAATCCAGCAATTACTCAAAACAAAAACGAAGAATGTTCTTCGTTTTCACAATTTTAATCCAAGAACGTTCTGGTGTACAAAAAGCAAAATCTGTTGTAATTTTAAATCGATATGGCCTACAAAAATTCATATATTTACACTACAAAACATCAGTATTTATCACAGAGGAATTTAATAATCTACACAAGATTATTTTTGGTAAATTCGATCAAATATGATTAACAAAGACAAAACAAAATATCAAGATCAAGTTCAAAATCAATGAGCTATGAGAAATGACATCCATGACAATAAGGACACTATTGCTGCACCTTTTTACATAAAACACATCATGTTTCTAAGACAAATGACTGACAAACAACAACTGTTAAAATCCAACACTCATACAAAATAGAAAACGAATAATGTTCTTGTTTTACAAAAGATCATTATAGTTTTAATTATCTTTTAAAGACATAATTAAAACTTATAATTTTCAACAGTATAAACCACATATTAAATAGTACAATGACTGCTCAAATCAACGGCGAAGCCTATAACTCGAGCTGAATGTCCAAATGAGAAAAATAAGCTCAAGATTGATCTTCAAATTGATAAGTTGCGAGCAATGACACAAGTACATTATACTTACAATATTATGTAGAAAGTTATGCATAAACATGACTCAAAACAATGCCAACTAACACGTGACAACTCATTCACTCATTCATTCACTTTTTCAATGACGCATGTTTAATTGTTTTAAAATATATTTGACACTTGGGAAATGTGTTCAACAGAAAAATTAATTTTAAATTGAATATTCAATGTCTTTTAACATCTATAAATTAAAGATCAATTGGAAGATGAAGACAAAAGATCAATTTACAAATATACCAACACTTATTCAAGTAATAAGTAAAAAAAACTATTCAAGCAAACTCCAACTCTCTATACTATATGAAATAGGGGAAACACCTAGTAATATCTTATTAATTAAAAAGACATACCTAAATCATTGATCAACATAATAAAATGAAAAATTTGGATAACATAAACTAAATACCAAATTAATTAAATTACGTCTTTTAGAATGTCATGATAATGTATATTAAAAGACCATGGTTAGGGTTTTGCAATTGGGAATGGGAGAGGAAGATGTGGGAAGGGAAGTAAGTGAGTATATTAGTGGATAATGAGTCATGAGAGTTAATTGATTTGTGTAGTGATGTTATGCCTTTCTTGAAAATGTTAAGAGCTTTTTTGTGGATATCACTTTTAGAGGAAACGAATGCATTATTATGGGATGACAAGGATGATAATAAGGGAATTTTTTTTTAGAAGAAGTTGTATTTTTTTCTTCCAATAACCTATATTTCAATTTTTTTTAATGAAATTACTTTATTTTTAAAATTATATTTATTTTTTAATTTAAAGTAATCTTTATAAATTGCGATTTTTTTAATAAAGATCGAATTTGTAAAAACGACATCCTTTAAATAATTTTTAGTTTTTTTTTAAATTAACAAAATTTATATTTAAATTTAAATATAGTGTATATTATTTAGTTTTTTTTTAAAAAAAAACATATGAAAAAAGACCTTCAATTAACGCAAAATAAAAAAAAACTATTCTCAATCAATTGTTTTTAATGAAATTTATTTTATTTAGTTGAAAGTAATTTTTTGTAAATTGTGACTTCTTTAATGAAGTTTGAATTTGCAAAAACAACTTCTTTTAAATAATTTTTAATTTTTTTTTACATTATATAAATATATATATATAAATTTCAGTGTATATTATTTAGTTTTTAAAAAAAGGGAAAATATATGAAAAAACCTTTAATTAACGTAAAAAAAAATTAAAAACTAAATTTTCAATTAAAATTTTGATGATATTTAAACTAAAAATTAGAAGAGAATTTACCGGGTTGTCGAAATATTAAACAATAAAAGAAATTAACGTACGCAACCACTCGTCAGTATTTCACATATCAATTCACTAAACCCTAATTTTCAGCTATAAAACCCTCGCTTCTGCTCACAACTTTCACACTTCACTTTTGATAAACCCTTCGTCGCCGTTCACAACACTCTCTTTGCAATCTCTCCAATATGGCTCCCCCTAGAGGTAACTCATCTCATTACCCATCCGTTTTCCGTTTCAATCTTTGATCTTCAGTTCTCAATTCAACAGTTTCGATTAAAAGAATTCCACTTATATTTATTTTATCATATATATTTGTTATGTTTTGAAATTTGAGTTCTTCGACGATGCTTGTTATTTTATGAACTATGTATTGTTTGAAGCGTTTTGGTTTTATTGGTAGCAACATTCAGTGATCTATTTTGTTTTGTGTTTATGTTGATGTTTTGAAATTTATTCAGGTCGTGGTGGTTCCGGTGGAGGGTTCAGGGGAAGGGGTGACAGAGGAGGTAGAGGAAGAGGTGGTTTTGGAGGAAGAGGAGGAGATAGAGGTACCCCTTTTAAGGCTCGCGGTGGCGGTAGAGCTGGAGGACGTGGTGGAGGCCGCGGAGGAGGCCGTGGTGGCGGTAGAGGTGGAATGAAGGGAGGAAGTAAGGTTCTTGTTGAGCCTCATAGACATGACGGTATTTTCATTGCCAAGGGTAAAGAAGATGCTCTTGTTACTCGGAATCTTGTTCCTGGAGAGGCTGTTTACAATGAAAAGAGGGTCTCTGTTCAGGTAATTTCTTTCACATCTTAAAACATTTTGTTGTTTCAATTTATTTATCAATTTTATGCTGTTCTGTTTTGTTATTATGTTGTAAATAACTATTGTTGTTCATACTTCACTATATAATAATGATATCTCTTTTACTTGATTTTACAACAATTACTTATGGTTAAAGCTTACATAATATTTCTCTATGTGTTGGTTTTAGAATTAGGTTTCACTTGTTTATGTTGACTACAAACTTAATTGTCTCGTATGGATACCCTTAATATTTCATGATGTCAGTATGTAAGACTTTTATCATAGCCTGACAATTTTGTTGCATACATATTGTAGAATGAGGACAATACGAAGACTGAGTACAGAATTTGGAACCCTTTCCGCTCCAAGTTGGCTGCTGCGGTTCTTGGTGGTGTTGACAACATATGGATTGTAAGATGCTTAGTTTTTATGTTTACGTAATCAACTACTTGAAATTGTCTTTCAGTTTTATTGTGTTGACAATTTTTTTTGTTTTATAAAGAAACCTGGTGCTAAAGTCCTTTACCTAGGAGCTGCTTCAGGAACAACTGTCTCACATGTGTCTGATATTGTTGGACCCGTAAGTATTAATATCATATTTGGTTATTTTGAACCCATGTTGTGTCTGAATCTGATCAAAGTATTCTGATCTTTTTTGTAGACTGGAGTTGTCTATGCTGTCGAATTCTCCCATCGAAGTGGTCGTGACTTGGTCAATATGGCAAAGAAGCGCACGAATGTTATTCCCATTATTGAAGATGCTAGGCATCCAGCAAAATACAGAATGTTAGTTGGCATGGTTGATGTTATATTTTCGGATGTTGCACAACCTGACCAGGTATTATTTCAGAATCAACTCAACTTAAGAACATATCCGTAACATTTTGCTTGACATTTTTTTCTTCATATTTTCATTATTTTTTGTTTTTAAGATTTTTTTAATGCTTACTTTGTTAAGTTGTGTGCAAGTATAAATGGTATTGGTCACTACAGTGCATATGATGAGTTACTCGGATTCCCCTTCAAGACTTCTTGGATGATGTAGACCCGAGATACTGAAGCACAATAATATTTTGTTCTTTTTTCAATTAACTGTTTTGTTTTATAATCTTTCAATACTTACTTTTAGAGTTCTTTATATTTGTTTTGTTTCTCAAATATTGGATTTTTTAAATCTTGTTTTGTTTATTAATTTTTATTTCAAAGTATAAAATGTTATTGTTGCGATATCAGTGCAAATGATGAGTTACTCGGATTCCCCTTCAAGACTTCTTGGATGATGTAGACCCGAGAAACTGATGCACATCATCATATTCGTATTTTTTTGTACATCTAATTTATTTTGTTTTTAAGTCCATTAAACATTAGTGCTTGTGCAATGATGACTTTTCTAAGCCAATCCTGGTTGTTTTTATGCTTTGTTTTCCTTCAGATTTTTCACTTGTCATAATGTTTGCTTGTTATTTTGACTTTTGATTTTCCTTTAGATTTTTCACATGTTAATTTTAATGGTTTGTTGTTTTATTATATTTTGGTGACTATTGCAGGCTAGAATTTTAGGTTTGAATGCTTCATATTATCTCAAAGCTGGAGGACATTTTGTTATTTCTATCAAGGTTTGTAAATGCCTTAAGCTGGAGACATTGAGATCACCTTTAAACTTTTTATTTTTGCTGTTCATTTGCTTCAAAAACAATCAACCTATAGGAAATGAGTTTGTATTTTTTGTAAATTTATTTGAAATGTTAAAAATATGTTTAGTTTTTTCAGCATGTTAAATTTTTGGTTTTTTGTTTATCTAGGGCTTACTCAATTTATTTTGAAATTGTGTAGGCCAATTGTATTGATTCCACAGTCCCTGCTGAGGCAGTGTTCCAAAGTGAAGTGAACAAGTTGAAGGCAGATCAATTTAAGCCATTTGAGCAAGTGACTCTTGAACCATTTGAGAGGGACCATGCTTGTGTTGTTGGTGGCTACAGAATGCCAAAGAAGAAGAAAGATGCTGAGTAACCTGCTTTTGTTCGAGGAACACATGTATTGTTATGTTACTTTAGCAACTTCAGATATTTTTGATAACTTGCAATTTAGAGTATCATTGTTTTGAATTTTGTTTTGAAGAATATAAACGCGTATTTATTAGCTAGTAGCTATTTTTCCGGATAATGTGTTGGTTGTTAACTATAAGTTATGTGGTTTATACTTGCCAATTTTATTAATTAACTAGTTTGATTTTGCCATGATTTGCACAAAAATTACAACAGATCTTTGATTAAATGTAATTACTAGTGAGTACGTCACAAAGCATTCCTATCATTTTGCGGTTTTCCATGTTACTTTGGTTTGGGCTGAGTTTGGGATCATGTACGGTCCAGTTTTGCATTCCTAAAATATGATTCAGTTTGGGAAAAAAGAAATATTAGGTAGTAATTTGTTAAAAAAAATTGTAAATTTTTTAATTAAAATAACACAAGTTTAGATTTCAATATTTTTTCTTTCGAAAGTTGCCGAAAATCAACGACTTCTCATTTATCTAAATATACAAATAAAATATTGAAAACCAGTAAGAACTTATCAATTAAATTTTTTAGTGTTTAATTTGTTTATTTCAATGTAAATTTTTTATTTTTTATTCTTAACAAATGTTCTTAAGTGTAAGTTTATTTGTATTTTTTATGAGCCAAAATTGATCTTAGAGTTTTAAAATTAATTGACTTGTTTAAATTTACAAAAAGTTACTATTTATAGCTTCTCAATTCAAATTTTAATTTTATATTAAAATTTATTGCTTCTCAATTCAAATTGATTTTAGTTGATCTCAATGTCTTCAACAAAAGGTTATATTCAAAATTGTTTAAATTTCTTAAAATTTATTGTTCAACTTTTTAAATTGTTTCAGTGTTATATTGAACTCACTTTTAATCAAAATAAATATTTATTATCTCATAATTAAATACAAGTGTTATTAACTTAAGATTTTTAGAAGCTAAGCTAAAGTATTCTTTAAGTTAAGTACTTCTTCAAATTGATTTATTGCTTCTCAATTCAAATTGATTTTAGTTGATCTCAATGTCTTCAACAAAAGGTTATATTTAAAATTGTTTAAATTTCTTAAAATTTATTGTTCAACTTTTTAAATTGTTTCAATGTTATATTCAACTTACTTTTAATTAAAATAAATATTAATTATCTCATAATTAAATACAATTGTTATTAACTTAAGATTTTTAGAAACTAAGTTAAAGTATTCTTTAAGTTGTTCTTGTCATGACTTACAAGAAAATTATTACAATACAGTGATATGAAACATATTTGAAAATTATATATTCCTCTAATTTTACTATGTACTTCTACAAATTGAATGAAATGATTATATATTCTCGTATAAATATTAAAATTTATTATTTTTCATTCTTCCATTATTATATAGTTCTTAAAATGACATATGATCTTAAAATGGCATATAATCTCACATAATGTGAAAAACATTTTTTTTTAAATTTTTGGGAATAAAAGTTAATTTTCAGAAATTTAGATTTCAATATTTTTTCTTTCGAAAGATGCCGAAAATCAAGGTAGACTTCTCATTTATCTAAATATATAAATAAAATATTGAAAACCAATAAGTACTTATCAATTAATTTTTTTAGTGTTTAATTTGTTTATTTCAATGTAAATTTTTTATTTTTTATTCTTAACAAATGTTCCTAAGTGCAAGTTTAGTTGTATTTTTTATGAGCCAAAATTGATCTTAGAGGTGTAAAATTAATTGACTTGTTTAATGTTAAAGAACAAAATTTACAAAAAGTTATGATTTATAGCTTCTCAATTCAAATTTTATTTTTATATTAAAATTTATTGCTTCTCAATTCAAATTGATTTTAGTTGATCTCAATGTCTTCAACAAAAGGTTATATTTAAAATTGTTTAAATTTCTTAAAATTTATTGTTCAACTTTTTAAATTGTTTCAATGTTATATTCAACTTACTTTTAATCAAAATAAATATTAATTATCTCATAATTAAATACAATTGTTATTAACTTAAGATTTTTAGAAGCTAAGTTAAAGTATTCTTTAAGTTGTTCTTGTCATGACTTACAAGAAAATTATTACAATACAGTGATATGAAACATATTTGAAAATTATATCTGTTCCCCTAATTTTACTATGTACTTCTACAAATTGAATGAAATGATTATATATTCTCGTATAAATATTAAAATTTATTATTTTTCATTCTTCCATTATTATATAGTTCTTAAAATGACATATGATCTTAAAATGGCATATGATCTCATATGATGTGAAAAACATTTTTTTTTAAATTTTTGGGAATAAAAGTTAATTTTCAGAAATTTAGATTTCAATATTTTTTCTTTCGAAAGTTGCCGAAAATCAAGGGAGACTTCTCATTTATCTAAATATATAAATAAAATATTGAAAACCAGTAAGAACTTATCAATTAATTTTTTTAGTGTTTAATTTGTTTATTTCAATGTAAATTTTTTATTTTTTATTCTTAACAAATGTTCCTAAGTGCAAGTTTAGTTGTATTTTTTATGAGCCAAAATTGATCTTAGAGGTGTAAAATTAATTGACTTGTTTAACGTTAAAGAACAAAATTTACAAAAAGTTACGATTTATAGCTTCTCAATTCAAATTTTATTTTTATATTAAAATTTATTGCTTCTCAATTCAAATTGATTTTAGTTGATCTCAATGTCTTCAACAAAAGGTTATATTTAAAATTGTTTAAATTTCTTAAAATTTATTGTTCAACTTTTTAAATTGTTTCAATGTTATATTCAACTCACTTTTAATCAAAATAAATATTAATTATCTCATAATTAAATACAATTGTTATTAACTTAAGATTTTTAGAAACTAAGCTAAAGTATTCTTTAAGTTGTTCTTGTCATGACTTACAAGAAAATATACAGTGATATGAAACATATTTGAAAATTATTTCTGTTTCCCTAATTTTACTATGTACTTCTACAAATTGAATGAAATGATTATATGTTCTCGTATAAATATTAAAATTTATTATTTTTCATTCTTCCATTATTATATAGTTCTTAAAATGACATATGATCTCATATAATGTGAAAAACATTTTTTTTTAAATTTTTGAGAATAAAAGTTAATTTTCAGAAATTTAGATTTCAATATTTTTTCTTTCGAAAGTTGCCGAAAATCAAGGGAGACTTCTCATTTATCTAAATATATAAATAAAATATTGAAAACCAGTAAGAACTTATCAATTAAATTTTTTAGTGTTTAATTTATTTATTTCAATGTAAATTTTTTATTTTTTATTCTTAACAAATGTTCCTAAGTGCAAGTTTAGTTGTATTTTTTATGAGCTAAAATTGATCTTAGAGGTGTAAAATTAATTGACTTGTTTAATGTTAAAAAACAAAATTTACAAAATTTGTTTTAGCTTTGAAGTTACAATTTGTAGCTTCTCAATTCAAATTTTATTTTTATATTAAAATTTATTGCTTCTCAATTCAAATTGATTTTAGTTGATTTCAATGTCTTCAACAAAAGGTTATATTCAAAATTGTTTAAATTTCTTAAAATTTATCGTTCAACTTTTTAAATTGTTTCAATGTTATATTTAACTCACTTTTAATCAAAATAAATATTAATTATTTCATAATTAAATACAATTGTTATTAACTTAAGATTTTTAGAAGCTAAGCTAAAGTATTCTTTAAGTTGTTCTTGTCGTGACTTACAAGAAAATTATTACAATACAGTGATATGAAACATATTTGAAAATTATACCTGTTCCTCTAATTTTACTATGTACTTCTACAAATTGAATGAAATGATTATATGTTCTCGTATAAATATTAAAATTTATTATTTTTCATTCTTCCATCATTATATAGTTCTTAAAATGACATATGATCTTAAAATGACATATGATCTCATATAATGTGAAAAACATTTTTTTTTAAATTTTTTTTGGAATAAAAGTTAATTTTAACTTCTATTTTTTCTTTCGAAAGTTAATTTAGATTTCAATATTTTTTCTTTCGAAAGTTGCCGAAAAATATCACACTACAACTTTTTTTTTAAGTTATTTTAACTTCTATTTAACTTTATTTTTTTGGATTTTTTATGTCATTATTATTTATTTAATTTATTTTATTTTAATTCTTTTTTTTTTCCAGTAGGTACTAGTTTCAGAGGAAGAAACAACTAGGTAGTACGAACATTATGCGATGATGCAACTTCATCATTTATACGTTCCATAAAGGATTTGACTGATAGCGTCTAGGAGGAAACGACTGATTACAATGGAAAATGACAAGAGAGAGAGGAGGGTCGTATATCTTTCCCAAAGGCTGATATTGTTATATATGAGGTGCAATACCATGTTGCGCATATTGTAGTACATGCATAACATATGCAAGAGGGACATGTACAACATGAGGGACCTTTACAACATGAGAGTGAACTCACACCGTATCTTGTAGTACCATATGATTTGTTTGTTCTTACACGATACTACATCATGTTTATAAAAATTATGGTGCATTAAAAATATTTAAATTAATTATTATTTATGGTGCATTAAAAATATTTAAATGAATTATTATTTATGTTCTTTAGTTAATTTTAATGTCATGTATTTTATTTGTATGCATGATTATAAAGATGTGGGTGAATTTTGTCTAGGTTAGCCTCATTACAACGGGGTAGTATGAAGCTAATTAACAACAATCTCATTTATGCATTTGTGGAAAGATGACACTCAAAGATCTCGTCATTTCACATGTCATTTGGTGAAATGACGATTATTAAATGATGTTGCGAATGTGTTATGCATTCATAATAAGGGTAAATTTTACAGTCCATCACCCCACCGGGATAGAGTAATGACATGTAATCCTGTCATGACTTTATTAGGGGTGCCTCCTAAAGATATATGAGAGGAAACCAAAAAAATAAGGGGTGCGCACTACATGTTACATTGGTTGAAAGAAGTCTTCAAAAGACAACAAAGCGATTTGATTGTGCAGTTAAGACATATTTGTTGAATCTGATAAGGAGTACTATTTTCGCAAATAAAAATCATACAATTGAAACCAAATGCCTTCCTTTATTTAGAGATTTGGAATGTACAAGTAGATACGTCAGGGATAGTGTTGCACTCATAGTCCTTTATGACTACAAATTAGATGCTAGTTGTTATGACACCAAACGGTTGGGTGGATATATGTCTCTACTGCAATCATTAAATATTTATAACTATTATTAATTGTTATGATTATTATTTATTAGTTTTTATGTTTATCATTAATTAATTTATTTTTATTTGAAATAGTGTTGGATATATGAATATTTTTCACATATTTGTAAAAGAGGTGATCAAAGTGTTGATGATGAGTGCATTGCTAAAATGAACAGATGAAGTTATAAACAAGACAAACACAAAATCTCTGAGTACATACATATGATTAATGCACTGACACCTGCTGACGTCATATGAAGATCATGAGAGAATCAGAAGGATGTCATTCAATTTGATGATATAATGTTATACATCGGCCACCTCAGGTTATGCAACACTGTAGTGACATATTTGCTTGTAGGAGTTTGAGATAATTCAAATACATTTAACATATTTCACCACCTCCACCTCCAATTACTTCTAGGGTATCTGATTTAGATGTCGAATGGATATGATATTTGAGCCCTATCACCGAAATGCATCATAAGATATACCTAGCTACATATCAATCTTTGACAGGATGCCATTTTATGGTTGTTCTACATGGTATGTCATCCACTTTTAGTGCGATCAAATGATGTGCCCTATGTTCCAAATTTTAATATCCAACTGCAACATAAGCTATTAGTGAACAGTCATCTATCATGCAGTAGGTGAATGGTATTATACAACAAATGTTGGATGCACATCATGTTGATCCAAATGACGACATGTATAATTACTTTTTTAGAGCATTATATTTAATGCGTCATAACACTAGTTATTATTTATTTACTTTTATTTGTGATGAACATCGTTTTATAATATGTAATGTTTTTTTATTTTATTATTTTATATTATTTTGTATCATTAACTTTATTTTTATTTGTGATGAAATATAACGAAAGTAGTAACTAAAATGAACTAATAACAAGTGATTTTAAATAAGTTTTAAAGTATTATAGTTGATACAAAATTAATCTTCACCTAATGACATGACACATACGAGCTGTGCATTTTGTGTAACACATGTCATATGATGTAATAAACGTGTCATATGACCTAATAAAGATGCCCACTGTTGTAGACATCTCATGTATGATATATCCCAAGAAGTTGTCTCATTGGTGCAGTATTACCTTCAACCTAGTGCATTGTCTAGCATTGAAAATCCAACTATCATCTTTAATTGCAAAATAGATTGAAGATATTATTTATTAAAAATTCATCTTTCATCTTTAATTTTACTATTTAAAAAATAGAATTATTATTTATTGAGAAAATAATATCATTTTACCAGAAACCAATGACTTTTTTCGATAAAATCAATACATATAATACGATCATTTATTGTCGATACTGAATATCAATCCCTCATAGGAAAGAATATCATGAAAAATGTTTGATCAAACATGACTAGAATAATATTATATGTTGTTGTTATCATGTAATTTATATCAGGTATGGACTTCCATTTATCTAAGGGTTGAATACCAAAACTTATTATCTTTAAAGAATCTCTTATTTCTCTAAATCAACATGAAAACAATATATTATATGTACTTATATGAGAAGCAATGTCCTGATCCAAACTATGACAAACTAAAGAACAAGACTCTTCACCATGACCAAGTAATGATGTAATAGTGCGATAGCCACAATTTTAATCAACTATCACATTAAATATGTCATCAATATATGATTGAATAACATCGTGAAATTGTCTAAAAAACAAATGTATCGAGGATTGAGAAGGCTATTTTTTTATGAATGAGAATGTTTTTTCTTTGATAATTGGGAATCACGATCTTCACAATATGTTGCATTAACTCAATATACATCATATTTATTCGGCTTCTTACCCTTACTCTTCTTTACTCGTTTTTTGGTTTTAAATTCTTCAAGTGGTGAACAGATTGAACTTGTAGTTGGAAAAACAAGTTCACACACGTTACTCTTCAACACTCATTTCCTATAACATCAAGTGATCAAAAATATTTTCATAAGGCATTTATCTCACTATACATATCTAACTATGATAAATCTTCTAGATATTTGGTGAGTTCACATTTCATGATTAATAGCATGCATAAATACAATACCTATTGCTTTCATTAAAGCAACATCTCTATCTGTCACAATTATGCGAAAAAATTTATTTTGTGTAACAAACAGTTCTCTTAAGTTTTTAATGCTCAACAAAAGTTTTCTTCACGCTAAAATAAGCAAATTCAATCACAAATGTTATCTCTGTTGATGTCATACTAACAATTTCATATAACCACATTATGTATTTATTGATTTTGTAGGTGTTGTACATAATCAACATGATTGAAACAAGTTCAACAACTTCACTAAATTTGGATGAGCCCAAAAAATATCTCTCATAAAAGCTGAATCTCCCCACTTTCTATTCTAAAACACATATTTTGTATCTTCAATTAACTTGAATAAATGTTGCAGAAAAATTTCTATTCCAACACAAATATTTTATATCTCCAATTAGCTTGAATAAATGTTGCATCTTTGTCCTATAACCTCTCACGTGGAATCGTATCATACTCCTCAGTTTATACATTTGTGAGATATGGGTAACGTTATTCGTATCTCGATCTTGCAATGAGAGTAATATGTACATCGGTGCAACAATATATTTTGTTAAGTCGTGAACATGTTTTTTGTTTTCTTCATCTAAACGTCCAACAAATGCATGTCCCTTCAAAATATCAGATAATTCATAGATCTGAAATATAAAATAAAATAAAATATAATTATTAATCACAATAATAAATTTTAACAATATTAATATTAATTATAATTATAATTATTTATACTTGATTTGTGTAAAAAACATTAATAATATCGATGCACATTTTATCACGTAATAGTAATAGTATCGGTTTATTAATATCTTTAAAATCTATATAATTAAAAAAAAAAAGTGTGTATCAAAAAACTTTTTTCACAAATTTTCCAGTATAAATGAGTTTACCAAAAAACTTGTGAAAAAGATTTTGAGTAATATAAATTTTCAATCTTTTATACCGAAAATTTTTTAAAAAGATTTTCGACAAATTTTCGAAAATTTTCAAAAAACTTTAATTATTTTATCCGGAAATTTTTGAATAGTAAAATAAAAAAGTAAATTTGAGTTGGTGAATAATAAAAAAAATTAAAAGCAAATTTAACATTTTTAAAATTTTGTAAGAGTATTAATATAATTACGATACAAAATACAATTTTCAACATATTTTTCTCTACATTCATCGATATTGCACGTGTCGCACTACAGTGAGTTAAATATTTATTTATTCTTTTTTGACTTAAAAATTAAGATAATGTTGAATGAACTTTTTTTAACATTAAATTTAATATATTAAAAAAAGTTGGTTTGCACTTAATTTGCCAACTGTTTAATAAATACTCTGAGATTAGGGTAGTATCTTTTTTATATGGTATTCACTTTTCGGTGGGATTAACAATAATTTTGTTAACTTTACCAAAATCATTTTTGTTTTCGTTTTCAAATTAACTACCAGTAACTGTGTATCATGTGCATACTGTGAATTCATTTTTGGTTAAGTCCACTATTTTGGGTATATCTTTAAAAACATGAAGCTTTATGTTAGCATGTGTGAACTTTAAATTGTAACCGATTCAACAGTAAAACCTGCTAACAAGTAGTTCTTTTTAGTATTTTTAATAAGTTTAAACACTATAATGCATGCAAAATTATTTTATATTGATAATTAATCAAAATTTAACAATACATTAAATAAAAATGAAAAATTATGTATAATATATATATATATATATATATATATATATATATATATATAATAAAAGTTTGATACTATATAAATATCTAAACTAATTTATTTTCTACAATCTTACCCATCATCCTTGTCGAGGACATTTTTTGTAATTATCACAATACTACTATATGTTATTCATTGAACTACTCTATTACCTGTTGACTTTTTGTTCATTTTTCTACAATAATTAATTCTCTTTTTATCTTTTAAAGAATTATAATAACAAGACAAACATTTGTAATCTATCTAATAATTAAATATAATTTTTGTAAATAAAAACAGTTATAATAAATTAACAATAAAATTTCCCACAAATCAATGTATTAATTAATATTATTTTTCTATAAATCAGTTACTTATAAAGAAATTGTTGAAACGTACAATTCACACAACATATTATTTTAATTTCTTACTTTTATATGACATAAATATAAAAAATAGTAGATAAATATTTCCTTTTATCATACAATTTTTTTTACCTTTAGTGACAACAAAAAACTGTAGGAAAAAGTATAAAAACCATATGTATAGCCAAAATTATCTATGCCAACGGAATATTTTTTCTCTGATATATAATTACCCAATATATACTTACACTTTTCAATTTGTAATCTGGCTTTCCATTCACAAACATAATAATCTAAACTAAACTCAACACAAACTCCCAACAATTAAGTTCTTTTATAAATTTGATTATAGGTTTGCTGGACTTACACATCTTATTGAGACTTTCATTTCGTTGTAATTAGTTTTCTTTAATTTGTTATGATTTCTAGCAAAATGAATGATGAAAACTAAAATAAATGATACAAGCAATATAAAATCATGTTTTAGCTTGAGAAAATATATTGTTTTCATAGGAAAAAAAAAATGTTCACTGTCTTCTGTATACTTATTTGAAAAAATATATATAATTATAGCATAATCACAAATAAAAGAAAAAAAATCGAAGCAAAAATATCATCGTCACTTGAGATATAAGTTGAAAATATGAACTTACATAGAAAATTTGGTAACAATAGATTAGAATGAAACGCTAAACAAAACAACGTAAACGCTTTCTCGACGCAACTAATAGGTAATAATCAGTAGGGACTAAGCGGTTCCATCAATTGTCACTGATTGATGAAAAACAAAAACCCTAAAATAAAATACATGTATAAACATTAAAGGAAAAATGTAACATTGATGAAATCGTTATATAGTGTGAGAAGGTACCAAAGTCAAAAGAACAGGAAACATTGAAAATATAGAATGTGTTGTTTCTCTGTAAAGTATGAACAAGAAGATGATAAGTATACTCTGAGTGTAACACCCTAATATTTATATGTATATTATATATGCGTCTTTTAGTAATTTTTGTGTTTTAAATATTGTTATCTTTGTGATATCTAAGTGGCTCGTGATTTGTGTTTTAAATATTGTTATATTTGTGGATGTCTAAGTGGCTTGTGATTTGTGTTTTAAATATTGTTATCTGGGTGGTTGGCTAAATGGCTGATGATTTGTGTGATTATTTAAGTGAATGGTGTCATGTACTTTTTGAACATCATTATCATTTCATAACTTATCATATGCATCTTTTTGGACGCTTGTGTGACTGGTTTAATTTTCTCCATTGTTATGGGTGACTTCTGTGTGGACTCCTGTGTGGTTGGTAATATTCGGATCATATATATGTTTAGAGCATGCATAACTTATATACATTTTATTGTTATTTTTAGTTTGATTTAATTATTTGCTCTATAGTTGTTACTTATTTAGATACATTTTATGACTTTTGATATATATTTGAGAACTATTAAATAATCAATTTCTTTAAATCTTTTAGTAAAAAAGGATTTTATATTCATATTTTATGGTTGTTATTTTATTATTTGGTTTAATTTTTATTATGGGATGAACCACCCCGTACACCAATATTTAGGTACTAGTGATCTCAAAGAGTTGCATGAATGATGTTTGATTGGTGCACGCGCGTGGGAAAATGAGACTTTTATTTAAAAATAATGTTTTATATTACTAAAAATTTTGTGGTACATTATAAAATTATTTACTCGTTATTATTAACTTTTAATAGAAATATAAAAATGAGATTTTATTTTTGATTAAATAATTGAATCTCTTTAATTTCAGTCAACATTGTTTTTTTTGTTATAAATATATAAATCAAAACATAATAAATCTTTCTCAATAATAAATATTAAGAAAAAGACAAATATTTATCACCATAAAATATAAAAATAATTATAGGAAAATTATTAATTATTAATAAATATTAAAAAAACACATAAAGTAAAGATTTATCATATATGTAAATATTAAAAAGAAAAGAATTTGGTTTCTTTAATACTCGAAGTCGGAAAAGCAAATACACACATGGGTTTTGTAGGTTGTCGACTTGTCCTTTGGTCATGTTAGAGGACACTCAATTTCTATTTACTCCAGTCAGTGTATTGAATAAAAACATAATTAACCTGAGATATAAATATTATAGAGTGTTGATTAAATCATTAAATAAAGAAAGATAATAAAACAATTGCAAGAGAGAAAGGAAAGTCGAACTTGAATAGAGTATACGCGGCGATAATGACGGAAAACGAGACAGCACCTCATTTGTGATTTGTCACTCTACGCAACTGTTGACTTCAACGCAACCTACATTTTAAATACATGAATCAATAAACGTGATGCTTATGAGTTTTGCCAACTTAATAAATACGACTATAAAATATTCCATATCTTTGGACTTCATTGCCCGACTTGTTTCTCCACCACTTAAATTTTTTAAATCAAAACAATATTTTAGAAAAAAATATATGTTGCTCAAATTTTAGATTAAATTATAATTGTTTTTATTTTAAAGAGTGTATATCATTTTCTTAAAAAACAATTACTGCCTCTTCACTGAAAAAAATTCTTATACTTAGTGTTTGACGTATATCAACTGAACAAAAAATTTATGATGGAAACTAAAAAAAAATCTAAAAAAATAGTTGTAAACTAAATATCTCTTTTAATTTTTAATAAAGTATGAAGTATTTTTGTCAATTGTATTTTTAATTAATATTACTTAAATAATTTTTAAATCAATACTTTTTTACTTTACATTTATAATAATAATAAATATCAATTTTTAGTAAAAATAATGGATTAATAAAAATAAAAATAAAAATAATTTTGTTTTATTTATATTTATATAAATATATTTTAATATGTATGAAGCGGTGAAATTTACCATTCAATAGGTGAAAAAGGATTATCATAAAACCCAACCATCATATTTCAAATGGTCAAAAGTTTGCGGTATATTATGTTACTCTGATTGCATGTATTCTGGACAGCTTGACTCCATGTGGTTGTGGGTTTCAAAGTGCACTTAGCTAAAACCATAAAGACTTATTAAGCAATAATTATAAGATTATCCTAATTAATGTTTCTAAAAACATTGACTAAGCATTCTATGAAATGTTTGTTTTTTATTTAAAGAAATTAACAACAAAATTTATATACACTAAATACAAAAAGTGGATTATTATGAGTTTGAATTTGCTGACTTTTATCACATGAGATGCATTTACGAGATAAATGCAAAACACTTCTCCGCACAAATTTATATCTTTTGACTCTGTTACCATCGCTTTGCGTGCACTTATTCACATTTTCCATAAAAATGTTTACTTTAGACATAAACAAAAATCTTTAAAAAGTTTTTCTTTATTTTATTAAGTAAATTTAAATATAAAATTATTTAAAAATGTTTCTAAATACAATTAATATTCCCTTCTATAACTGGTCAAATAAAATAACTGATTACAGGCACAAGAATAGTAAGTGACCAGAATATACAATGAACAAACCAAAGATTATACAAATATAACCAAATACCCCCAAATATGAAAATTATGTTCTCCTCACCAAAAGGCATTGCCAAACCTGTACCAAGAGCCACATCAGCTAAGCAAAATGGACTACAGATTCACGCTGCAATAACAATTAATAACTGTATATTAAAGTTTGACAGCAAATTAAACAATATGAGTATGAGACAAATTTTGAAATAGACATAACAATACTATCGTCTTTCACACCATATTCCTCCGACTCCTACGTAATACTGTCACACCACTCACAAAATGACAATGCTTTAGTGTGGCTGTCAACTCACTCATAATTTGACATCATTCACACCAGACTGTGGAGTATATTCATTTACTTAAATCTTAAAATTATTTTTACTATGTTTATCAAATTTAGAAATAATATTTTTTGTGTACAAACAAATAATTAATTGGAATTGCGAGTTTAATTTATAATATGGACAAAACATTTATTGTGTTGCTTCTAGTCAATTAAAATATGACACGTGGGTTATAAATATCTCGCATCATACCCTACCTTTCTCACTCGATGACGATTGTGTTTTCGACAAAAATTTATGTAAGTGCTATTTATGATGTTTATTCAGTTGGCTAATTAAAATATAACACATGAATTATATACCCCACATCAAACCCTACAACTTCCACTATCGCTATATTTAATCTTACACTTTAGTAAAAAAAAAAAAAAAAAAGATTTTATGTGGAACGTTTACTAGATATGATCAAAGCCACTGCTCTATGGATGAAGATGGGGAATCATTTCTATTTTACTACTCATAATTCCTTTATGCGGTTAGATTTGCTTGCTCACTTGGATTTTATGAGAATTAGTCATTTTTTATTGATTGATAATAATTAATTAAGAAATATTATTACTTATATTGAATTATATGTTAGATTTTTATACAATAAATTGTAATGAGTTGAGTTACAATGTTAAGTTAAATGGATATTTATATTTTAATCGTTTAACTATTTAATCATTATCTTATTAGATATTTAATTTAATTCTAATTTTAAAAGTTTAGATGAGAACAAGAGTAGCTTACATTCATACTTTTTCTTTCTTTCTCAAATATTTCTCAAATATGTGATTCATCAATAAATTAATATGCTAACTTGTATATATATGCTTAGCATTAAAATCCAACTATTGTATCTTCTTATAGATTTGACTATTTCGAATCATCTTTGGTGTACAGTGAATGATTTATGATCTTGATTTTCATCTTAAAATATTTTATTATATATTGAATTATCTTTGTGTGCCTCTTAAAAGATAATTTGTTGAGCTCAATTCTTTGTATACTTTTAGTTTGTATATTTGAATTTTCATCTTTTATCCATAAAAAATTAGAATAATAATCAACTAAGTTATGTCACATATTACTTCAAGTAAAAAAAAATGTTGCATACTGCTAGTGACATTTTTTCATTTTTGTTGAACTTTTTTGAAATAATAACATTTGCTTTTAATGAACACGCCATTTTATTTTCTCAAAAACTAAAAAATGTTAATTAATTTTTAAAACTAAAATATAATGACCAATAAGATAATATTTTAGTTTTTTTAATAAAATTTCATTATTTTAAGTTTAG
>JBBPBS010000968.1:14949985-15041628 GCA_037974835.1 Cicer judaicum
ATATTGATAAGTGAATATATATATATATATATTGAATGAATTTTTTCAAATATATCTATAGCAATATAAAAAATTTCATTACAAAAAATGAGTTTAAAAATTGGTTTTTAAATTTACATTTTATTTTTAGGCTTTACGTTTAAAAATTTCTCTGTTAATTCTTCCAAACTTAAAAATTATATATTTTTATTGAAGAACTTTTTGTAATATTCTAAATATATTTATAAAAAAATTTAAAATTAAAGCATAGTTAAATATATTTTATTTCAAAGTAAACTAAAACTGTAAGCTGATAATTTTACAGAATTATAAATTATATTGTTATTTCAAAATAAAAATATTAAAATTTATATAATTAGAAACATATTTAAACAAATAAAATTGGTATTCAGGTCGGCAAATTTGGAGATATATTTACTCGTTTAGTTTGTTTTAAACGAACCGAATCAAGTTAATGATTGAGTTATTTTTGAATATATTAACAATATTTTTCGTTTGGTAATAGTTTCTGGTATTTTTTGGAACAAAAGAAAACAGAGAAAAAAAAAACACTCCTAACCTAACCTAGTCACAGTTTACCCTCTCTTACATGATCGTATAATTAATCGCATCATATTATAAAATAATTAAAAAAACTAAAAGACGATGGCGCAGATAGCATGGGATAGCAGAATACGCGGTTGTACCAGAAGAAAGGAAGGACCAGCGCATAAGTATATAACAGACCAACTTATACTTATAATTAAAACAAAAGTACTAATAATATAAACGCAACACATCTCTCTCTACAATCAATTTAAAAACATTATACTATTCCCTTCATAGACCATCGTCGTCATCATCATCATCGTGAAGAGCATTTTTTTCATTGATATGGTCTGTTAATATCTCCAACACTATACACGCGTCTGCGCACTATGCGAGAGAGAATAGCATATCATTACATTACATTAGTAAAAGTTTTTTTTTATAAAATAAAAATTATAAAAAATTTGTTGGTCACCAAATATCTACTTTTCCACCTCCCACTTTCTCAGTCATTTATATTTTTAATAAATTGAAATAGATTTTTCCAGAGACCTTAACCCTGATGCAATCTATTAGAAAATCATTCAAATCTTATGCTTCTTATAACAAACATTCTAGAAGGTTTTCCGCTACCGGAAATCCAGATTCCGACCACGAACAACTCCCTATTCTCCTCGATCACGAAAACAACCACCACACCACTCAGTCTTATCCCATGGCCGGAGATGTCGTCGTTAAGATCGACGACGAGGTTGAACCTGTTCAAGGGAACAAGATTTGGAGAGAGTCTAGCTACGATTTCTGGAATGAAACCGGCGACAATGCGCGCGAAGAGAGCTTCGATTTCCGCAACAAAGGTCAGCAACCGGAGGACCCGCCGTCGCAGCTAATCGGTAAGTTTCTGCATAAACAGAGAGCTTCCGGCGAGATGTCGCTTGATATGGATTTGGAAATGGAGGAGCTTCAGAACGAACGTGACGGCGACGGAAAATTAACGCCCGTCGATGAATCTCCGACGATTATACAACGCGAGCTTAAGGTTTCTTTTGAAGAACCAGCTTCTAATATAATCGACGCGATTAACGATCCTGTTCGGAGAAGACACAGCAAGGAATCGCCGTCGTTAGCTGAGTTTCAGAGACCTCCACACCCGCCGCATAATGACCGTCGTCGGTCTCCGTCACCTGCTGGTAACGGTGGTGATTGCGAGGTCGTTAGGTGTACTTCTAACGCTTCGTTCGAAAGGAATCTTTCCATGCAGAGAAAATCTACGTTGTTGAAAACCAAAACTAGGTCTAGATTGATGGACCCGCCCGACGAGCCCGACAGAAAGTCGGGTCGGGTCATGAAATCGGGTCAGTTATTTTCTGGGATGCTCGGTAAGAAAGTTGATGAAGATGAAGATGATCCTTTTTTGGAAGAGGATTTTCCAGATGAGTATAAGAAAACCCATTTTAGCCTTTGGACTCTTCTTGAGTGGTTGAGTTTGATTTTGATCATTGGTGCATTAGTAACAACTTTGAGTGTTCCTAATTTGAGGGAGAAGAATCTTTGGCAGCTCAAGTTGTGGAAATGGGAGGTAATGATTCTTGTTCTAATCTGTGGTAGGTTGGTTTCTGATTGGGTTATTAGGATTGCAGTTTTTTGCATTGAAAGGAATTTCCTATTAAGGAAAAGGGTTCTTTATTTTGTGTATGGTGTGAGGAAAGCTGTGCAAAATTGTGTTTGGTTGGGTCTTGTTTTGATTGCATGGCATTTTTTGTTTGATAAGAGAGTTCAAAGGGAGACAAAAAGTGATTTCCTTCAATATGTAACTAAGGTTTTGGTCTGTTTCTTGGTGGGTACTTTGGTCTGGTTGTTGAAAACTCTAGTGGTTAAGGTTTTAGCTTCTTCTTTTCATGTCAGCACTTACTTTGATAGGATTCAAGAGTCACTGTTTAATCAATTCGTGATTGAAACACTTTCTGGGCCGCCCCTGGTGGAAATTCGAAAGGCCGAAGAGGAGGAAGAAAGGCTTGCTGATGAGGTTCAGAAGTTGCAGAATGCCGGTGTTACCATACCGCCTGATCTTAGAGCTACCGCGTTTCCTAACATCAAGAGTGGAAGGTTGAAGAGTGGTTTGCTTCAGAAAAGCCCTGGATTTAAAAGTGGAAAGTTTTCAATGCCACTTTCCAAGAAGTCTGATGATGGGGTTGGGAATGGTGGTGGGATAACTATTGATCATTTGCATAAGCTGAATCATAATAATGTATCTGCTTGGAATATGAAGAGGTTAATGAATATGGTTAGGCATGGGTCGCTTACTACATTGGATGAGCAGATAATTGATTCCACTAATGATGACGAGAGTGCCACACAAATCAGAAGTGAAAATGAGGCTAAAGCAGCCGCTAAGAAAATCTTTCAGAATGTTGCTAGGCGTGGCTGCAGGTAATCCATTTATCTAGCTAGTGTTACTTGCCAATTATGTTTTATTGCTATATCTTGCTTGTTTCCATATCTGAACACTTTGACTAAAAATCTTTTTATGCATTTGCAAGCTATTAACTTTTGATCTTAGTTTCTGTTATGATGATTAACTCAAAATGGCCTCTTATTATGTACGAATTTTTTACCAAGGTGATTCTTGTTGTTATTCAGAATTTTGATTCACAAACCTACCATAATTGGAATATTTCCCAATTAATGTTTTTTCTCATCTGGAGCCTCTGTTGCCACATGAGATGACCAAATCACCTTAGGAAAGTTTTTAATGGTCTTTGACTTATAAGTGTTACTCCAACTCTGTTTCTCTCTCCTATGTCTATGTGACATAATTAATTGGGTATTTTGTGATGACCATTGACTAATCAAGAAAAGGTTACTCCAACTCTTTTCTCTCTGTTATTTTATTGCTTTCCTTTTTCTGCAGGTATATATACCCCGAGGACTTAATGCGTTTTATGAGAGAAGATGAAGCTATAAAAACCATAAATCTCTTTGAAGGAGCGTCTGATACTGGGAAAATCAGCAAATCCGCCTTGAAGAACTGGGTGGTAAGAATTAACAAACATAAACCGTGTAGTTGCATCTAGGTAGTTAATCCCAGCGTCTTCCCGGGAGATCCCGCTGTCCTGGGGCAGTGTCTGACCGCGACAGCGTAAAACGAGATCCCGTTATCCCGGCGGAGTTAATCCCAACATTTTCCAGGGAGATCCCACTATTATTTCTTCCTTCTCTATTTTGTTGTTTCTACTTTTACCTAAGAAGAAGTAGAATATGTTAATGAAGATCATCTTATCTTTGATTCTTATGCTAGAACATGCATTTGAGTTTTAATATTTAGTTATTTAATTACTATGTGTTAAAGTCTTTCGATATGCATCATCTTTATTTCCTTGAATTTTGTTGGTATTTCAATGTATGTTTTGACTAAGAGTAAGACTTGTTGATTTTTATTACTAATTTCAGAGTTTGAGTCATTTGTTAGTTTTGCCTATCTCGGAACACCCTATCCCACTTTTGAGTTTGGCTGCAACACACCGTTATCTGGGATTAACTACCTATAGTTGCATGTGTTTCCTTTTTATCTTTTTGTTTTCCTATTGTTTGTCTGATGGAATATTGTTTGCATCATAGAGGCAAAGTCGAGTAGCACTTCATTGATGTTCATCAAATTTTCAATATGGCTTAATGACATTATTCCCTTGTTAAACATCAACCCATAGTAGTATATTACATAAGCTCAGTTTGAAATTGTAAGCTAATTTAATTCTTAGACCCTGCCTAAGACAGTTGTGCAATAGCACAGTGACAAAATCATTGCATCTAATTAAACTTGGCACTGTCTTTTTGCTTTTTCTTGTTCTTATTTTCAATCATGCATGTCTGTCCTCACATGCTTTAAAGGATCTTATTACGAACAAAATTTGCATCAAGATCACAGTCTATATTTTCATTGGTGCCTGATGTCATTCGATGTTTTTACATTCAAGTGTAATGTGTTTACTTCTATAGTATTTATTTACAGCAACATTGTGCATTTTATTGTCCAGGTGAATGCCTTCAGGGAGAGGAGAGCACTTGCTTTGACATTGAATGACACCAAAACAGCTGTGAACAAACTTCATCGAATGCTCAATTTTTTAGTTGCCATTATCATACTTGTTATTTGGCTCTTGATATTGGAAATTGCCACCACCAAATTTCTTCTCTTTGTCAGCTCACAGCTTGTCTTGGTTGCATTTATATTTGGAAACACCTGCAAGACTGTATTTGAAGCAATTATATTCTTATTTGTAATGCATCCATTTGATGTGGGAGATAGATGTGAAATTGATGCGACCCAGGTAATGTTTATCTCTCACTCTAGGAGTTTATAGATTCTCTGTTCTTGCAAACATGGTCTAATTTTATGCCCCTCCACCCATTTTCGCTTTACTGATTTCAGATGGTTGTAGAAGAAATGAATATATTGACAACCGTATTTCTGAGATTCGACAATCAAAAGATTGTGATCCCTAACAGTGTCCTTGCTACTAAGGCCATACATAATTTCTACCGCAGTCCCGACATGGGAGATGCTCTAGAATTCTGTATTCATGTAGCTACCCCAATTGAAAAGATTTCACTTATGAAACACAGAATACATAGGTATGTACTGAAAAAAGGTGTCTCTCATTTACCTATTATGTATATTTTGGCTGGTATATATCTGATGAGCTGAAATTGCTAATGACTACTACAATGCAGTTACATTGATAACAAGAAGGAGCACTGGTATCCTTCACCTTTCATAGTCTTGAAGGATCATGAACAATTGAACATGGTGAGAGTGGCGGTCTGGCCGACTCATAGAATGAACTTCCAAGACATGGGAGAAAGATTTGTCAGGAGGTCTGCTCTGATTGAAGAGTTGATGAAGATTTTCAGGGATCTTGACATTCAATACCGTCTCATGCCTCTCGACATCAACGTTAGAGCTGTGCCTACCACTTCTGATCGTCTTCCACCTAGTTGGTCGACAATCACAGGCTGAGTAGAAGGAAGATATCCACCATGTACTTAGCAGTGCAGGGGCATTACCTTTTAGCAAGATAGGCTTTATGTAAAGAGTTCCTTTTGATTATTGCTGTAGATTAATTTGATATACCTACTAAGGTTAGTTTATAGCTGATATAAATCAAAGTCTCTTGGTACACGCCTTTCTCATGCAGTTTTCTTTAAATAATGAGCACTAGTCGCTACCTCTTATATACCACCTTACTGAATCTCTATACTTAATTTCTAAGTTTCTATATTTCTATCATGTCCCAGCTCTAGATAAATTATAAGGGTGCAGTTTTTATCTTTCTTGATGAATGTTAATAAGTTAGTATATATGTTAAAGAGAGGAGGAAATGTTAATATCAGATATTGAATTCTGAACCTCTTGCATATATTTCCTTATGTTTGGAGAGCTTAATATCTCCGCATTTCACCAAATTCAATGTTTTAAATTTTTTTATATATTTCAAATTTCTAATACCCTTATCACTCCTCTGATGTGCTTTTGAATCCTATGTGTTCTTAAGTTTCTCCACCTTCTCTTCAATCCTCCCATTGTTCTTGCCCTCTATAGTTACGGAGTGCCCGTCACCACGCCTCAATCTATTAAGACAGTCTTTTTTCTTTCATTTAGTGGAATAACACTCTGATAGTTTAGTGAACACATGTGATTGGTTTATATATTTTCAAAATTGGTCCAACAGCTTGATGAAGGTTATGCAAATAGATTGTGATTATATAAGTGCTATGATGTGATAGTTTACTTTTCTAAGAGTTCTTTCCCCTTTTTCTATATATTTAAGTTAGGAAATAAAGTGATAGCAATAAAAAAAAAAAATTAAACAAAAACATCATTTTTTTTAATTTGTTGAAGACTTCTTTTTTAGAGTATACGGAGATTTCATTTTGTAATTAAAATGAAGTGTAGTTAAAATTTTATGTGTGTTTGGTTTTACATGATTAAAATGTATTTAAAATAAATGTATTTAATAAATTAATTTCAATTAAAAGTAAATTGAATGTAAGATAATTTAAATCTAAATATATTATATAAAAAGGATTTGAACATAACTTTGGGTGTAAAAATAGTATTTAGATCTAAAACTATATATCATAATTTCAAAACTAAAATTAATTTTAAAAACAAAATCAATTTTCAATTGAATACTACTAAACATATCAAAATTAATTTGATAAATCTAAAATCAATTTAATAAAAAACAATAAAATGGTGACAACCGTAGATTATGCAATTAAGAGGTTCGTGACATGCGCCACTCAAAAAGTGGTGCATATGTATGGGTCAATTTGCTTACACTCAGTATTGTCTCATACCCTTTCTCCACTCTCCACAACCTTCTTTAATTCAGTTCGGTGTGATTGATAAGTTTTAAAAAACTATAATTTAGTCCTATTTAATTACAAATGGTTTATTTTGATTTTTTTTATCTCTAAATTACAGTTTAAAAAATATATACTAATAATATTAAAAAAATATGGTCGAGTAATAGATTTGATACAAAATATAATATACCATATGTTAAAATTTATGTTACAAAATAACACAAATATAATTAAAATATATTAAATATTCAAAGTAAAATAAAAAGTATTATTAAGAAAAAAAATTAAAAACCAACAAATAATATATAAATACAATATATCTTACTAATAAAAATTAAAAATATTAAATTTTATATATGTGGTTTGATTTAGTTTTAAAAAATAATTTAAAAACTAATTCGATTGATGGAATTTTCACAAAATAACGAGAAAACAATTCATTAATATTCAGTGTTGTAAGATTTTTTATTTTTGTAATGGATTTATAATTTTTATTAGACCAATTTAGAATTGCTTGTGCCTTTCCTTCTCAATCACGTTAATTGTGAGAAGAAAAAGAAAAGAAAAAGATAGTGAGAAAAGAGTGAAACATCTAAAAAAAAATATAAGAAATTTGACGTAATATTTTGAACAAGAGATTATGAGAATAAATATCTTCATCTATAATTATTTACGTTTTTTAAAAACCATCGATAAAAACGGAAATATCTTAAAAATGATAAAGGTCTAATAAATTTTTTTTATAGACTGACTTGTCAAACCTAATTGTCAAACCTAATAGATTATTTTTATAAATTTTAATTTATTTAAATAAATAAATTTTAAAAATGTTTTTTTTATTAAATAAGTCACCACAGATCAAATTATGTTATAAATAGATAGATGAGACCACTTTGACTGACGGCATAGTCTATTTTCACTCTTGTAAAAAAGTTGTTGTTTATGGAGAGTTGGGGAGGGAGATGTGTTGGGAGTGTGAATGTATGAAAAAGAAGTTTTGAGGATAGTTTGGGACGCGGGAATATCAAAATATTTTGTGTTGGTCAATAATCGTTAACAAATATTCCAACTTTTGTTACCCCTCTTGTTTATAAATAGGATTGCTTTCTTTTATATTTAGTTGCTCAAATACATACAACTCTATCAACTATTTATATTGTATTTAAATATATAATATATGTTAACCACAATTTTTATTTAAATATATACTTAAAAAAATAAAAATCATAGTTAATTGTGTTAATTTTAAAATCATAATAAATTATATTCAATAAACGATTAATGAACCGCAACACATTATTATATTGGTTAACACATTATTTGGTTAACTATTCACTCACTATAATTAACTATATAATGTCGAAATTTATTGCTAAGTTTTGAGTCAAAATAACAACTTTTAGAAAAATACACCTAGTTTTTTATTACCATCGTATAGTTTTTTGTTGGGCCAAGGCTCCTGCAAACATTTATAAAGCGGGGGTAGATTTCTATAACACCATAATTCTTAGATAGCAATATTTTTAATTCTTTATATTTGGGTAAAAAGTTAAAAGTTTATGCAGAAACTAGATCAAATAAAATATTACAAATAATAATTTAGCTAAATTTTATTATACTTCACAAGCACAGTGAAAATTGTATTTTACTAAAATTAATCACTTTCAAAATTTTATCTATTTAATTATATACTGTTAAATTTAATTTTTGAGTTAGTTAAATATAAAAGTATGTTTCGAATAATATATATTTGAGTTTTTTCAGAAATTTTTTTTTCAAAAAATCAAAAATCAAATTATCTCAAATATATCAATTTCAGAACAAAATTCAAGTTCTAAAAAACTCAAAGTTTGGGTTTTGATAATTTTTTTCGACAAAAAAATAAGTTCCAAGAACTCATGTTTTAAGTTTTGCAAAATTTATATATATTTTGAATTTGGACAACCCAAGTTTTGAAAAAGACTTTCGCGACACAACTTGTTTTTTCAAATTTTTAGCCTCATTTAATTGTTTTGTTTAGAAAAAATGATGCTTTAAACATATCTTTTTAGAAAATAACAAGAGTCGAATGTATCACGTATTTATTTAATAACCAACTTTTAAAAATAATGGCGGTGTATTTGTTTTTTATTTTTTTCCCAAAGTAAACAAAACACGGAAGAGACAGTTTGTTCAAAAGAAAAGCGGTTTGTATTATAAGGAAGTTTGAGTAGCAATAGTGAGGGTGTAAGTAGTAAAGTCTGTAGTGAGATCCAAGTCCATGACTCTGGATTTTTGTCCTATAATCATGGACCGACCCTCCAGGGTAAGGAAAGGAAAGGAAACGAAATTGAATTGAATGATAAAACCGTAATCAACATTTTGGGAGGGAAGATGAAAAGAATAAAAAAACAATAACCATCATTATTATAAGTTTGGTTCAAAAAATAACTATAGTGAGAGAATGATATAACAATAAGAATGGCGAAGGCAAACCTGTCTAGCTTAGTTCACGAACTTCGTGAACGCATAGCTGCATCCTCCTCTTCCTCCCCATCTCCTAACAACCCTTCCGACGACGACGTTTTGGAGGTTAGGTTCCGTACCGTCCTCCCCAATCTTCTCCACGCTTACGTCCTCCCTACTTCCTCCGGTACTCTTCTTTTCTTCTTCTTCTTCTTCATTATCATTATCAATAATCAATAATACTAATGCATTGAATTGCAGGTAGCGAGAGAGAAGTGATTGCCGTAGTGAAACTCATCTCTCGCACAGCAATTAACTTCCCCGGAGTGTTTTTCCATGGTCAACCCACCGCTATTCTACCTATCATCGCTCGTTTACTCCCTTTTTTCGCTGAACCTCTCTTTCGGTCTCTCATTTTTCTTCCTTCTTTCTTCTGTTTTTTCGCTTTTCGCTTTTCGCTTTTCACTATCTTCTCCTTCTCATTTTTATTTTATCTTTCAGATCTCGTCATGGAGTTTTCTTTGAAGCTATCGGTTCGCTTTTATCCTTACTTCGCTCCGGTGCTCGAGATTCTTACAGACAGTTCTTTGTTGATTCCGTCTTCCTCATTCAAGGTACCAAACTATAATTAATTATTCATGCTCTCATTCAATCATATTAGATACTCCTAACTTCATTATTTATATCAATATTCAATTTGTTTGATTAATTTTTTGATGCTGCTGTTTCGGTTAGTAACTGTTTTTTTTTTTTTGGTTTTGTTTTGTTTGTTTTTACATAGATGTTTTACATGTGGCTTCTCTAAGTTTCAATGGATCCCCTAGTGTCATGATTAAGTGTTTTTCCGAGTCATTCTCTGGAGTTGAAGATCTTCCAACAACGAACAAACCAGTTGATGGTTGCGGTTTATTGATTGACCTAACTGGAAAAGCCAGGTGGCAACCTTTTGCAACTTGGATTTTGAAACTTCTTGGTAAATGTCTAACTGAAGGAACGCTCTATGTTGAAGGATTGATTCATGCTTCCTTTGTCTCTGCTGCGTGTTCTCTTTTATGCTATGGGGATTCTGATTTGCATATGGTGGGTGATGTTGATGAGAGTTTGAAATTTGAGTATTTCCACCTTATTTTACTTATATTTATTGGAAATGATATCGATTGTCTGACAATTTATGTTTTTCTGGAAGGCATGCTTTGACTTTGTGCACATTGTTGCGACGGTCACAAAATATGATATCATTCCTTATCAGAATTTAATCCGCTCAATGGTTATTATCTTGAATTTGGACAAGGAGGGGCTTCCTTTTTTCAGGTTTGGATATGTCTGCTTTTTTCTTTTCATATGAATGGCCTTTTACAGTAAACTATGAGTGTATGGCTAGGACCTTGGAAAGTGATTTTCTTATAGAATTCTGCTTTCTTTTTGATTAAATGGTTACTTGTATTACGTTACAATGTTTTGAAGAAAAAAAAGCACGTATACAAGACAAAGTAAATAATTTTTTTCTTATGTATTTTACGGTGTACAACATTAAGATGTAGCTCACGTGCAGAGACACAACTTATGATTCATCGTTGGGTGTTTGCCTCAATACACTCCACTCTAACTGTCCAGAAGATATCGTCAAATTAACAGCTGCTGATTTAGTCGGTGTATTCTTTGGATCGTTGTGGAGAACCAAAAGCCAGGAACTTAAGGTTAACATTGATACTTACTTTTGTTAGAACATCTTAGTTAACTATAGAGCTGTTCTTAGAAGTTTCACCCCAGTTTCTACAAGTTTACATATTTGAAGCAGGGAATTGATCAAGAGGACTTAATAGTATTTTTTTCAGGTTGCACTATGCAGTGCTTATGCTAGAATTGCTCAAGTTTGCCCCCCTCATGTTTGGAAGCCAGAGCATCTCATATCTGCACTCTATCATCCGGAACCATGTTTTCCTTTGATAGAGTGCTTTCAAGTTGCGGTATCTACTCTTGGTCCACATCTTGTTGGGGGAAACCAAAGAAACAACAATAGTGTAGCCCTTTTATCAAGTGGAATCAAGTCAACTGAAAGCATGAGGCATGGCCAAAAGAGGTCCATTCAGGATATGGGTAATTCAAAGATCAAACGCCAAAAATTAAATGAAGAAATTGATGTTATAGATGCCAGTATTGAGGTGGAATGCAAATATAGTTGTATAGTTACTTGCCAAAGAGTAGAAGATTATGCTAACCATATGAATAAATCTCTTCTGTCATTTGTTCAATCTTTAAATGCTCCGGCTGTTGGACCTGGCTCTTTGAGGCCAGATATTGCTTTATCTGCACTTAGCGTTCTATGCATTGCCTTTTCTATATATCCAGAGAGCGATCTGTCTATCAGAATCTTCCAGCAGATGCTTGCATGGCTTCCTTGGATAGCTGAGCAGGTAGGTAGGTAACAGTTGCAAATTCCTATTATATTATTTGTTTAAATTCCAACAAAACTAAGTTGTCCATCTTTATAGGCTAAACAAGGGAATTCAATTACTGTAGACATCTCCACCTACCTACAAGGAATTCATAGCGTATTGCTTTTGCAAAGTAAGCTTTGGACCTAACCTTAATTGAATTAACTTCTACTTTTTCCTTTGCATAAAAATATTATACTTCTTTTTAGGTGATTACATTACATTGCGTCTGATTTTCTTTGATGGCAAGTAAATTATAAGGACTGTTAGCATTCTGATCATTGTCTCAATGGTCAAAATTGGATTCTTTGGATTTTGGCAGGTATAATTTTTTTGTAAATGAACAAACCTTTTTAGCCTCTCTCACCTAATGCCACTTATGTCTTGAACAGAAAATCATAATGATTTGGAAATAGAGTAGCCTGTTGTTTCAAATAAATATATTTCATGTGGAGTTGTTATCCATTGTGTATGTAAATATTGGAGCCTTGAATATATTGTACAGCCAAGTCCGCCATTGCCAATCATGGCTCTTCTTAAATGTTCCTTAATTTATTGATATCTTGTTGCTAATAGCATTCCAGATTCATGGCACCGTTCTCCTGTGCTCTTCTGTATATTAAGTGAGGGTTGAGTTAGGTTCTTTGAGGGGAAAAAATACTAACAATAAGCAACCAAATATGGGGATTTGACTGATTTTTCTCGATATATCCTTTAATTTACTAATACTTCATGTTTGTGGTGTCTGCTATTCCATTTTCCTGACCTGGGCCACTTGTGACTTCTCTCAATCAGGTGCCTCTTTCAAAGAGAATAATCCATTACAAGATGGGAATTACCACGTAGACCTTATGCTTGTTGTGCTTAAACTTCCCTGGACTCATGTGCTCCTTGTTATTGATAATCAGCTGCCTTGGAAAACCAAATGCCTTTCTCTTCAAGTATTATCGAAGTTAGGTCCAAGCTTGAGCTGTGAAGTTGTTTTTGAAGTTTTAGATTTGGGTCTCCAAGACGAAGCTGGAGAAGTCAGAACTGAAGCTGCTATTTCTATGCCAGTGATGGTTTTGTGGTCTGGTCTTGACATATCATCTCCTGTCATTAAAAGGATGGAGTAAGAAAACTATGTCGATGCTTTTGCTTACAGATTTCAATAACATGCGGTTAGACTTGTCGTTTGGTTAGTTTGAATATAGATGCATCATTAACTTCAGTTTCTCAAATATTAATTTCAATGTCTAAATTGCAGGAGCTGATTGAAAGATTATATTTTTTGCTTAAGTTATTCTTTTTCATTTGAACTGTTGGATCTATATCCTAGAATGGATTTTCTGTTTTAAATACAAACATATCAATATGTTTCAAAAATCATCATTAATACACACTGAACTTGCTTTTTGATATTATTTAGTCTAGCTAGATTCAATTTATGAATCACAAACTTTGAAATGATAAAATATTTTTCCTTTACGCGAGTTGCCCATTCTATAAATGATTTGGTTCTTTACAGTCTTCCTTGTTTCAAATTTATGATGGGTGTCCTTATTGTTAAGCAGTTTCTTTTTGGTTTTTTTCCCAGTAATGTATTTGTTCTTTGTAAGTTTCTGGATCACATGGAAGTATGTGGATGAAAGTTGTACCTCTTGAATGAAATGATGGAGAGACAAGTCTTCTGGCTGTTTACTTGTCTCCTTACAATATGCAGGTACCTAAGAACAGATGAAGAGGTTAGGAAACTTCTTCCGATATCTCTTGGCCTATTGTCATGCCTTTATGGATGCAGAAGAGCTGTATCTGGTCTGCCTAGGAACGAATGCAAGTTAATTCTAAAGGAGAAAAGTGGAAGATCAAGTTGGACGATAGATTATTTAATGCAAGGTTTTAGCTGTTCAAAATGTGATAAGAAATTTATTTGCAATTACAATGAGCGGCATCCTCCCATCGTTCTTGGATCTGAGATGTGTGGAGCAGACGCACAAGTTAGTTTGGACTGTAATTTCATGCAGTTGCAATCTTTATTTTTTGACCTTCTTTTTGATGAATCGTCAGGGGATGTCCAGATTTCCTGTGTGAAAGTTATTCATCGGATCCTTGCACATGGTGCCCCTGATATTCTGCTCAGTACTAGGCTTGAATGGATAAAATGTGTAGAATATCTTTTGATTAGTAGTAACAAGGAATTGAGAGATGCATTTTGCGGTCATATTAGTTCTTTTATGGATGATTGTATTTTGAGTTTAATATTTGCTGGAGATACAGACAAAACCAAGGAGCAAAAATTCTTGGATACAGTTAAACATGCCATGACAGTTGCTGATAGCCCACATTTATTAGAGACTTTAATGGAATGTACAGCACAAATAATGGTTTCTGTTGATATAGGTAGCAAACTGTTCTCATCTTCTCTTCTACTGTTGGTTGATCAGCTTGATAGCAAACACATGACTGTGAGGATAAATGCGTCAAGATTAATACACAAATCCTGTTATTTCCATCTTAAAGGAGGACTTGAACTAATTCTTTCTAAAGATGCTCATATTCGTAATGAACTGTATGATTATCTCTCTAAGAGACTTGTCAGCCGCCGAATCTTAGTGAAGGAGTTTGCAGAAGCTGTTTTTGGTGTTAGGACTGAAGAACTTGTCCAGAAAATGATTCCTTCTGTTCTCCCAAAGCTTGTGGTTGCTCAGCAGTATAATAGTCAAGCTGCTGACACCATATGCGAGTTGGCCAAGCTTGCGAACACTGATGCGGAACTTGTTGGTGATAGTGAAGAGCTATCAAAGATCCGAACAGAGTGTCTGGTAGTTAATTGGCTGCCAAAAGTGCTTGCTTTTGCTCTTCATCAAACAGATGACCAACAGCTACTTTCAGCTGTGCAGTTTTACCATGCACAGATTGATTCTGACAAGAAGGAAATATTTTCAGCTGCTTTACCTACTCTTCTAGATGAACTTATATGCTTTACAGATGCTGGTGATTCAGATGAGATAAGCAAAAGGTAACATGATGTTTTCTGAAACTTGATTGCACTCTTTTCGTGGATGGACTTTCTTGAGCACATTTTGGTTGGCAACTATCAAACCCTATGTAGCATCGACATTTCTAATCGAAGACGTATCTGGGTTTCCAACACGTGTTAGTGTTGGACACCAACATGATACCAACATTTTGATTACATTCAATTAGTTCATTTTCTCAAATTATTATTATTAGTAATAATTAATAATAAGGGTTATACACTATATTATTAATATTATTATTATTACTAGTCTGTATTTGTTCACTCATCATTGACTATCAGAAACTGTTTTATTTCACTATGGGGATTGACTAGCAATTATGGTAAGTCCTGCATATTCATTTCTTTCATGATACTATTGTAGACTTCAATCATAAGCAAACATAAGGTTTCATACTTTTAGAACGAAGTTCTAACAGGAAACTAAGTAATGGTAAATAAGAGTGTCATGACATGAACCAACAATCCGAAAAGCTTTTTGTTGTGAGTTGAAGACATGAATAGTTTTTTTTTTGTTTCTGACACTCCCTCTCAAGTGGGTAGTCTTTGTGTTTGAAGTGTGAACAATGCATAGACTCTCCACTCTTGTGCTTCAAATTTAACCTTGTATTGGAAGAATGGGGGAGCAAGGATCGAGCTCTCTAAAACATGGTTATAGAGACTTTGATACTGTGTCATGAATGGTGAATCAATTACCCGAAAGTTCAAGCTGTTAGTCTAAGAGACATAAATGGTTTTTATATTATATTTCTAACAAAGGGTACATGAGTTTTGCATGTCTTTAACTTATTCTCCTAACTGTTGACAGGTTAGCTAGAGTGCCTCCGATGATTAAAGACATTGCTAAAGTTCTCACTGGTGCAGAAGATATTCCAGGCTTTTTGAGGAGTCATTTTGTTGGCCTTCTTAACTGCATAGACAGAAAAATGCTCCATTCTGATGATTTCTTGCTTCGAAAACAAGCATTACACCGTATTGAGATGCTGATTAGAATGATGGGTTCACATCTTAATACTTATGTGCCAAAACTAATGGTGCTTCTCTTGCATGCTATTGATAAAGAATCTCTGCAAATGGAGGGGCTGTCTGTCTTGCATTTTTTCATAAAGCAATTGGCTAAAGTTTCACCATCTAGCATTAAGCACATAATTTCTCAAGTTTTTGCTTCTCTTCTCCCCTTCCTGGAAAGAGACAGAGAAAATCCCTCAATACATTTGGACAAAGTGGTAAAAATTTTAGAAGAACTTGTTTTTAAGAATAGGGTTATCCTAAAGCAGCATATATCTGAGTTCCCCCCCCTACCCTGTATACCTGCTTTGATGCAAGTGAACAAAGAAATTGAGGTTGCTCGTGGGACAATGGCTTTGAAGGATCAACTACGAGATGTAGTTGATGGTTTAAATCATGAGAACTTAAATGTGAGGTACATGGTAGCATGTGAGCTTCGCAAGCTTTTGAACTTGAGATGGAAGGATATTATAGATCTAATCACTGCTGAAACTGGTTCAGACTTGGATGTTTTGAGTTCTCTGATCACATCATTATTAAGAGGATGTGCAGAAGAATCAAGGACCACAGTTGGGCAGCGGTTGAAGTTGGTCTGTGCTGATTGTCTTGGAGCCCTTGGTGCTGCTGACCCTGCTAAGGTAAAAGGCCTTTCATGTCAGCGTTTTAAAATTCAATGCTCTGATGATGACCTCATATTTGAGCTGATCCACAAGCATCTAGCTCGGGCATTTAGATCTGCACCTGATACTGTCATTCAAGACTCTGCTGCATTGGCTATACAGGAGTTGCTAAAGTTTGCTGGTTGTGAGGAGTCACTTGATGAGAATGCTTCAACGGAGATCAAGACTACCAATGGCGGTAATGGGATGAATAATAGGGGACAGAAATTATGGGATAGGTTTTCTAATTATGTGAAAGAGATAATAGCCCCATGCTTAACATCTAGGTTTCAGCTTCCTAACGTAGCTGACTCAACATATGTTGGCCCTATTTACGACCCATCTATGTCATTTAGAAGATGGATTTTCTTTTGGGTGAAAAAACTGATTGTGCATGCTACTGGATCTCGTGCAAGCATCTTCAATGCTTGTCGAGGTATTGTACGTCATGATATGCAAACAGCAATATATCTGCTTCCATACTTGGTTCTTAATGCTGTCTGTCATGGCACTCAGGAGGCACGCCACAGCATAACAGAGGAAATCTTATCTGTTCTTGATGCAGCTGCATCAGAGAACAGTGGAGCTTCAGTTCATGGATTCAGTGGTGGTCAAAGTGAAGTTTGTATTCAATCCGTGTTCACTCTTCTTGATAATCTTGGACAGTGGGTGGATGATGTTGAACAAGAACTTGCTCTTTCCCTTTCTCAATCATCTGTTTCTAAGCAACAAAAGTCAAAGGATCAAATTCCAATTTCCTTTACAGATCAGGACCAACTCCTTGTACAATGTAAATATGTTTCAGAGCTTCTATCTGTGATTCCAAAGGTGACTCTTGCCAGGGCTTCCTTTAGGTGTCAGGCTTATGCAAGGTCACTGATGTACTTTGAGTCTCATGTAAGGGAAAAATCTGGCGCTTTCAACCCTGCTGCTGAGAGGAGTGGCATCTTCAAGGATGAAGATGTTTCACATCTTATGGAAATATACAGCTGTTTGGATGAGCCGGATGGACTATCTGGCTTGTCATGTTTAAGTAAATCTTTAAGGTTACAAGATCAGCTATTAATGAACAAAAAGGCTGGGAATTGGGCCGATGTTTTAACTTCTTGCGAACAAGCTTTGCAGATGGAACCGACCTCAGTTCAGAGGCATTCAGATGTCCTAAACTGTTTACTAAACATGTGCCACCTTCAGGCCATGGTTACTCATGTGGATGGCTTAGTTTCTAGGATTCCTCAGTACAAGAAAGCATGGTGCATGCAAGGTGTGCAGGCTGCCTGGAGGCTAGGAAGGTGGGATTTGATGGATGAGTACCTTAGTGGAGCTGAAGATGACAGTTTAGTTTGCAGTAGCTCAGAAAGTAATGCTTCATTTGATTTGAATGTTGCAAAGATTCTCCAAGCAATGATGAAGAGGGACCACTTCTCAGTTGCAGAGAAAATTGCTTTAACCAAGCAGTCACTGATTGCTCCCCTAGCTGCTGCAGGAATGGATTCTTACACACGGGCCTACCCATTTGTTGTAAAACTTCACTTTTTAAGGGAATTGGAGGACTTCCACTCTCTTCTGGGAGATGACTCTTTCTTAGAGAAATCGTTTCACTTAGATGATCCAGCTTTTTCTAAATTAGTGGACAACTGGGAGAATCGACTTAGAATTACACAATCATCACTCTGGGCTAGGGAGCCACTCTTGGCTTTCAGGAGATTGATTTTTGGTGCAAGTGGTCTTGGTGCACAAGTTGGCAATTGCTGGCTTCAATATTCAAAGCTATGCCGATTAGCTGGTCATTTCGAAACAGCCAACAGAGCAATTTTAGAAGCCCAGGCCTCTGGTGCACCCAATGTCCACATGGAAAAAGCAAAACTCCTCTGGAGCACCCGGCGGTCTGATGGCGCCATAGCAGTGCTGCAACAATCTCTCTTGAACATGCCTGTTGAGGTCTTAGGTGCTGCTGCAATTTCATCTATTACCAGCCTTTCCCTTGTACCACTTAATCCACCACCTGTTGTTTGTGAAAGTCAAGCTCTAAATGAGAACCGAGACATTGCAAAGACCCTTCTTCTGTACTCAAGGTGGACTCATTACACTGGGCAGAAACAAAAGGAAGATGTAATAAGTCTTTATACCAGGGTGAGGGAACTGCAGCCTAAATGGGAGAAAGGATACTTCTATATGGCTAAGTATTGTGATGAAGTGCTTGGTGATGCCAGGAAACGCCAGGAGGAGAACTTTGAACTTGGCCCTAGACTAGTTCCTTTGGTAACTGTTGCTGTTGGCTCTTCAAACTTAAATAATGAGAGGCATTGGTGGTCTTATGTTCCTGATATTCTGTTATTCTATGCAAAAGGACTTCATAGGGGACACAAGAATTTATTTCGGGCACTTCCAAGGTTATTAACCCTCTGGTTTGACTTTGGAAGCATGTATCTAAGAAATGGTTCTTCAAAAAAGGATTTAAAGGTTGTGCATGGGAAGGTGGGTGGAGAACTTTTCGTCTCTCTCTCTCTCTCTCTCCCTTTGTATTCTGTTTTCAAGACACTTTTTATTTAACGGAACACAGACATTCTTTTTGTTCACTGCTTTTTGCATTTGTAGTTATTTCTGCGTTGTCTTTTGTTTTAGTAGGTAATGAGTATTATGAGAGGCTGTTTGAAGGATTTACCGACATACCATTGGTTGACAGTGCTACCTCAATTGGTTTCAAGAATTTGCCATCAAAATGAAGAAATTGTTCGACTAGTCAAACTTATTATTACCTCTGTTCTCCGCCAGTATCCACAACAGGCCCTATGGGTTATGGCTGCAGTTTCAAAATCCACTGTTCCATCAAGGCGCGAAGCAGCAGCTGAAATCATACAAGCTGCACGTAAAGGTTTCAGCTCAGGAAATAATGAGACCAATTTGTTTGTTCAATTTGCTAGCCTAATTGATCATATGATCAAATTATGCTTCCATGCTGGTCAGTCAAGAGCAAGAACAATCAATCTCTCTACTGAATTTAGCGCTCTAAAGAGGATGATGCCCCTGGGAATTATAATGCCAATTCAACAGTCTCTTACCGTAAATCTGCCAGCATATGATGGGAATCTGGGGGTTTCACTTATGTCGAATATATTTTCTGCCACAGATCTTCCTACTATAACAGGCATTGCCGATGAGGCTGAAATTTTATCTTCTCTTCAGCGACCTAAGAAAGTATGTTATTACTGAATTGCTCCCTTAATATCCCTGTATAGTTTTTCTGTGATTTTTAAGTAGACAGTTAATTTTGTTTACATGCATGGTGAAGTACAACATTTTTTTGGTTCCCACATATTTTTAATGAGTAAGCATTATAACTCGTAAGACTACATTACGATATTGTTACTGCTCATACCTAATAATTAGGAACATTCTTTACATACGTACATAAATCATTGGAGGGTTGATCTCCAAATGTGTATTTCAGATCATTCTACTGGGCAGTGATGGCCTTGAGCGCCCGTTTCTCTGCAAACCAAAGGATGACCTACGCAAAGATGCTCGCATGATGGAGTTCACAGCAATGATTAACCGACTGCTATCCAAATATCCTGAAAGTCGTAGAAGGAAGCTCTATATTCGTACGTTTGCAGTGATTCCTCTGACAGAGGACTGTGGCATGGTAGAGTGGGTACCCCACACTCGTGGGCTTCGACAAATTCTTCAAGACATATATATTACTTGTGGAAAGTTTGATAGGCAGAAAACAAATCCTCAAATTAAACGAATTTATGACCAATGCCAAGGTAAAATGCCAGAGGATGAGATGCTGAAGAACAAAATACTTCCAATGTTTCCCCCTGTTTTCCACAAATGGTTCTTGACAACATTTTCTGAGCCTGCTGCATGGTTCAGGGCACGTGTTGCTCATGCTCAGACGACTGCTGTTTGGTCCATGGTTGGGCATATTGTGGGACTGGGTGACCGGCATGGTGAAAACATTCTTTTTGATTCTACCAGCGGTGATTGTGTTCACGTGGATTTCAGTTGCTTATTTGACAAAGGTTTGCAATTGGAGAAACCCGAGCTCGTTCCTTTCAGGCTGACACAGGTAAGAGAAGCTCATAATTGGATGATATAATGTTATTAAAAAAAAAAAGGATAATATATGCTAATACCATATTTTATTTTATCTTTTCCTTTGAGGAGGCGTAGATATTGTTGTCAATATTTAATTTTAGATAAAGGGAGAAGAAGAAATAAAAAAAAAGTCTTCGGAATAATGATTATGGCATTGACACAAAAGTCAAAGTACTAACTCTTATATTTATAATGGTCTCCTAATTATAATTAAATAGGAAACAAATCATGATAATATCATACATCTTATTTCCCCAAGCAACGAAGATCATGCACTTGCACAAGTTTTGGAAGCATGTAATACGGAAAATTTTCATCACTACTTATCAGTAAAGATTAAATTTATATACTTCATTCTGGCAACACTTTATCACACTTGATGCTAATTTTTTTTGTTCCCATGTGTACGAATGCTGACTTCTTGGTTCTCCATGATTCTGCAATAAAATCTACAGAACATGATTGATGGCTTAGGCATCACTGGATATGAGGGTATCTTCTTGAGGGTTTGTGAAATCACACTTTCTGTACTGAGGACACATAGGGAGACTCTCATGAGTGTGCTTGAAACTTTTATCCACGATCCTCTCGTGGAATGGACAAAAACTCACAAGTCCAGTGGCATAGAAGTTCAGAATCCACATGCACAGGTATGATAATAAGCTTTTGTTTACAAGAATGGCTCTAAATCAACTGCTTCTGAAAAGTGAATTTTAGTTCATTGCTTCATTGGGAATACAATGACAACTAAGCTTTTTTCTCTAAATGAGATCAATCAACTACATGGCTCAATTATTTCCTTGGGAATAGTTTATGTTAAATTCTTGAGAAGTTTCAATGTTTGTGTTTTATCTTTTATTCCTTTTAGTAGATGGCCTATTTTCTTGGTTATGGTTTGCGAAAGACTAAAGCAGTTAAAATAATTGTTGTAATAATTTTTTTATGGAGTTTATTTTCAGCGAGCCATTAGTAATATCGAGGCAAGGTTAGAAGGAGTGGTTGTTGGTGTTGGAGCTGCACCGTCATTACCTCTAGCTGTAGAAGGTCAAGCTCGTAGGCTAATTGCTGAAGCAGTTTCTCACAAGAATCTAGGAAAGATGTATATATGGTGGATGCCTTGGTTTTGAAGATTTCGAGAAGATCTTCACATATTGATTCAGACAGGTATGATGTCATTAGTTTCATTTTGATTCTCAGTGTAATTGCTGAATGTTGTTTATGTTTTTATCCATAGAAGAGATGTAGAGACACAAGCAGAAAACTGAGGAAGGAATGGATCAAGCTTATCTTATTTTGGTCAAACGGAGTCTTGGACTGTGGGACCATTGGAGCTGAATGCATAAAGTAAGCATTTAAGCAGAAATATTGTCGTAGTCATGGGGTTGGGCTAAGTGCCTGTTTGGAAAAAAAAAAATGGAGATTCGCGGTGATGACGCCCGTCCTTCAAACTCATAGTGAAATTGGCCTGGGATGCGAGACAATCAATACTGACCGTTGTGGATCCAAAGTCCCTTCAAGCTGCGGCTGAATGAAACTGATGCTACATAGTTGCAACTGTTTGTGCTCTGCTTCACAAGGATCCATCTTATGGAAGCATGTTTTAGAGATGAAAGTACAATGCATATTCTTTGTATATGAATCCTTGTTTGCGTTGGTCGTTGTGGCATGAGCAGTTCCAGTTCAACATTGTGGCCCTGAAGTTTATTAATAGAATATGATGTGTATATAGGTGCATAAATTCCATTGCATATTAATGTGACCAAATAAAATTTGCTCACGTCATGTCATATTTTTCCTCTTTGGGGCCACAAACGAAGAATAGTACTAAATAATATAACTTGCGTGGAAATGCAAAAAAGAGCTAAATTCTGCAGTGCGAAACTTTGTTGTCAAGATTCAGTAAATAAAATATACCATACTTGGATGATTAAAGTTTCATGTCGTTAAACAATTAAGGTGTCATCCAAGTTAAAAATATATTCAATTTGTCAATGATAAGGAATTCTGTTCAGAACATATCTTATGGTGTCATCGTTGGATAGTGTTCTCTATATATAAAGTTAATTCATCATCTTCACATCACAGAATTTTGGAAACTATAAATCAGTAACCTCCTTCCAACCTGTATGTTTTAACCATGTCCGACTCCGAATCAACCACTCCTTCAATTACCGCACCAGTTCAACCGGAAGTGAACATTCCTGCGGGTATGATTTTTATAAACATTTCAATTTCTTTATCATTCTATACAACTCTCATTTCACCTGCCATTTGACTGGTTGAACCAAATACCTATGTAGTAAGATTTGCTTGCATGCATGTGAAATTTTTTACACTGTTATTAAATATAATTTAAATCATAAAAAATATATGTTTGATAAAAAAAATCTAGTAACAAGTTATATATATATATATTTGTTTTTTTTAATTATCACATGATCATTTAAAAAAATCGTATGAATTTATGATTGTATAGTTAAGATTTAGCTCTCTAACTATTTCAGTTAAAACTTATCTAATTTGATAGTTCCATATATATATATATATATATATATATATATATATATATATATATAATTATCACATGATCACTTAATAATACTATTATATATATAAAAAAAATTAATAACGTGTATACCTTTCAACTTCGGCTCTTGATTACTGTTCCCAAAACTGATCTTGGTTTAGTTTATTATATTTCGTGATCTTACGTCGTCCTCTATTTTATTCGAGTTGATAAAAATGGATAGTTGATTATGTAGAGTTTGATAAAATTATACTAATAGGCAAAATAGCCTAATGAGTAATGACTAATAGGTATATGGTTAGTTTATTCACATGTACTAACATCTTTATTTTTTTATTTTTTTAATTGTACTGATAACATCTTTGTTAAAAATGTGCAGCTAGACAACTTGGGGAAGAACCAAGGCATACTGAATCTCAAGAACCTTTTCCACGAGGATCGGACAGTATGTATTTTTATGTACTTTAAGATTTAACATTAAGAGGAAACTAAGTTTAGAGATTAAATTAAAAATTTATGTTCAATTCCACGTTCACAATTGTATAATAATTTTTATCTAGAATATATATATATATATATATATATATATATATATATATAGACTATGATATATGAAGTGTGTGCACAGGAGCATATAAAAAGCGTATTTGTACGGCAGCTGCAACAGGGGAGTGGAAAACAGCTTCATCGTACGATAAAACTCATCCTGATTGGATATGTACTCCCTTAACTATGGATAAAGACACAGCTCTTCATATTGCTGTCAGAATGGAACAAATTAAATTTGTAAAAAATTTGGTCCAACGTATAAGCAAAAAAGACATGGAAACTCGTAGGGTTGATGGAAATAATGCCCTTTGTTTAGCTGCAATTTCAGGGAATGTGAAAATTGCTGAAATTTTGTGTCATAAGAATCCAGAGTTGGTATGCATTAAAGGGCACAAAGATAATTTTCCAATTCAATTGGCATCATCAGCTGGACAACATCGTATGGTGAAATTTTTGCTTGATAGGACTCTACAAGACAATCACATTAACAATTTGTCATTTGAAGATATAGTTAAACTATTTTTCTTAACCCTTACCAACAACTTTTATAGTACGTGAGATTCTCATTGCTTTTTGTTTAGCTATTTTAGTTCAATTTGTTACGATTTATTTTTAAAAATAATTACTTTTTTAACAAAACAATATTTTTTAAGATTTTTCATCTATTTGTTATAACTTTTAAAAATAAAAATAATCTAAAATTGTTTTCAGTAGTTTTTCATAATTTTTTTTTATAATTGGTTTCTCTCACTAGTTTAAACATAATAATCTGAAACATTAATTTTAAGAGTTGATTCAATTTAAAATTAAAATCCAGTTTAATTAATTAGCATGTGATTTATAAGTAAATTCTAAATACACTAGTAATTACAATTTATTTTTCACATATTTTCTTTGTTCAACTTGGATTTCATAATATTACAATAAATTATTTATATTTTTCAATATATTTATTTTGTCAACACAGCTGAGGCAAAGAGTTTATTGGATTTAAATCCAAAACTTACTTGTATAGAAAATGAAGATGAGATAACTGCCTTACAATTACTTGCTCAATCATGTTAGCTCTCTCTCACCTTAATTACACTTTTGTGGTGTTTTCTTTTATATATATATTTTTGTCCTTTCAATATTTTTGTATCACAATAATTTTTTTAACAAGCCAAAAAGAATATATTAATTATAACATTGCTCTACGCACAATCGCACATGATAAGATGTGCCTAAAATAGACACACACAAAAATGTTACAAAAGCATTTCCTCAATCATCAACCTACCCCCAACACCCACAAAAACCAAAAAACCCACTACAATAATGTCATAATAGCCACACTTAATGTCAAATATATTGAAAGTACCGATTAGATATCCTTAGCTAAAACCTTTTATACATGCATTTTAAGTCAACCCATAATAAAAGTTTGAAATTTTTAATCATGAGATCTACATTTAAAGTTTGTTGGTTTTTTGATTTCTATATTGCCTAAATTGTCAATAATCAAACTATGTTAATTTTTTCTCAGTTCATACATTTACGGAAAAAAAATCATTAAATTAATATCAATAAAAAAATAAACGATTAACTGTTTCAATTTAACCATAATCATTTGCATATAATTTATTTTGAAACAAACTCCAAGTAAGTAAAGAGTTGACATATTTTAGATGACAGACCAAATTATTAATAATTAGATTATTGAATTAATAATTATAATATATATTGATCAAAATGACTACCAACTCATTTAAATATTTACAATCAATACAGCCTCTCACAAGCATGCTTCTGGTTATAGAGAACTTTTAGATTTGTTGTTTATGAGGATAGAAGAAAAAGAAGATCAATTTGTACAATCTATACAAACTCAAAAAGCAATGTTTGAGGCAGCAAAATCAGGAAACACCACAATTTTAGAGTTAATCTTCAACTATAATCCAAATCTATTCATGGAAATAGATGATGAAGGACATAACATACTTCAGATTGCTATCTCATATAGAAAAGGAAATGTATACCATCTAATATTTGAGAAGGGTTCATATAAGAATGTTTTGATGCAACATATTGATAAAGAGGGAAACAATGTTCTTCACTTGGCTGGAAAGTTTGCATTGGAAGAAAGATTTGGATCCCCCACACATCAATCTCTTATTTGCAGTGAAGAACTATGGTTTAAGGTACATTATATCTTGTTTATGTCAACATTTCTCTATGATTTCTCTTTTTATTTAGTGAAATTGTGTTATGTGGACACATTTTTAAAGTAGTATATTATATTGAAATTAAAAAAAGCTATTAATAGATTCCTCTCAATTTAATGAAAACTTTTATTTGGAAAGAGAGAGTAAAATTAAGACTCATAAAATAATAGTATAATATCATTTTATAAATTTAATTCATATACGTAAGGTTAATATAAAAAAATTACAATTAATGATAACTTGTAAAAAGAATTTGAATTTAATCATAATAGTTTTAAAGTTACACGTATAATCGATATTTTTTATAAGATTGATCGCAATTTATTATTAATGTAAAATTTTATACATCAACAATGTATCAAAATTAAATTAATATTTTAATTAAAAAAATTAAAAATACAATTTATTAATTTGAAATTGTGACCACAACAACATTATAGAAAATGTAATTTTGTATTTATTATATGAATATTAATTATGTACAGGAAGTGGGGCAGATAGTTCCTCATGCATTCAGAAACATGAAAAATAATAAAGGTGAAACCCCAATGGATTTATTTTATAGAAAACACAAAAGATCATCTGAAAAAGCAATAGAAGAAGTGAATGGAATAGCAAATACTTTTATAGTAGTTGCAACTCTACTTATCACACTAGGAATAACAGGAGCACTAACAATTCGTACAAATAATATTAGTTCAAAGTCACTATTATTTTGTGATCAAAACATATGGTACATGATATTTCTTTTATCAATTGGAATTGGAGTGAGTTTTTGTGGAGCATCACTACTTCAATTTACATCGGTTATACTCCCTTCAACTTGGAGATCAAAAGGAGATTATGTCTATTCGAGGATAATAAGGATGTCATTTGGTTATTTGTTTCTTTATGCCTCAGCTGTATTCATGGGTATGTTTTCTACTATGTCTGGGGCTATTTTGGTCTATAACTTCCTTCCAGCTTGGGTCTTTGTGTTCCTTATTCCACTTATTATCATTCCAGCAATCTTCTTTATTTCATTTTCATATAAAGCTTTGTATGTCTCTGGAAGATTGGTATTAGAGTTTTGTCAAGAACGTCTAGACATCGTTCTCTTTAGAGAACACCGCCCTCTTAATTACTTGGAATAAATTAATATATATAGTGTGTGTGTCATGTAAAATAAAATTTATTTTTTGTTATTTTTAAGTGATGATATGTAAAATATATAAATCTGTAACTTTTTTTGTTTGTTGATTTATTTAAATAATAAGTCATTTTTATATGTATTTAGTTTTTCATTTATTTATGATTTTGTGGTTTGAATATGATATGGTATTGTATTTTTTTGTTTTGTTGATATTATTTGTTTTTTTGTTTTAGTGTGGTACTTTTAAAGTCATATGTAGTTACCACAATTATTAATATCATTAAATGACTATTAATTTCAAACAAAACAGATATCACATATAGTTGAATATGAAGTTGATAAAATGATTGGTATCACGTGAAATTTCAATATAAAGTTATTGATTTTGTTTTTGTTTTTTTTTTGTTTTAACTATACGTGGAAATATTTTATACAACATAAATTTTGGTTGACTTTAATCAATTTACTATTTTTTTAATGATATATTATTTTATCATTAATAAAATACTCTCTCCAATTTCGAATGTAAGTAAAAAAAAATAATTTTGTATGATCTACAATATAAACAATTTTGAACAATATTTATTATATTAAATCTTTTTATTCATCATACCCTTAATTTAATTTAAAATTTTCTATTTTTAATTTCAATATCATAATTAATACATTTATGTTTTTAAAGTATTCTAAAAATAATTTTAAAAGTTAATTTACTTAGTTTTTTAATACCAACAAAAAATAGTTCATTCCTTAATATTGTATATAGACTTCCGCAACGAGAGGAGGCGGGAGAATATTTGCCTTCCCACCACTCAATCCGACTATTTAGAGAAAATTAACATCCGCTCTTGTTTTTAGCCAAATATCAAATTTTGATTCGATCTTGTTTGCAACGGTTTCAAATTTTTCTATAATAAAATAATAATTATTAGATAATAATAAAATTAAAAAAAGATATTTTTTATAGTGATGAAATTATAATTTTTAATATTTAAAAAATATTAAGTATATTCAATATGTGTATATATATAAAATTTAAAAATAACAGTAATATTACTAACGGAACAATTCAGATGCGGGTGAATATCAACACAACACTCGTCTCTACTCTCAAATTTTAATTGTGGGAAAATTCGTATATGCACTTGCATCTAATCAAAGTAGATTTTCTTCATCCAAATCAATACGATTTCAATTAAATACTCGCATATACAAGTTATGTTGTTATCTCTAATTATATATTTTTTTCTTCTTAAATATAGAATTGGAGGAAGTATAAATTTTATGTTAAAAAAAAAAAGATATTGTTATCTTTTGATTTGCATTGTTGCATTTATGGATTCTTTGGTCGATTTCCCATTAACTAGAGCAACTTCATTTTCTTTTATGTATCTTATTAATTGACAGTGACCAATGATATGCGTAATATTAATTACAAAGTATATTTAAAAATACATTACTACTATTTTATCAAAAATTTAACAACCAGAATTCAATAGCAAAAAAGATAAAAGTAACACTCATAATAAAGAGAATATCAAATGAGCCAAATGGTCTACATATAAACCTACATATAAATTAAATAACCCTGTATAATTACAATCAAATGATTAAGTATATGTATATCTATCACATTGAAATGCATTAATTAATTTCAGAACTAGTAACTATTATACGAGTAAAACTAACACATGAGAGACAAATTATAATATTTTTAAATTGAGTTAAGGCTCAAATTATTTATAGTAATTTGAATTTAAATCATGGATGGAACCATTCTAATTTATATTTTACTTTACCATTGAACTTTATATTGTCATATTTCTTGACGGTAAAAACTGAAAAAAATTTCTAGAAAAAAAAACTAAAAATTAACTCATAAATATTTACAATCAATGCTAGCTTTTGAAAAATAGTTTCCTCGTTACAAAGATTTTATAAGTTTGTTGTTCGATGGAATCGAAGAGGAAGAAGATAAGTTTCTATAATATAAAAAAACATCAAAAATAATGTTTGATGCAACACAAGTAGCAAATATCTTTATTTTGGAATATATTTTCAATTACAATATAAATATATTTGTGGAAGTAAATAATGAAGGGCACAACATACTTCACAAAGCTATTTTAAATAGACAAGAAAATGTGTACGATCTAATATTGAGTATGGGTTCAAACAAGAATGTTTTAGTGCAAATTATTGATCGCGGAGGAAACAATGTTCTTCACTTGGTCGGAAAGCTAATTGCATCTTAAGGAAGATTAGGATCACCACAATTACATCAAGATCTTATTTGGGAAGAAGAGAAATGGTTCAAGGTACATCATTAATGACCATCTATTTCGATATTTGTGCAAGTATATAAATTTTAATTTAAGCAAACTATTTTATTTGTATGGGTTTTAATAACATAGTTGTTTTTTTTTTAACTAACATCATAAAAGATAGTATGTACAATTGATAAATGATCTGGTGGATGAATTCACATTTAAGACAACTAAATCAAACCATAAAATAAAATAAAGGTTAAATTACATCAGTGGTCCCTTAACTTAATTTCAGGTGACATTTTAGTCATTTATCTTCTTTTTTTTTCCGAGTTGGTCCTTTATTTTAGTTTTAAGTGACAATTTGATATTTTATGTTTTCAAATTTCAACAATGTTATCATTTTTTATACAAAAATCGAAAAAAATCATCAAATTTTTCAACCAAAACCCATAAAATTGATAATCATCTTCAATCTAATGCAAATTTTATCAAATTCATAACTCAAATATTCAAATACACTCATATTTTCATCTCCAACAACATCAAATAAAGAATGAAAATATGAGTTTATTTCAAGATTTAAGTTATGAATTTGATTAAATTTGTATTTTATTGAAGATGATAATGAATTTTATGAGTTTTGTTTAAAAAATTTGATGATTTTTTTGAATTTTTGTAAAAAAAAAAAAGGACAACATTGTTGACATTTTAAAACATAAAATATCAAATTGTCACTTAAAATTAAAATAAAGGATCAACTCGGGAAAAAAAAAAGATAAAAGACTAAAACGTTACCTGAAATTAAGTTAAGGGACCACGAATGTAATTTAGCCTAAATTAAATAATCTAATCGGAATGAGAAAAATAAGATAAGAGACAAATTTGAAGATTTTTCTTCTCCAAAATGATGCAGAACTCATTAGAGCTATCAAATTTAAGTAGGTCCACATTGTCAACCTGGTTAACCCGTATTTCAGGTTGGAATCCTTAATTACATGTTTTGAAACAATGGAACCATTTTAGTTTAACATGATTGATCTGTTGGACCAAAATTTGCCACCTTTTATACAAAATTTTAGTAATTTACTTATTAAAAACTCAAACTTTAACACATTTGATGTGATGTGTTTAAGATTCTAATGGAGTGCATGAGTGGGAAAATGGATTATCTCAATCTAATGGAGTGCATGATCACCATTGGTGATCACTAGGGAGCATCCCAAGTTCCTCTTACCATTGACGATCATTGCTATACCTAACACTTTGATGTAAAAATCATATATATATGTTAACTTCCACATAATTTATTTTAGCAATTGGATGTGGAGTGAGCTTGTGTGCAACATCTATGCTTCTCCAAAACTCAATTGTGCTTCCATCAACATAGAGAAGAAAACACGGTTATGTCACAACTAGATTATCTAGGATGACACTTGGATATTTGTCCCTATATTCTGCTTTTCCTAATATTTTTATGCTTTCTATTTTTTCGGGTGCCATTTTGATATATAGTTTTTTCCCACTTGGGTGTTTTATGCTATTGATGTATTCAATGCTATTCCATTTGTCTTGTATATTATTCTTTTTTATTATCCTTTATCTATTTATGTGGGCTCTAAACTAGCCTCCTACCAGAAGGTACTGCTACAATTATGTCAAAATGATGATACAATGTGAGAGTGGTCCTTTTTAATTACTTGTGTTGGATTATTCAAATTAGACAATCTTGTACTTTGTGAGAAAATTATGATAAATTTATAATAATAATTGTCTTATATATTTTGTAATTATTACCTCTTTTGAGTATTTCATTTGAATGTTCCTCAATTGATCCATTAAACAAAACTAAATAGGAGTTATGGATAAAGAGAAATGATAACGGTACGTATTAATGATTCAAATATTGAAATTTTATTTTAAAAATATTTAATTATATTTTTAAAAATATTTTATAATTATTAAAATGATTTTTAAAAATAAAAATTATATTTTTTAATCAGAAATAATATAATAATAAATTTATTCCACGTCAGCGTCTGCCACATCAGCTATTTCTTGACACGTCATTAAAAAAATGACACCTCATGCTGATTTGGCCTCAAATTCAGTTTGGGGGACTAAAACTGGGGACAAACAAAATGGAGGGACTACTTTCAATTTTCACCTATAATAGGGAGACCAAAAGTACAATTAAGCCTATTTTTTAATATATTCATTTATATATATATATATATATTATAATTTTAAATAAATTTATATATTTTAATAATTGAAAGTAACTTTTTTTTTAATAATTTTTCATATATTCGTATTTTATGATTATTTTTATTAAATGTATTTTCTGTTAAATAAAAAATATATTTTTATTTTATAAAATATTACTAAAAAAATAGATTGACGGAAATAAATTATAAACGGATTGACATTAATGAGTAATTGAATTTTTGACGTATAAAATCACTACTCACAATAATCACCATAAGTGGAATAATATAATTGTCCATAAAAAATATGATTAAATATAGAGCATTTATGTTGATATTTAGGAGTGATTAGTCGGATTTTTTTATTGAATTTAATGATTAATAATATAAATTATTAATATTAGTAAATGACTAATAATATTATAAAATAATTTATAAATTTATTATAAAATAACTTATAAAATAATTTGATAATAATATAAATTATAAATTATTATCAAATTGTAAAATAATTTATAAATAATAAATATATTATAAATAATTGTAAAATAATTTTATTATTTATAAATTTATTATAAAATAATATTATTAGATAAATAGCATTTATGTTGATATTTAGGAGTGATTAGTCGGGTTTTTTTATTGAATTTAATGATTAATGTTGAGACAAAATCTCTTAATTGATTTTAATGATAACAAAATTGCTTAAAGATTATGATTGTGATTAATGACTAACATGTGCTCTTGAGTGTATTCATACAAGAAGATAGGTTGTTAATCATTAAAGCAAAAGGAAGTAAAATATATTTGAAATCTGAGGATGGAAATTGCTGCAAACGCGAGGATGGAACTTGCTGCAAATGTGAGGATGAAAATTGATAACCGAGGATGGCTTGCAATTTGAAAAAACTCCAGATCTGGACAATCTGATCTATCACCAATACAAATGTGTTTATTCAAATGCATAAGATGAATAAACAAAGCATTTAAAATCAAGAGTCAAAAGGTCAAAAGGAAAAAGATGAATATAGCTATATCTAGTATATAGAGGATGGCAGCATAGGCCGAGGATAGGTCAGAAAAAGTGAAAGCAACTTTTCAGGCGTGTGCAAAGGCTAAAATCAGATTATTAAATGTGTTTGCATGAATATATGCATGTAGAAGTCAAGTTGAAGAAAGGCAACTTGAAACAAGCCAAAAATGGAAGATCACATGTGAAGGCTAAAGTAGCTTTCTCTCTCTTGTCAACATCACCTCAAAAGGTGAAACCAACCTAGACCTTAAAGTCTACGAAAAATGCAGCTCACATGGTCAAATAACAGCTGTACATTGCTGGAAAAAGAGAATTCACAAGGACTTGCCAAGATCAAGTTACAAGAAAGGTGAGGATGGCTGCAATGGCAATTCCGTAAATATGATGAAAGACTTGGAATATTTGAAAAACAACTCCAACGGTCATGAAGGGCTTGGATCTCTATAAAATGCAAACAAGCTTTCCAATGGAAAAAACACAACACACTTGCATAAAAAGATCAAGCATCTTAAAGCTATCAAGAGCAAAAACACCCTTTCTTCTTACTTTCTTTGATCCTACACTATATCTTTGTAAATCCTTTGAGAAAGTATTAAGTATCAATCACTCTTATATCACTTTGTAATTTCCTAGTGAGTTACACTTGGAAATATTCGGAAATTGATTGTAAGCTTGGTGAAGCTTGAGAATACACGATTTATAATTGTCCTCGGGTTGAGGTTCGATCTGTTTGAAAGTTAGTGAAATCTCACAAGGGTGTGAGGACTGGACGTAGCCATCTTTGGGTGAACGAGTATAAAATTGTGTGTGTGTCTATCTTATTCTACTCCTAATCTTTGGCTCAACTTAGATCAAACGATTTGAAAAATCTCATCCTCGAGCTAACCATCCTCGGCGAGAGGATAGTTTTTAAAACACTTCGAAATTATTTTTAAACAGCAAAATCCCTATTCAACCCCCCTTCTAGTGATATTTGGCTACATCAATTGGCATAAGAGCAAGGTTCTCAAAAAAATACACCTAACAGTGTAAGAGAAAAAGATCCAAAAAGAAAAATGTCAACAACATGTGGTATGTGGTGGAAAATGGAAAATGGTACAGATTACTATCACTGGAAAGGTAAGATGAGGCTATTTCTCATATCACAAAACAACAACATGTGGTCTGTGGTGGAAAATGGAGATCATGTCATTAGAACCAACAACACAGATGCAACCTCCGATGAGAAACCTCAAGCACAATAGACGGCGGATGAAAATGCAAAGGTACTCCTAAACTCTAAAGCTCATTTATTTCTAACGTGTGCTTTGAGTAGGGAAGAATATGATAGAGTTGAAGAGTGCAAAAACGCTAAGGAGCTTTGGGATACTCTAAGGATCCATCATGAAGGATCTAGCCATGTAAAAGAAGCAAGGATAGATATGGGAGTAAGAGATTTCGATCTATTCGAAATGAAGGAGGAGGAAACTATTGATGAAATGTTCTCAAGGTTAACAACCATATTAAACAACTTGAGATCTCTTGGAAAGGTATACTCCGTTCATGAAAGAATAAGAAAAATCCTAAGAAGTTTACCAAAAGAATGGAGGCCAATGGTAACTGCCATTACAGAAGCAAGAGATTTGACCAACATGAAATTAGAAGATTTGGTTGGAACTCTAAGAGCTCATGAACCATTGTTGTTGGCGGACAAACCAAACAAAAAGGGAAGAATGATTGCTCTAAAAACCAGCCAAACAGAAAGTTCATCTTCCAAGAAGAATGAAGATGGCATAACAAAGGAAAATGCAGAGTATCCTCTGTCTGAGGATGAGGATGAACTCACTCTGCTTTCTAGAAGACTACAGAGGATGATAAACAGAAGAGGACAGAATAGAGGATCCCCTCAAAAAGAAAAAATTGACAAAAGTCAAATAACTTGTTATGGATGCAACAAGATAGGACACTACAAAACTGAGTGTCCTCTCAACAAAAGGAACTCTAGAAAATTTCCATACAAAAACAAATCCATGATGATTACTTGGGATGATAGTGACGAGTCATCCTCGGAGCAAGAAAAGGAAGAAGAAGCCAACCTATGTCTCATGACAAAATCAGAAACTGAGAAGGTAAGTACTACTAATCTATGTCCTAATTGTGAAGAATTAGAAATTTAATTTGATAGCCTCTTAAATGACTCAAACACTTTATCTCAAACATGTATATTTCAAAAAAACCAACTTGTTGAGATAAAGAGACAAAATGAGGAGCTTCGGAAAAAGAATGATGAATATGTTAAAATTATTCAAGATTTGCAGCAATCTCAATTTCAAAATTCTGAGAAACAAAAATTTTTAAACAAGAAAATAGTTGAAACTCATCCTCCTGACGAGGATGCAGAAAAGGAAATTTTGAAAACTGAGGTTAGAGAACTAAAAAATGATATTTCCAACTTTGTCAAATCTACAGAAACATTTCAAAAGATTATGGGGTCTCAATCTGGAATATTTGACAAGGTTGGTATTGGTTTTAAAAGCTCTCAAAAAAAAAGTTATATGAAAACTTTTTCTTGCCTAAAAAACTAGAGGATAGGCCGAAATGCACATTTTGCAAAAAATTTGGGCATACCTCTAAAATTTGTCATGCTAAGAGGAAAGCTAATAATATAAAGTCAGCTTGTTCATTCTGTGGTAAACATGGGCATCATGATTCTATTTGCTTTCATAAAAGAAATGTCCTCACAAGAGGAAAAACTAACCAACAAGGACCCAAAGCTATATGGGTACCTAAGTCTCTTTTAAACTCTAAAACAGGTTCATCCTCTAATCAACAAAAGAAAGCCTTGGTACTTGGACAGTGGTTGCTCACGGCATATGACGGGAGATAAGCACTGCTTCATGTCATTAGAAATAAAGAATGGAGGATCAGTCACATTTGGTAATAATGATAATGCTCAAATAAAAGGAACAGGTATTATTGGTAAGAATAATTCTGCAAAAATTGAAAATGTTCAATATGTGGATGGCTTAAAACATAACTTGCTAAGCATTAGTCAATTATGTGATAGTGGTTTTGAAGTTATTTTTAAGCCCACTCTATGTGAGGTTAAACACTCATCCTCGAGTAGAGTTTTCTTTTCCGGAATTAGAAAAAAGAATTTATATGAACTTTATCTTGATGATTTACCCACTAATTCTTGTTTTGTCTCTATTGAAAAAGATAAATGGATTTGGCACAAACGAGCGGGTCACACAAGCTTAAACACTATTTCTAAATTAGCAAATTTAGAATTAGTAAAAGGTCTTCCAAAAATTAATTTTGAAAAAGACAAAGTTTGTGAAGTTTGTGTAAAAGGAAAACAAGTTAAAAGTAGTTTTCACTCTACAAACTTTGTTTCAACAAATCATCCTCTTGAACTTATTCGCATTGATCTTTTTGATCCTATCAAAACTCCAAGTCTTAGTGGAAAAAGATATGGTTTTGTGATTGTTGATGATTTTTCTAGTTTTACTTGGGTTCTATTTTTAAAACATAAAGATGAAGCCTTTGAGGCATTCCACCATTTTTGCAAAAAGATTCAAAATGAAAAAGGATCAAAAATTATCTCGGTGAGAAGTGACCATGGAGGTGAATTTAAAAATGAATCTTTTAAAAATCTTTGTGAAGAAAATGGTATTTCACACAACTTTTCTTGTCCAAGAACTCCCCAACAAAATGGGGTTGTTGAAAGGAAAAATAAAACTTTACAAGAAATGGCTAGAACTATTTTAAATGAAGCCAACATTGAAAAATATTTTTGGGCCGAAGCCATCAACACTGCTTGTTATGTTTCCAATCGTGCATCCATTAGAAAAATTTTAAACAAAACTCCATATGAATTATGGAAGGGGAGAAAACCAAATATTTCCTATTTTCATATATTTGGGTGTTATTGCTACATTCTAAATAATAAGGAAATTTGGGAAAGTTTGATCCAAAATCTGATAAAGGAATTTTTCTACGATACTCCACAGCGTCAAAAGGTTATAGAATATATAATCTTAGGACTCAAACTGTGGAGGAATCCATGCATGTTATTTTTGATGAGTTTGATGACTTGTGTTTAGAAAAATTGGATAAAAATGAAGAAGATGAACAGTCAACATCTCAAGTACCCGGTCCTCACGGAGAGGATGAGTCTGACCCAACCTCTCAGCAACTTCCAAGAGGATGGAAAACAGTCACACATCATCCTCCAGATCTAATCATTGGGAATACTGAGGATGGCGTTAGAACCAAAAACTCTCTAAGGGAAAGCACTACCAACATGGCCATGATATCACAAGTTGAACCCAAAACGATTGATCAAGCTATTGGTGATAAATCATGGGTTGAAGCTATGATGGAAGAACTCTCTCAATTTGAAAGAAACAAGGTATGGAATCTTGTACCCCATCCTCTGGACAAATCTATTATTGGGACTAAATGGATATTTAGAAACATATTAAATGAGGATGGAGAAGTCATTAGAAATAAAGCAAGACTAGTGGCTCAAGAGTATAATCAACAAGAAGGAATTGATTATGATGAGACGTTCGCACCCGTGGCAAGACTTGAAGCAATAAGAATCCTCTTAGCTTATGCTACTCATAAAGGTATAAAGCTATTTCAAATGGATGTAAAAAGTGCCTTTTTGAATGGGTTCTTAAATGAGGAAGTGTATGTTCGTCAACCTCCTGGGTTTGAGGATGAGAAGCGGCCAAACCATGTGTTCAAACTCTCAAAAGCTCTTTATGGTTTAAAGCAAGCTCCTAGAGCTTGGTATGAGAGGTTAAGTTTTTTTCTAAAAGAAAATGGATTCATTAGAGGACAGATTGATACTACTCTTTTCAAGAAGACACTTGAAAAGGATTTATTGATTGTTCAAATATATGTCGATGACATTATATTTGGATCTACAAATGAAAAGATGTGTAAAGATTTCTCAAATCTCATGCAAAGTGAATTTGAGATGAGTATGATGGGGGAATTGAAATTCTTCCTTGGTCTACAAATCAAACAACGAGAGGATGGTATTTTTATATCACAAGAAAAATACACAAAGGATTTGCTCAAAAAATATAACATGAGTTCAGTCAAGAGTATGGGAACTCCTATGCACCCATCCTCCATACTCCACAAAGATGATGAAGGAACTCCAATTTCTGAAAAGGAGTACATAGGAATGATAGGATCCTTGTTGTATTTAACAGCAAGCAGACCGGACATAGTCTTTGCAGTCGGTCTTTGTGCAAGATTCCAATCCTCTCCTAAAGAATCTCATCTCACAGCTGTAAAAACAATCTTTAGATACCTTGTTGGCACTATAAATCTGGGAATATGGTACAAGAAGTGTTCCAATTTTGACCTCATAGCCTATTGTGATGCGAACTACGCGGGAGACAAAGTTGAAAGAAAAAGCACGAGTGGGGCTTGCCAATTTCTTGGAAAATCACTAATAAGTTGGTCATGCAAGAAGCAAAGCACCATTGCTCTTTTAACCACTGAAGCAGAGTATGTATCAGCCGCTCAATGTTGCTCACAACTACTATGGATCAAAAATCAACTTGAGGATTACTCACTAAGGTACACAAAAATTTCCATCCTTTGTGATAATACAAGTGCAATAAATCTTTCTAAAAATCCTATTCAACATTCTAGATCTAAGCACATTGAAATTAAACATCATTTTATAAGAGATCATGTGCAAAAAAGGGATTTAGAACTGATTTTTATTGACACTGAGAATCAACTAACAGATATTTTTACCAAACCTCTCCAAGAGGATAGGTTCAAAAAGATCTTGGAGGAACTCTCAATTCTTAACTTGTCTGAAATTAATTGATTTATGTTGAGTGTGTTCCTTTATTATTTTATTAATTTTTTATTAAAAATTAATCCAAAAATATATGATGTTTCATTTAAATTTGAATATTCACTTTGAGTATAAACCTGAGAGGACAGCAAAACCACGAGAGGACGGAATGTCCTTATTGGTGAAAATTCACGTGACCTGTCAGACTAGGAAGAGAGCACGCGCCTCTCTATTCCATTGGTCAAACCGCGTGGCGCATGCCTCCGTGATTCACGCCGTGCATTCAATGCAGAAACCGCTACGTGTTCCCAGTTGTCCAGATCATCATCACGCTAGGTCCTAGGCATGCGTCGCATTAAATTTTTTCCATTCTCTCACACGTTTCCTCCCACGCTCATCTGCACAACTTCCATCTCTCTCTCTCTTACTCTTCCATCCTCTATCTCTTTCACTCATCATTCATCCGTTCAAAACCATCTTTTTACCCAGCAGTTTCTTCCTACACCATTTTTCTTCAATGGCTCGAACCAAAGTAACTGCAAAACGTAAAATAGCTTATCAAGAAGAAGAAGAAAATCAAGATGTTTACTCAAGCACGGAATCCGACTACAATGGAGAAACCCAATCTGAAGGAACTTCTCTGTCCATCATTCCTTCTTCTCAGCCTTCCAAAAGTTCCTCTTCTCCTTCATTCACTCCAAAACGTTTGAAGAACTCATCTTTCTCAGGACCGATAAGACGCTCCTCCAGAATCATGTCCGGAGCTGTTTCATCAACAAAGGCAATCCCTCAAGACAATACATTTTATATCATCCACTCTGATGACTAAGAGGAAACTCGACCCTCAGAACCTCCACAACAGCCGCCTGCTAAGAAATCCACATCCAAAACCTCAACTCCAAAAAAGGTTAAACCTTTTACTCCAAAACCCACATCTTCATCAGTAAAAATCTGTGACATTACCTCTTTGTTTGATTCGGCTGATATAGAAACAAATTATGTTCAAAAGTGGCAAAGCAAATCTGTTGTAAATGGAAAGATAATTAATTTGGCTGATATCACACAAGGTGGATTTAATGTGTAAGAAATGTTTGATCAACTAGGATGGACTTCATTTTTCAAAATCAATGAGCCTCAATATCCTCGCCTAGTTCGAGCATTCTATGCTGCTGCAAATGGTTCAAAATACTCTACCAGTTTTAGTATGGTGCTAAAAGGTGTTCATATGGAGATAAGCCCAACCACATTATGTCAAATTCTTGACATACGTAATGAAGGAGCTGACCACTTACCAGAAAGATGGTATTCAAAAGGTATCATCACCAGGACCTCTGTTCTTGAAGACATACTCATCAAATCTCTAAAACCTTTAGTGGCTTCTAATCTTCGACCGATCTGTCGTATCCTTCATAACATATGTGTTCACTCTATTACACCCCGAGCTGGCAGCTTTGAGAAAGTCACAGAACTCGATATCATGATCATCCACCACTTAATGACTGCCCCTCCTCTTCACTTAGGAAATGTGATTTTCTGGTTTATGTTGAATGCTGCTTTGATGGCAAGGTCTGCTCCCTATGGAATGTTACTAACTAAGGTTTTCAAATTCTTCAAAGTCCCACTTGATGATGAACCGTGTGTCCATTTCAGTAACACCTTTTCAATCAAAAATATTAAACAAATGAAGTTTAAGCATGAAAACCTCCCTGCCTCCAAGAAAAGAAAAACACGAGAGTCCCCTACTCCCTCTCAGAAATCTGAAACAGCCACCATTCAACCACCACAAGAGGATATGCCATCACCACTCATTCAAGAACCTACCTCTCCACTGCGTAACTCTCCTGCTCATACTCCATCTTTAGGCAATAACTCTCCTACTCCGAATTCACCCATCCAACCATCTTCTCAAGCTTCACCAATCCAAAATCTAACTCCTCCCCATGAAGCCGATCCACTCCCTAAGGATACCTTTACACCAACCCCTCATCATAACTTGGAAGATGGTGAGGAGCTCTATTTTGATCTTAATCTGTCTTATCCTCCCTCTCCTATGCCTATGGATTCTCCTCCAACCATGCAAATGGAAGAGAATGTGACCCTGCAACCAGATCTTTCGCAACAACTTCCTATTCCTCCTGTTGCAGCTCATGTAGAACCTATCCAACCTCTCCTTGAGGTTACAGGTCGGTTCAGTTCCCTTGAATCCTTCTTCACTGCCACAACTCATAACCATTCAAAGGACAAGGCTGGGAGCTCTCAGAATAAGAGTTCCAGTGTAAATGATAAGCCTAAGGATTCGATTCCTAGCACAAGGACTGAGGACAACAACGAACAAAAGCAAATGAACCTGCTAAAATTGATTAGGAAGGGTCAGAAGAAAATCCTTCAAAGCTTCACTCACTTTCAAAATTCATTGGTTTAGTTTGGTCTCATTCTTGAATGGGTTACCAAACACTTGGCTCCCACTATTGCTCCGGGAGATCATCCTCCTGATCTACCAACCCAGCCTTCCTCTGTTGTTCCATCTCCCTCATCTTCCTCAGCCGAGCCTTCCCTATTTGATTAACCATGTGGTTATTTTCTTTTTCCTGCTGCCAAATTTAGGGGGAGAATGATTATGATGATTATGCTTTTTGATTATCTAGTTGTTTGTGTTAAACTGTTTGAATTATTGCGTGGCTTATGCTTTTTGATTAAACTGTTTGAATTATTGTGTTGCTTATAAGTTGAATTATTATGTTGCCTATGAACCCATGTTTATGCTATGTTGAACAGATCTTTAAATTAGTATCTTACTATCATGATGTTTTACATATGGTTAAAATCATGTTATTTCAACACTTTGGCATACATTTAGGGGGAGTAATGATTTTTAGTTTTAAAAATTATTACACATATGATTGAGGGGGAGCATAAACATTTTATCTTTGTCTTATTTAAAATCATAATCTAAAGAATTTTTTCATCATCAAAAAGGGGGAGATTGTTGAGACAAAATCTCTTAATTGATTTTAATCATAACAAAATTGCTTAAAGATTATGATTGTGATTAATGACTAACATGTGCTCTTGAGTGTATTCATACAAGAAGATAGATTGTTAATCATTAAAGCAAAAGGAAATTGATAACCGAGGATGGCTTGCAATTTGAAAAAACTCCAGATCTGGACAAACTGATCTATCACCAATACAAATGTGTTTATTCAAATGCATAAGATGAATAAACAAAGCATTTAAAATCAAGAGTCAAAAGGTCAAAAGGAAAAAGATGAATATAGCTATATCTAGTATATAGAGGATAGCAGCATAGGCCGAGGATAGGCCAGAAAAAGTGAAAGCAACTTTTCAGGCGTGTGCAAAGGCTAAAATCAGATTATTAAATGTGTTTGCATGAATATATGCATGTAGAAGTCAAGTTGAAGAAAGGCAACTTGAAACAAGCCAAAAATGGAAGATCACATGTGAAGGCTAAAGTAGCTTTCTCTCTCTTGTCAACATCACCTCAAAAGGTGAAACCAACCTAGACCTTAAAGTCTACGAAAAATGCAGCTCACATGGTCAAATAACAGTTGTACATTGCTGGAAAAAGAGAATTGACAAGGACTTGCCAAGATCAAGTTACAAGAAAGGTGAGGATGGCTGCAATGGCAATTCCGTATATATGATGAAAGACTTGGAATATTTGAAAAACAACTCAAACGGTCATCAAGGGCTTGGATCTCTATAAAATGCAAACAAGCTCTCCAATGGAAAAAACACAACACACTTGCATAAAAAGATCAAGCATCTTAAAGCTATCAAGAGCAAAAACACCATTTCTTCTTACTTTCTTTGATCCTACACTATATCTTTGTAAATCCTTTGAGAAAGTATTAAGTATCAATCACTCTTATATCACTTTGTAATTTCCTAGTGAGTTACACTTGGAAATATTCGTAAATTGATTGTAAGCTTGGTGAAGCTTGAGAATACACGATTTGTAATTGTCCTCGGGTTGAGGTTCGATCTGTTTGAAAGTTAGTGAAATCTCACAAGGGTGTGAGGACTGGACATAGCCATCTTTGGGTGAACCAGTATAAAATTGTGTGTGTGTCTATCTTATTCTACTCCTAATCTTTGGCTCAACTTAGATCAAACGATTTGAAAAATCTCATCCTCGAGCTAACCATCCTCGGCGAGAGGATAGTTTTTAAAACACTTCGAAATTATTTTTAAACAGCAAAATCCCTATTCAACCCCCCTTCTAGTGATATTTGGCTACATCAATTAATAATATAAATTATTATCATTGGTAAATGACTAATAATATTATAAAATAATTTATAAATATATTATAAAATAATTTGATAATAATATAAATTATAAATTATTATCAAATTGTAAAATAATTTATAAATTATAAATAATTGTAAAATAATTTTATAATTTATAGGGGGTCTGTTTTAAATATATATATATTATAAATAATTGTAAAATAATTTTATAATTTATAAATTTATTATAAAATAATATTATCGAATAGATTTTATAAATTTATGACTAATAATATTATAAAATAATTTATAAATTATAAATAATTATAAAATTATTTTATAATTTATAGGGAGTTTGTTTTAAATATATATAATAGATATTATATATAATTGTAAAATAATTTTATAATTTATAAATTTAATATAAAATAATATTATCAAATAGATTTTATAAATTTATTATAAAATAATATTATCAAAAAGATTTTGGAGATATGAAAGAAATTGTGGAAGAAAGAGAAAAATTAGAGTAAGATTAAAGGAGATTAGTTATTGAGAGGGGAGAAAGGAGGAGAGGTCCACATCGGCTTTTTAGCTGATGTGAGAAATATTTATGTAGGTGGCATTCGAGGGTGAAGTCGCATTCGAGGTATGTTTTAAATATATATATAATAGATTGATATTTATAGACTTAGAATAACTAAGAAATTTTTACCATATTTATCATATTCTAAACTCAGATATTATATATATCATATGAAGACCAATAGTAATAATACCCATTGAAAACAACAATGTACTTTTGAGGTTGAATGTTTCATCAACTACCCATATTATTTGTATGTCTATTATTATTGAGTGAGTAACTATCCATAACTTTTTTTACTTTTAAAGTGACCTTGTAATAGTTTTTATCATTCTTTCTCTCTTGATAACTACTTTCCACTTCATGTCACACATCTAAGAAAATAGTTGTATGAGATTTTGATTTGATCAATTATTTGTTATAGTCTCTTGGAGGCTCATATTGAAGTAATTAATTTTAAAGTCTATCTATTTTATATATTTAAAACAGACTTTAGTGTTATTCAGACTATTTCTTCACATATGCAAATATTTTTCACCTCATAAAAAAAACTGACGTGTACATTTGCATAGAGTTTCTACTCAATTTCTAAATAGTTTTTCCACAAATTTTACACATCATCCACTATTTTATATTATATCTCATATTTAAATATTATTTTATAACGTCTACTCAAAATTTCTAAATTAATTTCACATTATTATTTCATAACATTTTTCACATTATTATTTAAATATTAATACATTTTTTGTCTACTCAATACATTTTTTTTCTTCATTAATCAACTTTACATTTTTGCCTCTACCTACCATCTACTTATACATTTTTTTTTTGTCTAGATTAATCTAACTTCACATTTTTTCTTTTACAAATATATGTGAGCGAAAAATTGTAAAGAGAGAGAAGAAGTTTTTACGCCCTGACTTTGAAGGTCTGAGGGAAGGTTTTATTAATAGCGCTTCCGGCTAACATGGCTGCGAAAATGATTAATTTATGTCTTTTCTTACATTATTATCAGAGGCCTAAAAACATCTATCAATTTCAACACCGGGTTTAGTAGATTTCTTTAAACTTAACAATTGTTTTTTTTACTGTTATTGGACCAAAGAAAATTATTGGCACCGCCTAAACTTTTATAGCACCTTTAAGAATTTTTTCGTTTAAGTTTCTCTATTAAGGTAGTTTATATTTGAAGTGTCTTATATACTAAATGAGAATAATTTTTTACAAATATTTAAACTCAAATTTAATATATTATAAGAGTCTAATTTATTGAGTATATAATGTTTATAACTTAAAAGGTTGTCTTGGTTTGTGTACTGACAATAGGGTTTTAAGTCTAATAAAATAGAGTTGGTGTTCTTCCTCCGTAAGTTAGTTTGTGATGAAATATCTCTTAATTAATATCAATTAACATTTGAAATTTTTACTACGTGACAATTAAATTATATGAGAAATTTAATCATATTCATCTTTCTTTTTAAATATGTAGAATTCTATCAAGTTATGAATAATTGTGATTTAGATATGAATGATTGCGCAAAGAAAATAGATTATTCTCTTTCTATTCTCTTTGAATTAATAAATCAATATACAAATTTTAATACTATCTTTGGTATTAATTATTTGAAAAAATTTAACGATTTTTTTGATTTTATTTATAAGAAAAATTGTGATTTTTAAGATGTATTTATCGTTTAAATATTTTTTTTATTTAATGTTTGTTTTTTAAATATTAGTGAATGTATATAATGTCTTACACTTTTTTATGAAGAATTTATTTATAAAAATATTTAAAAAATAAAAATAATAGTTAGTTCATTGGTATTGATGTTTATTTATTTATTTATTGTTTATAATTGAAATTGGAGAAAGTAAACAACTATGTTTAAATTAATCGATCTAAATAAAAATTTGAATCTTTTTAGAAAATAATATCAAATAAAATGGTAACTACCATAATGTCCATTCTTGTGCTCATTGTCTGTTGGTTCATCCACCATGTTTTTATTATATAACAATATCAAGAAGAGTTGTTATTCATAAAAAATTGGTTGACACAATTTGAATATATGATTAATTACAGATGATTAATATATATTATAAATGTTAAAATTTATTAGTTATTAATTAAATATAATTAATTATAAATTTAAATATAATTATTTATAATTTTTAAATATTCAATACGTGTATGTTTTCTTAGAGAGTTTTCTCTATTAAGTTTTTAAATAAATTTTTCATAAATTCTATATATCATCTACTATGTTATACTATATCTCCTATTTAAATATTATTTCATAATTTTTGTACGTTTTTCACATTAATTTCACATTACCACTCAATACTTTTTTTGTTTGCATTAATAACTTCACATTTTTGTGTCATCTACTTAATAACTTCACATTTTTATTTCTACGTCTCATCTACTTATTTGCTAGCAATTGTATATAATATTGAACTTATTGATTGAGAGTACATATAAAATTTCTTCAACTTCTTATGAATTGAGAGTACATATGTCTATCTTATTGTTGGATACGTAAATTACATTGATAAAATTGAATATATATTATTGACATAAAATTTCATATTAACTTTAAAAAAAAAATCACTTAAATTAAATACATTAAAGGCTTAATTGCAATTTTGGTTATTCTATTTTAGCTGAATCGCGAAAGTAGTCCTCCATTTTGTTTCTCCTCAGTTTTGGTCCCCAAACAGAATTTTGGTTCAAAACTTAATGAAATTTCATTTTTTAAAGTTGTACTACACCATTTATGATTATAGATTTTAAGTACAATTGTTGCAAATGAGATCTTGAGACATGATGCAACTTAAATACATGCAAAAAGAATAAAATTTTATCAAAAATTTTATTGAGACTAAAATTAAGACATGATTTTGTTGTTGTCAACGGTAAATTTTTATTAAAAATATAATATAATATATCGCGTGAAGGTCATAAAAGAATAACTTTTTATTGGGCGATGCTTTGTTACGAAGATAAAGCAAATAATATATACTTTATCTCACGAGTGTTATTCACGGGGGAAAATTAAATTTGTTAATGACAAGGAACTTGGCTATGGGAATTAATAGGTCATGAAGTTCATGTATAACTTCAAACTCCAATCTTGATAATATTCTTGTCGCATGGTGTCTATAAATTAATTCATATATCAAGTACTTATAGTATCACTAACTACTTTTTTTAATTTTATATAGATAAGAAACATCTACGATATTTTAATTATGTCAAGCTCTGATTCAATTGCCTTATCAGTTGTAGGAAACATGTACACGACCACAGGTACACTTATTTATGATAATAATCCAATCATATGTACTCTCATAAGTTTGTTTTTGTTGGGCTCCACTAGTATAATGCAAAGGGAAACTTTTTTCCCCGTGTTTTTTTTAAAAAATCATAAAAAAAATTATTTTGTTCAGAAGTATACTCAGAAGTGTGTATGAGAAGTGAGAAAAGAAACTCTCTAATACAAATGAAAATTAAAATGTTGATTTTATTGTTGTACTGTTGCACTACAAGATTTTTAAAATTTCTGGAATTTTATTTACTTATGCTAGTTGTGAACAGTAGTTTCGATATAAAGTATGTTTTTCTTCTAAATTTTGCATATTTGATTTATTTATTTTCTTCACATAATACTGTTGAAAACATTTAATTCTCAATTGTAGTATTACTTACCGAGATCCTCGACACAAAATTCAATCTTTGACACATATAAAAAAAAGAAGGAACGAAAAAACATTTCTTAATGTACTATTGGTGTTTTAAAATTCTTGCATTTTTAACATCACTTGCATAAACTGGTACTTATTCATTGCCCAACAACTTAATTTGTAAAATTGGTTTGTTTTGATTTTTGTTAACAATGCTAAGATGAAATGTGTAGGGGCATATAAAAGAAGCATTTGTATGGCAGTTGCAACAGGGAATTGGGACGTTGCTTCATCGTTCGATAAAACTCATCCTAATTGGACATATGCTTCCTTGACTGCAAAGGATGACACAGCACTCCACATTGCAGTGGCATTGGGAAACACTACATTTGTGGCTATGTTAGTAAAACGTACTACAAACATACAACATTTGGAAATTCTCAACACAGATGGAAATACTGCCTTTTCTATGGCTGCCATTTCAGGGAATATTAAAATTGCTAATATTTTATTTGGCAAGAACCCAGTATTGTTGTGGATTAGAGGCCAAGATAAGATGTTTCCAATTCAGTTGGCATCCTTAGCTGGACACGTTCATATGGTTAAATTTTTATTTGATAAAACTGGAGAAGAGATGCTCATTAGTCTACCCTTTGAAGATATAGTCAAGCTATTTTTCTTGACCTTTACATGCAGCATTTATAGTAAGTCCTTTTATTTTTTCAATTTTCTATTGTTTCAATAACTTAATCATTACTCATTTGTGATCACAGCAAGGGCATTGGGTTTGTTGAAAGCATATCCTCGACTCGCCACTTCAGAAAATGAAAAGGGATTAACTGCCTTGCAAGCGCTTGCCGAATCAAGTTAGCTCTTTAAATTTACCGTTCTACAATCAGAATTCAAATCATGGAATATGTATCTAATAGATTACACAAAATCATTTTGTCAAAATAAAGAGAATAAACAAAAACATATTAAATTTAAATAAATTGATATGTTAGTAAATAATGAATACATAAACATCCAAGTTTTGTCCTTTGATAGATAACAATCATGTATTGCTGTAAAAAAACATTATTACTATATATTTCAGCAATACAAAGTTCAATTTATTAATTGATAGCTAGCTCATATAATTATTTATATTTAATGCTAGCCTTTGACAAGCATGCAACTGGATACCGAGATTTTTTAAGATTGTTTTTTAAAGCTTTGGAAGACGAAGATACCCAGGTCCTACAATCTGAAATAGCTAAAGAAGCAATGTTCAGCGCAGCAAAATCAGGAAATTTTATGGTTTTAGACTATCTTTTTAACTATAACCCCAATTTGATTTTGGAAGTTAATTAATAAGGGGAAAACTTGCTTCAAATTGCGATTTCGAATAGACAAAAAAGTGTATTTCGTCTAATATTGCACAAGGGTGCATACAAAAGCATGTTAGCTCTACATATTGATAGTAAAGGAAACAATGTTCTACACTTAGCTGGAAAGTTAGCAGCTGAAGGAAGAATGGGATCACCAATTATTCAAATTCTTATTCAGAGTGAAGAACTATGGTTTCAGGTGCATTGCATAATTCAGCATCTTTGATATACAATTATAACTTTCATCTTCCTAATTTAATGTCTATTTGTTTTTTACCCTGCAGGAAGTGGAGAAGATAGTTCCTCCTATATATAAAACCATGAAGAATGAAGAGTCTATGACCCCAAAAGATGTATTTTATAAGGAACACAAAGAACTGTCTGAAAAAGCTATAATTGAAATAAATGGAATTGCAAATAACTATTTAGTTGTTGCAGCTCTTCTGATCACGCTAGCGATTAGTGGAGTTGTCGCAATTGGAACAAACAATACTAGTGGAAAACATCCCCTTTTTAAGGAAAAGATATGGCACATGATATATTTACTATCAATTGCAATTGGAGTGAGCTTATGTGTAGTATCTATGCAGTGCTTCAACTCAGTTATAGTGCCTTCAAGCTGGAGTCCAAACGTAACTTATGTCAACTCCAGGCTAGCAAGGATGACATTTGGGTATTTTTTTCTTTATGCATCTATAGGAATCAATCCTGAGTGGACTTTTCATCTTCATCATCATCTCTTTAACCAACACTTTGACTGGTGATTCACCTCTCACATTGCTATGCTTTCCTAACCCACAAACCACGGTGATTTCTGCAGGAATCTGACCATTCAACAACCTCTTTTGCATCTCTTCCAACCAAAGTAACATAACCAAATAAGCTGAACCCAAGTGAAATCCATGCAAATCCAACTTCACCTCTTTAGAATCCCACACCATTACCTCCTCCAAAATCAAGGAACACGAAACCAACTCCTTAACCACCATAGCCTCCCCTCCTTCCAAGCTTCCATTCAACTCTTCAATCGACAACACCAATTCATTCATATCCATATCCACCACCTTCCTCATTATCGTCGGACAGGAATTCGACACTGAATTGTATGTTCTAATCGAGAACGGAACACCAGAATCCCGCATCCTTCGAAGCCATGAAAGCATTTTGACATGCTCTCCGTGAATTCCATAAGTTGAAAGAACCATGTTGGAACAAACCCATTTTTCTCCATTTGATAAAAAACTCTAAGCAAATCATGAAACAAACCTAATCTTCCATATCCATACAAAATAGTCTTGAATATAGACACGGCCACGAGGCGGGGCGGGAGAATATTTATCTTCCCCACCCCTGAATCCGACTGATTAGAGAAATTTGCATCGGTTTTTAGCCAATTGTGAAATTTTGAATTTTTTTTTTTTTTTTAAATTTGTCAGAGATAACACCAAACGACTTAATAGTTCCACCTAATCGATTCAACATAGTTTTTAACTTGTTCAATTTAACCGACTTAAATATCATAAATTTCGTTCAACAAATCATCTTTTTAAGTCGATTATTTTGATCAAATAACTTAAAAATTATAGGTAGAGTTAAAATAATTATTTTTTTATAATAATTTTCTCTTTTATTTTTTTTATGTTCCTTGCACCTTATATACATAAATATAATATTTTATATTAAATTTTAAATCAAAATTTTGTACTTTGAACTCTAATTTTATATAACCAAAATATATAATAACAGAAGTTCATACAGAATATAAAATAATTTAGATGTCTATTAACAAAATTACAAAATCACATATAACAATTTTCAATAGACATATATTCAAGTAATTTGATCCACACAACATTCTTGAACTTATTTAATTTGATTTGGATGAAATAATATCGAGTCATCAAATATCTAAACAAACAAAACACAATCAATATCGATTGAATCCTAATTTTTATCATACGAACATTAAAAAATATAATCAATAACAACTTATAATTTTTTATCATACGAACATAAAAAAAACACAATCAATAACAATTTTAAAAATTTACGTATTTGCTTCTATGATAGCTAAGAATAATTTAATATCATATTATTGTTTTCTAATAACTAAAAATAATCTAATAGTATAATATTATTTTCTTCCTTGTTGTTATAATTTTGCGAATATCTAAGTACAAGTGAAATTTACAACCAACAGAATAATTGAAATATTTTTAATGAGACACTCCTAATTGAAATAGTTTAAATGCGACACTTTCAAATGTATTAGTTTAATTCATATCTTTTATGTATTTCAAAATTAATTAATTTCACTACTTACTCCATCAATGATAAAAGCTATTACCTTAAGAATAATGGTTCATTTAATTTCTTAAAGATTATATGGCTTATTACTTCAAGAATAATAGTTCATTTAATCTCTTAAATATTTAATATATAAATTACTAACGTTTGTAAAGTTTACACGCATTTCTACATAATATACTATTGCTATTTTATATTTTTAAATTGTTTCGCTGAAGAGTGTTTTTCAGCCAAATTTTAACTTTGTTTGTTACTTATTATATAAAAAATTAATAATTTTTAAAATTATTTTTTAAAAAAAGCAAAATTTATTTTATGTTTATTTACAATTATAAAATTTATTCTTCCAAAACATAAAAGGACAAACTAATTGATATAGATTAAATAAAATGTTGGAGAGCATCTATGTGTGCTGTGACAACGTACACAGAGTTAACCTCATAAAATCCGATCAAATGTGACATATGGGTTACAACCCCTCTACTCTTAAATAAATTCACCATAACAATATACATGTACACAAATTCTAAAAAAATGAAAGATATAAAAAATGTAATTTAACTTGACAATCAAACTTGTCTTAATGAATTGATAAGTGATGAGGATAAAAATGTAACGGGTTGTAAAGTCGAATCCAAGTTGTAAGTGCTTCACGATATAGAGGTTAGGAATAGAAGGGGAGGTTTCGAACTCATAAGTTATAGAAGCCGGAATATAAAATGCTAAGTGAGATCTTTTATATTTTGTTAGTCCGACTTAAATTACGTGGATTATCAATAAAACCGCATTAACCATATTAAACACACGTATTTACAAAACTGGCACACCCTTATTTTATTCACTCGTTTATATGGACAACCTGAATTAAATATATATATATACTTCATTTGTTAAACCTTAAAAAACTCAATTTTCTACTAGTGATTCATATATATATATATAATTATAAATTTAACAATCATATCTATTATAATTAATATAATAAAATAATAATTATTTGATAATAATAAAAAAAAAATTTAAGTGATGAGATTATAATTTTTAATATTAAAAAAAAAAATTAGTATATTCAATATATATATATATAAAAATTTAAAAATTATAATAATATTATTAATGAAACAATTTCGATGTGGGGTGAATATGAACACCCGCATCCATCTCTAACTCCGAATTTTAACTATGGAAAATTCGCACATGCACTAATCGCATATGTGAGATATGTTGACATCTCTAATTGTATTTTTTTTTTTTTAAATATAGAATTGGAGGAGTATAAATTTTATGTTAAAAAAAAATTGTTATCTTTTTGATTTGCGATTTTGCATTTATGGATTCCTTGGTCGATTTTCCCTTAATTAGAGCAACTTCATTTTCATTTATGTATCTTATTAATTGACAGTGACCAATGATATGCGTAATATTAATTAGAAAGTATATTTAAAAAAACATTAATACAATTTTATTAAAAATTGAACAACCAGAAGACAATAGCAAAAAAGATAAAAGTAAAACTCATAATAAAGAGAATATCAAATGAGCCGAATGGTCTAGTAGACTTTTCGATTTCTATTTCCAAGAAGATATTTTTATTTGATCCTTAGAAACTTGCTTAAACCAAGGTAAGCTTTCTTACACTTTTTTTCTTTCTCTGACTATACTTTCTGAATATCATTTATCATGAGCTAGAATGGTTGTAAAAAAAAAAAATTGTTGTGTTAGTTCTTTATTTATATCAATTTATTAAATTAATTCTTTTATTTTAAAAATTGATACTTTTAATTTATTATTCAAATTTTTAAATTAAAAAATAACAATTTAATATATTTTAAATAATGTGATATACAATTTTCTAATATAGAATCATTAAAATTTATTAATTATTTAAATATTATTAATTAAATTATAAATATGAAAATTTCTTAAAATTGATAGTTAAATTTTTATTGTGTTTTATTTTAATTTTATGAGTGTCAATAATTCTATATCACCGTATAGTATTATTTAAAAACATGTCATATTACATTTTTTAATTAAAAAAATAAGAAAAATCAAAATTAGTTTAATAAAAAAAATAAAAAGCTATAATTAAACCATAAAAAATGATGAGCTAGTTCATCTATAAGTGTTACGCCATAATTTTGTGTGTCATGCCATTTTTCAACTTTAGTGTCACAACATAAAATTAACAACTTGTGTGGAAGATGCCAAAAAAAAAAAAAATTCCACCATGCCATACTTGGTTATGAAGATAAAGTAAATAAAATATGCCATACTTGGCTAGCACATGATAAAAAATTTCATGTCTTTAATAATTAAAGTGTCATCCAAGGAAAAAGATATTCAACTTGTCAGTGATAAGGAAGTCAAGTGTGATCTCTCTATATAAAGTTTAAACCTTTCAATAGCTAATGATCGTCTTCACATTACCAATAATTTTAGGAATTTTTATAAAGCTTATAATTAGGGACTGATCACTAATATTTTAATTATGTTTAACTCTAATTCAATTACTATTACAGTCTCGCCAGCTACTGGAGATGGTATGTTTCATTGACACCATCCAAACAATTTCTGTTTTGTTTTGATTTATTTAGCAATTTTGTCTGTGATTCAATATAGTATAATATCATTTATGTTCCTAAATATAAGATCATATTGATAAATTTTATTTTTAAAATTTTAGGTGATTATAAATTTGGTTGAGTATCGATATAAATGAGTTAAAATCGACTCAAAATTTAAATATTTAAAAATAATTAAAAAAATAAACATAGTATGTAGATTTTACGTTGTCGATTGTTGCTTACAATATCCAACCAAAATCTAAGATTAGATAATATTTATCTATACCTTAGAATTTTCATGATTTCTGTCTTTTTTTATTGGTATTAGTTTTTTGAATTTTTAAATGTATTAATTATTTCTTTATTTACATACTCTTAATTTATTTATTTATTTATTTTCTGCAACTAATAATAAATACTACAATAATAATATTAACCAAATCTTTCTCTTTAATTTATTTTTAAACAATATTAATTGTGAACAAACTTAATAATACTATTATCAATTTTTTTTAATTTATTAATTTGATGAATAAAATCTATATTTAAGAATGAAGTTACTATTTGTGCATGTGAAATGAATAAGCAGGAACATATAAAAGGTATATTTATAAGGCAGCAGCAACAGGGGATTGGACAAAAGCTTCATCGTACAATAAAATGAATCCTAATTGGACAAATACTCCCTTGACTATGGATAAAGACACAGCTCTTCATATTGCAGTAAAAATGGAAAAAATTAAATTTGTGACAAAGTTGGTCCAACATATAAGCAAAAAAGAAATGGAAATTCGTACGGCTGATGGGAATACTGCATTTTGTTTAGCTGCAATTTCAGGGAATGTAAAAATTGCAAAAATTTTATTTGAAAAGAATCCAGATTTGGTATGGATTAAAGGATATGAAGAAAAGTTACCAATTGAATTGGCATTCTTAGCTGCTCAATTTCATATGGTGAAATTTTTATTTGAGAGGATTGAAGATAATATGCACAATAATAATAATTTACCCTTTAAAGATATAATAAAGCTCTTTTTCTTGACCCTTAGCAGCCATAATTACGGTAAGTCTAACCCATCATAACAATTTAATTTTTTGCATCTTTAATTTATTATAATTTGTTTTGGTGGTGATGATAGGTGGAGCATGGAGTTTGTTGGTAAAGATTCCAGAACTTGGTCGTACAGAAAATGAAAATGGCCTAACTGCATTGCAATTGCTTGCTCAATCATGTTAGCTCTCTCTCTCATCTTATACTTTCATTTATTATTTATATTATTCATAAATTAAAATGTTTTGGTTTATTTGTTCTTTAAACAGATAAATTAAAAATTAATAAATTTTTGTTGATTTCTATATTTTTTTAAAACATCATTATATTGTTTATAAATATTATATTAATTTTCTATATTTACTCATAAAAAAACATTTAATATTTACTATTATAATTAATAAAAAATTTAAAAAATTTAAATTTTACTATGCTAACTCTTTTGATAAATAATATTTTGTTACTATAAAATTTTAAAGGATAAAAAATAAACTCATTTAATTATTAATTTAAAAATCAAATATATATGTACTTATATTCCGTAGAACTTTTAATTTCTTTTTATATTATTCATTTCACATGACACTCTGCACGTTTAAAAGATTCTATTTAAAAAAAATTACAATATCCATATTTAGACAAATTTGCATTCTTGAAGTTTAACCTCAAAAAATATCAATTATTTACTTTATTTATTTTAATGTTTTACTATATGCATAATTTTTTAATTTGTGTAAATATATTAATAAGTTAATATGTTAATAAATTTAAGTTATATTTTGATATATAAATTTTTTTTAAAGTATAATATATAATATTTTATTTCAATTCTGTTTTATAATAATATTGTTAAGTATTGATGAAAGTTGTCCTATGAAGTCTAAAAGCTTTTTCAATTTTAGTATTTTTTACCATAAATTTTTGTTCTTCTGTCTGATCTATTTATACCTACATATAGAGTAACACATGTTAGATAACTATGTATATGTATAGCTATCACATTGAAATGGATGAATTAATTTCGGAATTAGTAATTATTATACGAGTAAAACTAAAACATGAGAGAGATAAATTATAATATTTTTATATTGAGTTAAGAATCGAATTATTCAACATAATTCGAATTTAAATTATGGATTGAACAATTTCCATTTATATTTTATTTATTTTACGATAGAATTTTATATTACATATCTCTTTACTATAAAAACTGAAAAGTCTTTTTAGAAAAGAAAACTAAAACCTAATTCATTTAAATATTTACAATCAATACTAGCTTTTGAAAAAAAGACTCCTCGTTACAAAGATCTTATAAGTTTGTTGTTCGATGGAATTGAAGAGGAAGAAGATAAGTTTCTACAATATAAAAAAACATCAAAAATAATGTTTGATGCAGCACAAGTAGGAAATACCTTAATTTTGGAATATATTTTCAATTACGATCCAAATATGTTTATGGAAGTAAATAATGAAGGGCAAAGCATACTTCACATAGCTATTTTAAACCGACAAGAAAGTGTGTACGATCTAATATTGAGTAAGGGTTCATACAAGAATGTTTTAGTGCAACTTGTTGATCGCGGAGGAAACAATGTTCTTCACTTGGCTGGAAAGCTAGTTGCATCTAAAGGAATATTAGGATCACCACAATTACATCAAGATATTATTTGCAAAGAAGAGAAATGGTTCAAGGTACATCATTAATTACCATCTATTTCGTTTTTTGTGCAATTATATAAATTTTAATTTAACCAAGTTATTTTATTTGAATATGTTTTAATAACATAGTTTTTCTTTGACCGATGTTGTAAAAGTTAGTATATGCAATTGACAAATAATTTGGTAGATGAATTGACACTTAAGACAACTAAATCAAACTATAAAATAAGATAAATGATCTAGTCGGAATAAGAAAAATAAGATACAAGACAAACTTGAAGATTTTTCTTCTCCAAAATGACGTAGTAGGGTTTGAGCTTATGTCCTATTTCTAAGAAGAAACCCCCTCTCCGTCGACATAGTCAACATCAATACAAAATTAATTATATCTTTAGAAACATTTGAGCCATTTTAGTTTAACATGATTGATCTAGACCAAATTTTGCCACCTTTTATACAAAATTTTAGTAGTTTATTTGTTAAAAGCTCAAACTTAAACTCAATTGATGTGATGTGTTTAAGATTCTATTGAATCACTTAATAGGTGGTCCAATGAAATTGATAGGTGCAATCCAACCTATTTTTAGTTTGGTCTGATTTGACAATTTTAAAATTTTCGACGGTGACTATGGTGGTATAAGAGTGATGCACTAAAAAGAAAACTTACAAAAATTATAAAAATATGAAATGAGTGGAAAAATGGATTATCTCTCAATCCCATGAAGTGCATGATCATTGGTGATCACTAGGAACCATCGCAAGTTCCTCTTACCATTGACGATCATTGCTATAATTAACACTTTGATGTAAAAATCATATATATGTTAACTTCCACATAAGCTACCTTTTACGATGTTAATTTCTAACAAAAATATTCTTTAGTTTGACATTTGTTACATAAATTCTAATATATCTAATACTTGCTAGTATATAGTTTTTTTGGAGAAGATAGTTTATATTTATTGTTTTTTTTAGCAAAGGAGCATGAAGTGCATCATTCTAACTATTGACACCACAAATCTAAACTAACAAACCACACAATGTATATATTTATTATTGCCTTATATTTAATAATTTATTTTTAATTATTTATAGGAAGTGGAGAAGATTATCCCTCCGATATTAAAAACAAAGAAAAATAAAGATGATATGATTCCAGAAGAAATATTTTATAGAGAACACAAAGGTTCATCTGAACAAGCTGTAATTGAAGTGAATAAAACAGCAGATACATTTTTGGTTGTAATATCATTTATTATAACAACAGGGATAACAGGGGCCCTATCAATTCAAAATAATAAAATTAGTGAAAACCCTCATTTTCTTAGTTACAAAAAATGGTTCAAAGTCCTTATTTTATCAATTGGATGTGTAGTGAGCTTGTGTGCAACATCAATGCTTCTCCAAAACTCAACTGTGCTTCCATCAACATGGACAAAAAAACATGGTTATGTCACAACTAGATTATCTAGGATGACAATTGGATATTTGTCCCTATATTCTGCTTTTCCTAATATTTTTATGCTTTCTACGTTTTCGGGTGCCGTTTTGATCTTTAGTTTTTTCCCCACTTGGGTCTTTTATGCTATTGATGTATTCAGTGCTATTCCATTTGTCTTGTATATTATTCTTTTCTATTATCCTTTATCTATTTATGTGGGCTCTAAACTAGCCTCCTACCAGAAGGTGCTGCAACACTTTTGTCAAAGTAGATGATGATACAATGTGAGAGTGGTCCTTTTTAATTACTTGTGTTGGATTTTTCAAATTAGACGATATTGTACTTTGTGACAAAATTGTAATAAATTTATAATAATAATTGTCTTATATATTTTGTAAATATTACCTCTTTTAAAATCGTATATATGTTAATGAATCAAATGTTGATATTTTATTTTAAAATTTATGTTTTCAACTCTTTTAACATATCCAATTAAATTATGTGTCGGTCAAATATGAATTTGTCAACTTTTATTGAGCCTCTAGGTGTTTGACATTCCCTTAAATTTTGGATAATACGCACAAAATCCTAAATTTAAATTTTATTACTCTATCTGTACATAAAAAAAATATATTAAGACGAGTCATAAGATGAGATGGATTATTAAAAATTAAAGTGGATGAAGTGACCAACCTTTATAATATTAAGATAAAAAATATGTCTTGTCGTGAGAAAATTGTTGTTTAATAGATTAATAAGGTTTTGTTTGATTGATTTGTTGTTTGATTTATTAAGAATATATCTTTAAAAGTTTCTCATGACTCAACGAAAATGTAGACTAATTTGTATAGGTTAAAAAAGATACTATATTTTTAAGTTGTAAATTCTTAGAGTCCTCTAGAAAGTGTCTAGTGTTGAAAGTTGACTTAATATCTAAAGTTGTATGAAAAATAAAATAAAAACAATAGAGATAAATAAAGACTTAATTAATTAATTGTGTGTTGAAAATAATCTTTACAATTGATATTTATATATTTAGAAAAACTAAAAAATCTACCCCAACATATTTGTCACATTCTAAACTCACATTTTATATATATATCATATGAAGTTCATCACATTCTAAACTCACATATTATATATATCATATGAAGTTCATGAGTAACAATACTAATATAGATTACTGCCATAACAATTGAGTCATAACTCAAAACCATCTTATCAATTAAGTTGTTAACTTTTATATCAATCCACCACATCCTCCATTACCATATTATCAAGGGAATCGACTTTTATGCATGTTCCGGACTTATTAGACTAATATCTTGCAATTGAAAACAACAATGTACTTTTGAGGTTGAATGTTTCATCAATTACCCATATTTTAGTATGTGTATTATTATGGAGTGAGTAACTATCCATATTTTTTTTACTTTTAAACAGGCCTTGTAATAGTTTCTATTATTCTTTTTCTCTTGATAACTACTTTCCACTTCATGTCACACATCTATGCAAATAGTTGTATGACATTTTGATTTGATCAATTATTTGTTATAGTCTCTTGGAAGCTCATATTCAACTAATTAATTATTAATTTTGAAGTCCATTTAAATTCAATAGTCACTGTCAACCGTCATTCGTTTTTGCAACAATTATTTCTGCATTAATATATTATGATGTAACTAAATAAGTAGAGTGACAAATATATACCGACCAATTTTTGTTGTTGTCAACTCTAAGTTTTACTAAAAAAAATAGTATAATATATTGCGTGAAGGTCCTAAAAGATTAATTAACATTTTATTGGGCCATGCTTTGTTATGAAGATGAAGCAAATAATATACACTTTATCTCACGAGTGTTATTCACGGGGGGAAATTAAAATTTTAATGACAAGGAACTTATCTATGGTAATTAATATGTGTCATAAAGTTAATGTATAACTTCAAACTCTAATCTTGATAATATTCTTGTCGCATGGTGTCTATAAATTAGTTCATATATCAACTAGTTATAGTATCACTAACTACTTTTGTGATTTTATATAGATAAGAAACATCTACGATAGTTTTAATTATGTCAAATTCTGATTCAATTGCCTTATCAGTTGTAGGAGACATGTACAAGACCACAGGTACACTTATTTATAATAACAACCCAATCAATCATGTGTACTCTCATTACTTTGTTTTTGTTGGGCTCCACAAGCATAATGCAAAGGAAAATTAATTGCTTCATGTTTCTAAAAACCATCACATTTATGTTCAGAAATATATTCTTGGACAGGAAAAAAAATTATTATGTTCAGAAGTGAGAAAAGGAACTAATATATATATAAATTAAAATGTGTTCATTTCGTTGTTATCCTGCTGCTGCAAGATCCAATTCTTTTAAACTTTGGAATTTTATTTACTTATGCATTAGTTAGGCTAGTTGTGAAAAGTATTTTCGATATAAATTTAAGTTTTTCTTCTAAATTTTGCATATTAGATTTCATTTTTTGTTCTCATAATATTGTTGAATATCAGTTAATCTTTCAATTACAGTATTACTTTCTGAGATCCACGACACAAAATTCAATCTTTGAACATATAACATTGTGCCTATATGAACCAAATATCACAAATGTTTAGGATTGAGAATGTTTACACTCTAAATATAAGATAAACTCGGATGAAATTTTATATAAATAGATAAGGTCAATGTTTTTTAAAAAGGTTTATATATTTAATTTAGGTTTAATTGCAGTTCTGATCTCCTTATTTTAGTTGAATCGTAAAAGTAGTTCCTTTATTTTATTTCTCCCTAGTTTTGGTCCCCAAACAGAATTTTTGTCTAAAATTTGATGAAATTTCATTTTTTTAAAATCATATTACACCATTTATGATCATATATTTCAGGTATAATTGTTAAAAATAAGATCTTTAGGCATGATGTGACTTAAATAAATGTAAAAAAAATGAAATTTCATAAAGTTTTTGACCAAAATTCTGCTTGAGGGATCAAAATTGGGGAGAAACAAAATAGGGGGACTACTTTCACGATTCAACTAAAATAGGGGGACCAAAACTGCAATTAAGCCTTTAATTTAAAAGACCATGTTGCAAACCATAATTTTTTAGATTTATCAGATATATTTTAAGTAAATATTAATAATATTTTATTATTATTATTATTATTATTATTATTATTATATATTAGATTTTGAATTTTACATTAAATTATAAATTTTATAACATTTTAGTAATTTAATTATATTATTGTATATTTCTTTTCCTTTTGATATATTTAAATATATCATAATAAAATAAAATAAAAATATAATGTCATATAAAACTAAATTTTATAAAATATCATATTAAATTTTAAAACATAAAAAATCAATTAGCTTGTTAATTTATTAAAAAATAAATTTTATTACTTATTTAAAATGACGTAGACTTTTAAAGAGACTAATATTAAATAAGTGTAAAATTTAAAATTAAAAAAGTAATGAGAAACCCCTTACTATAAGGGATTAAGTCTGTGACAGGTGAAGTCTCACAAAACCTAATTGAGCCTCTCTTATTCCCACCCAAAAATTTGACATCTTCCAACTTAAGTCTCTTTAGGATATTTGTGAAGAAGGACTTGATTATGACTACATATGGAAAGCATTAGATTATGGAGCCAAATATGTGGAAATAAATGTCAACACTCACTCGCGGACTATGTGCATTCCAAACACTCACTATAAATGTGCTTCAAAACTAAATGAGCATGGACACTCGTTTCTCTAAATTAGAAATGATTTTGTGGACACAGATCTAAACACGTGCATAAATAGTCATAATTTACAAATATATTAATGATTAATTATTAGTTTATACACTTTTTTATAATTATAAAAATTATTAGTTGATCCACAAATTTATATACGTTTGTATATGTAAAATACATACTGTGATAAAAAGATAATAAATTTAACGTTTTTCTAATTATTAATTATTAACATTAACCATTAAAAAATTAAATACCTGATTTCTTCATTTTTGAATAAGATGGAGGATATGACTCAAAACGCTAGTTGGATTAAAAAAAAAACAAGAAAAAAAACATTTTCAAATGTACTTTGGGTGTTTATATTTCTTGCATTTAAAACATCATAAACTAGTACTTATTCATTACCCAACAACTTAATTTGTAAATTTGGTTTCTTTTGATTTTGTTTGTAACAGTGTTAATAACACATTATTTAATATACATTTTTTAACACACTCTATTCAATTAATTAAAATACATGAATACTATCAAATTTATATAAAACTCAGATGTTTTGGTGAATCAAATAATGCGTTAAAAGAGCATATCACTGACAGTTTTTTCCAATGTTTTTTATTTGTGTAGTCTACAAAGAAGCCAACCCAAGTACATAATTTATATATGATAAATCTAAAAATAAATTATCCATGTATATATTAAATGCTATATCTGATGATATGAAGTGCACATGAAATGTGTAGGAGCATATAAAAGAAGCATTTGTATGGCAGCTGCATCAGGGAATTGGGCTGTTGCTTCATCATTCGATAAAACTCATCCTAATTGGATATGTGCTCCCTTGACTGCAAATGGTGACACAGCATTCCACATTGCAGCGGCATTGGGAAACACTAGATTTGTGGCAAAGTTAGTAAAATGTACTACAAACATAGAACATTTGGAAATTCTCAACACAGATGGAAATACTGCCTTTTGTATAGCTGCCATTACAGGGAATATGAAAATTGCTAAAATTTTATTTGGCAAGAACCCAGTATTGTTGTGGATTAGAGGCCAAGATGAGATGTTGCCAATTCAGTTAGCATCCTTAACTGGACACCTTCATATGGTTAAATTTTTATTAGAAAAAACTGGAGAAGAGATGCTCATTAGTCTACCCTTTGAAGATATAGTCAAGCTGTTTTTCTTGACCTTTACATGCAGCATTTATAGTAAGTCCTTCTATTTTTTTACAAATGCATTAAAAAGGAGTAATGTACATATATTTATCATAATTTCCCAAATATATGGTTACATATTTTTACATTTCAATTTTCTACTGTTTCAATAAATTATTCATTACTCATTTTCTTTTTCTGGTGATCACAGCTAGGGCATTGAGTTTGTTGAAAACATATCCTCGACTCGCCACTTCAGAAAATGAAAAGGGATTAACTGCCTTGCAAGTGCTTGCCGAATCAAGTTAGCTCTTTAAATTTATGTGCAGTTTCTGTGTGTTGTTTTTACTGTTCTACAATCAGAATTCAAAACATGGAATGTGTATCTAATAGATTAAACAAAATCATTTGGTCAAAATAAAGAGAATAAACAAAAACATATTAAATTTAAATAAATTGATATGTTGGTAAATAATGAATACATAAACACCCAAGTTTTGTCCTCTGATAGATAACAATTATGTATTGCTGTATCATTTCTGTGAAAAACATTATTACTATATATTTCAGCAACACAAAGTTCAATTTATTAATTGATAGCTAGCTCATATAATTATTTATAATTAATGCTAGCCTTTAACAAGCATGCAACTGGCTACCGAGATTTTTTAAGCTTGTTTTTTAAAGCTTTGGAAGAGGAAGAGAACAAGATCCTACAATCTGAAAAAGCTACAGAAGCAATGTTCAGCGCAGCAAAATCAGGAAACGTTATGGTTTTAGACTATTTTTTTGACTATAACCCCAATTTGTTTATGAAAGTCAATTCTCAAGGGGAAAACTTACTTCAAATTGCGATTTCAAATAGACAAAAAAGTGTATTTCGGCTAATATTGCGTAAGGGTGCATACAAAAACATGTTAGCTCTACATGTTGATGGTGAACGAAACAACATTCTTCACTTAGCTGGAAAGTTAGCAGCTGAAGGAAGGTTTGGATCACCAATTCATCAATTTCTTATTCATAGTGAAGAACTATGGTTTCAGGTGCATTCCATAATTCAGCATCTTTGATATACAATTATAACTTTCATCTTCCTAATTTAATGTCTATTTGTTTTTTACCCTGCAGGAAGTGGAGAAGATAGTTCCTCCTATATATAAAACCATGAAGAATGAAGAATCTATGACCCCAAAAGATGTGTTTTATAAGGAACACAAAGAACTGTCTGAAAAAGCTATAATTGAACTAAATGGAATCGCAAACAACTATTTAGTTGTTGCAGCTCTTCTGGTCACACTAGGGATGAGTTCACTTCTCACAATTCGTACAAACAATACTAGTGGAAAACATCCCCTTTTTAAGGAAAATATATGGCACATGATATTTCTTCTATCAGTTGGAATTGGAGTGAGCTTATGTGTAGTATCTATGCACTGCTTCACCTCAGTTATAGTACCTTCAAGCTGGAGTCCAAATATAACTTATGTCAACTCCAGGCTAGCAAGGATGACATTTGGGTACTTTTTTCTTTATGCTGCTATAGGAACCATGGGTATTTTTTGCACCATATCTGGTGTTATTTTGATCTACAGCTTTGTTCCCAACTGGATCTTTTATGTTATTGTTGCATGTTGCGGCTTTTCAGTTGCCATGTTTTATGTATTTCTTTATCGTACTTTGTATGTCTCTGTGCGCTTGACACTGGCCCTATGTCGGCAATATGGAGCCACAGTCTTGGCGAAATTGGGGTATGAAATTAGTTGGGAACCTTTTTTCTTGGATTAGTCAATTAGATGATGGTCTGGGAGGACGTGATCTAAAATAAATTTTTTTCCCTAAGAGTGATATATATGTAAAATAACTATCTCAATATAATCTTGAATAAAATATAATTTTCTTTCCTATGAGTGAAACTTGTGTTGTTCAAGGTTGAACTGTTACGAACCAGTGATTATGAGTTATATCATTATTAAGTATTAACATTCCTATATTTTATGATATCCCTTAAGTCTACTTTATATTATTAACAAACGTTCTTACTTATTTGACATTTCCTTGGATAAGCAATATTTGATACTACATGTTAAAGAACAGCAGCACAGTAATTTAAGTCAATAAATACTAGTAGCATAGCATTAGCAAGAACATGGAAAAATATGTTGGTCATATCATTTAAGTTTCAAGTTTATCTTCTTCATCATCATACATGTAGTAGCAGAGTTCTATTCATTCAATTAAATCATGGATTCCTCAATTCACATAACCAATTTTTCACAGCATTACCTTTAGCAACAAAGCAGCCAATGTTCTTTCTATCAATACTGAGTGGACTTTTCATCTTCATCAGCATCTCTTTAACCAACACTTTGACTGGTGATTCACCTCTCACATTGCTATGCTTTCCTAACCCACAAACCACGGTGACTTCTGCAGGAATCTGACCATTCAACAACCTCTTTTGCATCTCTTCCAACCAAAGTAACATAACCAAATAAGCTGAACCCAAGTGAAATCCATGCAAATCCAACTTCACCTCTTTAGAATCCCACACCATTACCTCCTCCAAAATCAAGGAACACGAAACCAACTCCTTAACCACCATAGCCTCCCCTCCTTCCAAGCTTCCATTCAACTCTTCAATCGACAACACCAATTCATTCATCTCCATATCCACCACCTTCCTCATTATCGTCGGACAGGAATTCAACACCGAATTGTATGTTCTAATAGAGAACGGAACACCGGAATCCCGCATCCTTTGAAGCCATGAAAGCATTTCAACATGCTCTCCGTGAATTCCATAAGTTGAAAGAACCATGTTGTAACAAACAGTATCAATAACAAACCCATTTTTCTCCATTTGATCAACAACTCTAAGCAAATCATGAAATAAGCCTAATCTTCCATATCCATACAAAATAGACTTGAGCTCAAAAGCAGAAGGTTGAAATTGAAACTGTCCATTACCATTATTATGATCATCACCATCTGTTCGATTTAAATCCCGAACCAGATATTCAGCTTCACGAGGCTTATCCATTGCACACAATCCACTAACCATGGATTCATAAGCTCTGCGTTTGACGTAAATAGAGGAGGAAGTGTGAAGTAGGTGGTTGAGGTGAGAAAAAGCAGATTCGAAGCCGGTATGAGAAGCGCGTTTGGAGTGTGAGTCCAAGAGTTTAGAGTAGAAGAGAACAAGGTCTCGTTCTCGGTTATTGAGGTTTGAAATGGCTTCAGAAATGAGGGTTTGGGCTTCGGAGTAGCGACCAAGTTTGTGGAGAAGGGTGATGAGGTCGACGACGATGGTTGGGTTGTAAGTGAACCATGGTGCTTGGGTGATTCTTGTATAGAGCTGCAGCGAGAATTTGAAGGGTAATTAATATGGGAGCGTGAGGGTAATTTGGGGAGAAAAATAAAGGAGAGAGACTTACGGGGAGGGCGAGAGAAGAGAGATTGGAGGTAGTAGGAGAGGAAGAGAGGAGGTGGGTGAGAGTGGATAGAAGTACATATTTGGGAGAGGATTGTACGAATTTTCGAATGAGATTTTCCGTGACGTTGGTGTTAGTGTTGGTGGTGGAGATCTTTGTGAGAAATCGTTGCCCCTGTTTGGTTAGCGTACAGCGAGTTCTAAGACATGGTTGGGTTGGAAGTTGAAGTTGAAATCTTAGCGGCGTCGTCATCTTCAAAAGAAATGTATTCTCTTGATTACTCGCTCGGGCTGCTTCCACAGGGGTATTTTGGACATAATGATTAAGTAAATAATTTGTGTCAAAGAAAGAACATAGAGGGTGTTTTCACTCTTGTTCGGATTTCGGGTACATATCGACCCATTCCATCAGCGTCCGGGGGCCCAATATCTATTACACAATAGTGTTTAAAAGGCGTGGGTGCCATGCCACGTTGTTAACAATGATAGCTAGGTGGTGTGGAGCAAGCAATTTGACGTGAGGAATAACAGTTTCCAGGATCATCGCAACGCAACAGAAAGAAAGGATCTAACTCTCTCACATTTACTTTCATCACATCACATCATAAGCTTCCAAGGTAAGGTATACATTTATTCATCATTTTACAGGATGAACAAAAGGCCAAGAAATACCACCGTCTACAAGCCCCTTCACGATCTCTCTAATCGTGAGCTTGGTCGGTTACCCGCCAGGATTTTCCCCAACCGTCTCGCCGCTAACGAGGTACGTCCCTTTACCCTCCTACTACTACTTTTTCATTTTTTCCAACTCATTATTGTTTACTGTGTTTTGTTTTCGGGAATATTCAAATTCATAATCGTCCATTTTTATACGCTATTATATTGTTTTGCGTCTTGGTTTTAGGTAGTTACTTTTTTTATCATAAAATTAAATAATTAGGGTTTCAAGAGATATATGGATTTGAATGTGATGAGTCTCTAAAGCTTTACTCTAATGAATTTGATGTCACTCACGTGTTTTAGGATCTTGTCCTTCGACTTGATGTATTCACAAAGCTGGAAAAGCACAGAGGTTGTGTAAACACTGTATGCTTCAATGCAGATGGTGACATTCTTGTTTCAGGTTCTGATGACAGGAGGATTATTCTCTGGGATTGGGAAACTTCCCGTATTAAACTCTCTTTCCATTCTGGTCATAGTAACAATGTTTTCCAAGCAAAGTTCATGCCGCACTCTGATGATCGAAGCATTGTCACTTGCGCTGCTGATGGCCAGGTATGTAATAAGGATCCTTCTTATTCTGTTTAGATGTGCTAACAATTAATATACCTTGTGGATTGTGAATCTGTGATTTGTGGTAATCAGTCCGGTTCTTTACTTACTAAACTTGGTCGTTTACTTCAAAGTCTAGATAAATAGAATGATGTTCTATTACAGTACTATTATATAATGGATATGCATGAATCTTCTTAAGCCATTTATTTTTTACTAAAAAGAAAGCTGTCAATTTTAGGTGAGACATGCTCAAATTCTTGAAAATGGACGAATAGACACCAAGTTATTGGCCAGGCATCAAGGACGGGCTCATAAGTTGGCTATTGAGCCCGGTAGCCCTCATATATTTTATTCCTGCGGTGAAGATGGATTAGTACAACATGTGAGTGATTGACTTTTTGCTACTAATGTTTTTTTGTTCTTTATCCTTTATTCCTCTTTTACTAACTATATATTAACAGTTTGATCTGAGAACTGGGACTGCAACAGAACTTTGTACATGCAAGCCACTTAAGGATAGATGGAATTACATGCCAGTCATCCATCTTAATGCAATTGCAATTGATCCAAGGAATCCAAATCTCTTTGCCGTTGCTGGGTCTGACGAGTATACGCGACTTTTTGATATCCGCAAGTATAAATGGGATGGATCAACTGATTTTGGTCAACCGACCGACTACTTTTGCCCTCCGCACTTGATTGGCGATGAGCGAGTAGGAATAACAGGCCTGGCCTTCTCTGAACAAAGGGAACTTCTTGTGTCCTACAATGATGAATTTATTTACCTTTTTACACAAGATATGGGTTTGGGACTGGACCCTGTTCCCATGTCCCCTTCATCTGTGAGCAGTGATACAAGTGAAGTGGAAGGTAGTCATGGATCTGTTCAATCTCAGTCAAACATGGATGCTGATGAGAAAATCACCCCTCAAGTTTTTAAAGGACACAGGAATTGTGAGACAGTCAAGGGTGTTAATTTCTTTGGTCCTAATTGTGAGTATGTGGTGAGTGGGTCAGACTGTGGTCGGATTTTCATTTGGAAAAAGAAAGGTGGTCAGCTTGTTCGTGTCATGGAAGCAGACAAGCATGTTGTGAACTGTATTGAGTCTCATCCTCATACAACAGTTCTTGCAAGCAGCGGTATTGAGCATGACATCAAGATATGGACTCCAAAGGCCCTTGAGAAAGCTACTTTGCCCAAAAATATTGAGCAGGTAAGAATTTGGTCTTCACGAGCTAGTTATTTGATGTCAAAACTCAACCGCAAATCATATATTATCTTAGATAGATGATGACGGGGCCAAATTATTGAGGGCAGCGAAATTATAACCCAATAAGCAAAAACAACAATAACTATTTCTAGAAGTTGATAGTCCCTAAAATAAAAAAATTTATTAGTAGTTGATAGTCCTGATTGTTTAAAATGAGGTGCTCATTTAATAGCAGTTGGGTCCTAACTTTTTATTCAATTTAATCATGTTTTAAATTTAAAATAAAGTGATAGCTGGTAATTCTTTTTACGCATTCATTGAAACAAATCTTTTTCACGAATATATCAAGTTGATGGTTGTATAAAGGGAATTGGATGAATTAAACATTGTTACTAGTTATAACCAGCTTATAAAAAGTGTTACTATTTGTCAAAAAATAAATGTTTAACTATCACTTTGGGGGCGAAAACTTTTTATACACGAGGGGTCAGTATAAACATATTATATGAGGGGGCGACAGCCCCAATTTCAATATACCAGGGTCTGTCCGAGTTCAAGAATCTACAAGTCTGATGTCACCCACACCACAAATATTTAAAACCTTGACTTGTATCCTCTGCAACAAATCTTCCCTTAACCAGACTGTTTTGATTTTGATTATCTAGGACAAAGTGGCAGTATGCTTGCTCAATGCTCATTAACTGGTTCAGTTATTGTCAATGAAGAATTATTTAGGTTTTGTTTGGTTCAACCGAGGGGAAGGGAGGAGAGGGATTTTAATGGAGGGGAGGGGAGGAGATGGATTTTAATGGAGGGGAGAGGAGGGAAAGGGAATAGAGATATGTTTGTACAAAAGAAGGGAGAGGAGAGGAGGGATTTTATGTTATTCTAGGAGGGATTTTGAAACCCTATGAAGTACGAACTACTAAAAACATGACCGCATCTATGTAGCCAATAGCAACTGCTGCAGCCGCAATTGCGGCACGGTGCAGCGGCTCTGGTCTATGCAAAATGGTGTTGCAGCGCGTTTTAGGGTTGCAGCTGTAGGGGTGTTCTTCATGGTGCAATCTCGGAGAAAATGAGGAAGAAAACAAAGGAGGCCGCAACATTTATATAAGAGCGCAAAGTCTAAAATACCCTCATTCTGTCTTTTTAACTCTAGATAATTTTTTTACTGGAATTTTACAACCTTTCTTCTCCTAACATTACAATTGCAGCACTCTGTTTCTGGAAAGGTAGAGATTTCTTCTCAAGTGACCGTCCCTCTTTGTTCCTTTCTTTGCCGCAACTGATTCTTCTCAAGAAAGCTTCCCTTTTCTCTGTGCCAACATTCCCGTCTTCTCAGCAACCATTCTTCTCCTCCCTGTTCCTTCCATCTCAATGACCATTATTCTGCTCTGTTTATAAGTTTCTGTATGTTTCTATGCTAACAGTCCCCTAATATGGCCTTGTCTTAGTTCCTTGCTTCTCCCCTATTTCTCTGTTTCTGCTTTGGTGATTAATTGTAAACATGTGTTTAGTTTTGTGCATTATTATACTTTTTAGCCATTATATGTGTATGGTTGAAAGTGTGTGTAATGTGTTAGGATTTAGAAATAGGGATAATTAGGAGTTTGTTAGTAGTTGTGTTCCTAGGGTTGTTAGTGGTTGTATAGGTGTAACTGCTTTGGTGTTTCTGTTATTAGTTAGTTACCTTGGACCTAATCCATGTCCTAATGTATTGGAAGTCTTTAAATAGAGACTTCTTCCCCTTCAGAAAGATTCTTTTATCAACTTTAAAAATTGAGTGGTGTAAACCATTGTAGGAGCGTATCCGCTTTTGTGTATCATTTTCTTTGGAGAGATTATCTCATATTATTTCTTATTTGTTTTTTTTCTAAATATTAGTATTCTTCCTCTTAATCATTGGAATCGAATTATTGGGTTCCTAACATAATGTGGCTCTGGACTTTGACATAGCAGCCATACCACTACCCGCCACACAGCTATAGCGTTTTGTGGGGTTGGCTGCTAGGCTATGTTGTCTGCTATTGACTACATAGCCAGTGTGGTTAGAGCTTGTGATTTTGTTAAAATAATATTTTAAGGAAAATATCTGATTTTCTTGACACGGCAGTTCATAAGGGGGTTTCTCAAACCATAAGGTTTCTAACAAAATGATACTCAATGCCTTCACTCTGGCTATCCCTATCCTTTATATAACTGTCATTTCCCTCTAACAAACTAGTCAGATCAGCAAATGTAACCAACTCCACCATTCATCACATTAGTCGGGCTTAGGCCCAAATCCAGTACCTAACAATTTGACAAGCTGGTATCAGCCACATCATTGCAAGGCTTGAACATGCTGGCCATGGGGAGTTGGGTTGGTGTTATGAATGCCAAGCATGATAAGTACTATCTCAAATATTTTTATGAAAGAGCATTTAATATTTTTTGAATATTCATCTATCTAAAAATATTTACCCTTGATTATAAAATGGTTCTAAATTCTAATAAAAGAAAATTTAATATGCTGGTCTTGGAAAGTCCTTGACTTACATGACTTTAACAGTGATACTGCTCTTATTAAATGATAAATCATATGGTTGATATTTATGATACACGAGTGAACTATTTGAGCAGCAGAGGAACTAATTTCTCTGCTGTTACTTCTTTGAAAAAGGTTCTCATGTTTGATGACAATGAAAATTGGCTTGATGATGATGAGAGTGATGATGATGTCGATGAGGATGATGATATGTTTATTGATAATGATGATGATATGTTTGATGATGATGATATTGATGATGAGGATGAGAATGAGGATGGCGATGACAATGAAGGTTGTGATGATGATCTCGATGAATATGACGATGGTGATTATGTCGATGATTGTAATGATGGTGGCAACAATGGTGTTGGTGATGATAATAATGATGACAATGGCAATGATGATAATTTTTCTGGTGGTTTGTAATGATGCAAATTGATAAAAAAAATTGTGTGTCCGACAGAAACCCAAGGCTAGGGGCTGGATGTACCAGATAGCTTCTCCAGAAGACCTGATGTTGCAACTGTTTTCACTTCCAAGGCGGAGGGTTAGGACAGAAAACAGTGTTGAACGTGCTGCTGCAGATCGTGAACTTTTAGAGTTGATATTGACATTCAATACTATTTCCGATGATTCTACCGACGATGATGGTGATGATGATGGAGATGTGATCAGCCAAGATGACTTGTTCAGTTGAGTTGAGTTGTGCATGTTGACTCTGGGCCTTCCAGAAGGATAGCAATTGTATATAATATAGGATTAAGAATAACTGTTGAGTGGAATCTTGCGAACTGTCTTAACAGTATCCATATACAACTTATCGTAAATTCTATGTGGTAATTTTTTATGATTTTATTTTTGTAGCAGCACATAAGTTTTAATCTCTTTATGTTTATGTATGTGATGTAAATTAGTCCTCTTCTAGTTGTTTGTTTAAGGCTTTAATCTTTTGGGTTGTCAATGATTGATTTTGAGCAAATCTTCCCCTCACATGCTTTGGTTAAATTCAATTTTTTGATCACCTGAATATACGATTCTGATGGCTATACAAAAATGCCTAGTTTGTTAGAACTGAAGATTGAGAGTCACTACTTTTTTTTATTCAAGAAGGCAGAAGCAGGCTCACTTTTTTTTATTCAAGAAGGCAGGAGCTGGCTCACTTGCCTTAACAGTTTATTATATATTTTTTTTCTAAAGTGATAAAAGTTTTTTTAGAACTTGCGATGATTTTTCTAAATTAATTGTACTTAGATTTAAATTATCTAAAGCTTATTTGATCTATACAGAATTTAGAAAAATAGATTTGCACGGAACTTGTACATTGAATGGTTGATCATCGATCAAGAATAAGTGGGTTCAGTTCCCATTTTTGTTAAACCATTCAAAATTAAATTGGCAATTTAGAAGCCCGATGTCAACCGAATTTTGGGTCGGTTTCAGTTACCATGAGTTTGTTGGATTTTGCGGGTGAGTTGATTTGATTGGTGTATTTTTTATTTTCTTCTTAACGTTGTTAATTTTCTTTCATCTTTATTTTATTTTATTTTCAATTTTTTTTTAAGAAAAAAGATATTAAGTTTCAAATATTTTTGTCAAAATTTAATAAATTTTTATCAAACAATTCATTATTATATCGATGATGTAATGATTAAATGAGATTCAGGATCACCTAAAAAATTTATCAAATAAAAGACCATAAATTTCTTAATGATAAATATTCCTTTAATAATATATAATTAAAAATTAATATATTTCATTTAAAATTTTAAATTAAATACATTGATTTTATTTAATCATTTTTATTTATGTTTTGTTGAAGTTGTAATATATAAAATAAAATAAAATTACAATATCATAACATAAAATACCGAAGTAATTAATTTGATCTATTTGTGTATTATAGACACTATACATGGGTTTGGAGCCTAAAGCACTTAAAGTTATACATACATATCACATTTACAGTAATCTAGTAGAATGAGGGTGCACAAATTCTGTGTGTCAGCGTGTTGTGTTTGGTAAAAAAGAAAAAAATAACGAACTAAGGCATGGGATGGTGAGTGAGTTTTGAGTTTTGACTCTGAGTCTCTTCACCTCATATAAAAATGAATATTAATATTAAATATTAATATTATTTGCGGTGTGTTGTTGTTATATAATATTTTGAGGTGAGGGAGAAGGGAGTTTTTTGTTTTGTTTTGTTTTGTTTAGAGTGAATCTGAAGATGGAAAGTTTGAGCTCATCTTCTTCTTCTGCAACGCTACCCTCTTTTTCCATCTTCTTCCCTTCTTCAACAACTATAACTTCACTTTCTTCTTCTAAGCCCACTCACTTTCGTCTACCTTCCTCCAAGCGTACGTATTAGATACTCTTTCTCTCTCTCTCTCTCTCTCTGATTAATTTCATTATTTTATCATTTTGTTTCAGGTGATGATGATCACGATTTAGACTCCAAATCGAAATCAAAGGATGAGATCAACAACATCAACCTTCCAATTCTTTCTCATCGACGCCTATCACTTTCTCCTCTTTCTAATGTATCTATCAATCTTCTTTTCCTTTCCCTATTCGTTTATTTTTTGTATTTTTAGGTTTCTTTGTTATTATTACAATATTCAATTCATTTGTCTCATTCCTTTACCAAAATAACTGGAAATTATCAAATTATGCACAAACATATTTTCTCACATTCAATTCTGATCAAAATTTGTGGGGTCAGGATGCGGCGATGGGGCTGGTCTTGTGTGCTGCTACGGGTAGAGGATGGACAACAGGTTCAGGGATGGAAGGGCCCTCTGTTCCTGCTGTTGGCAGTGATGATCAATTAGGGACAGGGAACATCTCCACTTTCCCATGGTCACTCTTCACAAAATCCCCGAGGCGAAGGATGCTTGTGGCTTTTACTTGTACCATCTGTGGCCAGCGAACTACGCGGGCTATTAACCCTCATGCTTACACTGATGGCACTGTTTTTGTTCAGGTAACATTCTGTTTTTGTTAACCTTAACCTCTATTATACTGTCAATCTAATTTTTTGGATTTCAACTGAAGGAGCGTTTGAGCTTAGCTTATTTTAAGTTTGTTTTAACGAGCTTCTGAAATTAGCTTATGTGAAGCTTACCATCCATCCCCTGCTCAATTTATATTCACTCCCCAAATTCCATTTTTACAATGAAAACAAATATCAACGATGCAAATAGATTTTCAACACATAGTCAAATAGCTCATTGATTTTAAGCATTTGTCATAAGCTCTTCTCGGTTTTTATTTTGTTTTGTCTATAAACCCATGTCAGTATATATTGAAAGATTTCATTCTGTCAAGTGTGGTTCTGCAAGATGCAACGATTTTTTAGGAAGTAGGAATATTATACACCAAACATTTTATGTATGTTATATTATATATCATCAGAATTTTCAGACAGTGGAGCTTTGCATAGTGATTGTGTAGAGCTTAACCGCTCAAAGTTTGGTTCTATTATTTATGTGAACTGTCATGAATTGCACAAGACAGGCAATTCGTCGTTAAACTGAAATACCTAGGTGTAAGCTATCATACATAAGGGGAAATCCAGAACGGGTATTAATAATTTGACGATGATATTGGAATAACAAGCTAACCATTGGAGTCTGAAACTTAAGATATCAAAGATGACAAGCATAAATTGCCATATGGACTCAAGACTTCGAGTTGACCCTTAGAATTAGAAAAGCTGATAGGAATATCAACGCTTATGTTTCGGTATTTGTTTGTAATTCGTTGATTCATTAAGACTAAGCCTCTATAAATAACTAGGGAAATCCCATATAGATTATGACTTGAATCAAAATGATTGTTTTTTCAAACTTCAACCGTTAACCAACTTTTCCCCTTGACATTAGACGGTATTCTTGTTGTTTAATATAACTCTTGATGCAATCTCATATTATTTTATGTTCCTTTAGGTTTTGGAATAATTTGTTGTTTGTGCAATCCAAAGAGACTTATGACTTTGAGTGTACTGACTACTAAGTGTGAAACCAAGCAGAAAATTATTTGAAATTTTATTATTATTTGAAAAAAGAAAGCATGTATTTATTGGTGACACGTGCACTGTACTAGTAGCAACATGGCTTGCCACTCATCACCAAGAGATGAGTATGATCCTGTTCTGGCAGCTTTAAGTATATTTTCAATATTAAAACTTTGAATTGTGGGATGACTAAATATTAGAGAAAGAGGTTTGTTAATTTAGTGCTTATAAATTTGATAATATTATGATTATAATATTTTTTAAATTCTTTTTTTGTATGCTTAACAAATGTATATCATATCGGATCAATATATTGTTACATAGTTGCCCACAATATATGAATGGGAAAAGTCCAGTTCAACTCTCCTGGTTCCCAGTTGAACTTAAAATCTTAAAACCAGCACTAAAAAAATTGATGTGGATATTGTAGAGGGACAATTTTCAATGCAAAAAAGTAGTGTGCGGAAAAAAAAAAACATGAGAATGTCATGTCCAATTTCTAATGAGAACAGAAGGAAAGAAAGCTTACCATATATTTGTTTTCCCATTGTTGGCAGTGCTGTGGGTGCAATGCATATCATAAGCTTGTGGATCACTTGAACTTGTTTCAGGAGACGAATTGCTATCTGAATTCAAGTTTTAATTATAAAGGTCCTGGATGGGATGATCTTAAGTTCAGGTACATGGACATAGATAGCGACAATGATGATGATATATTCCCCGACAATGATGATATATTCCCTGTTACATGAGTGAATTGCCAGATTATGGAGCATATATTTTCTGCCTCTGATCTTAAGGAATTTTAGTTTAGGTGTTGTGTATATTGTTTATGTTTTCATGCATAATAGTAAAACTTGTCAGAGGATTGCTTTGTATAGTTATATATTAATATGTGCATGTATAGCTTCCAACTTATTTGTACTGTCATGAATTTGATAATGTACAATACATTACATAACTATTTCCTTTGCTTCTCTTCATCTTGTCAAATGGTTAGGATCAATTTTGTTTGACTCTCGGCCATTGCCCCTTGGCCTATCTCTGAAGTTCCGCTATAATTAAAAACCTTTTTAATTAGTGTGTTTTAGCCTTGTTTCCTTACATCATTTTATGGCACTATACTCCTCAGAGGTGTAAATAATATTTCAATGGACTGATCAATATTTAAAAAAAAAAGCATTTTTCTCAACAAAAAAAAAAAAGTTTAATAATCAAAATGAATCATTACATTACAAAGTTCAAGTTCACACACTTGATGTCAATCATCCATAACATAAAACATACTAAAAATTACAGCCCTTCACTAACTTATATATAGAAACATAAGTATCCAACGGGCCCCGCTAGCTTGAGGAAACTCCCGGAAAAATGAAGAACAATATAAATCTAAGGCTGTATGAATGCAAGAAATACTATTGCTAAGTTTTGAAGGTTTGAGACACAACTGATGAGACACTGGCTCATAAATACATACCACATTTCCTCTTCATAATTGCAGGGAATTCTGTGCTTTACCAGTTGGTTCACCCGTTTACTATTTTCAAAACCAACTTAACTGAACCATGTTCCTTTTTCTGTAATTCACCATTGAGAATTCTTGGTTTCCACGTGTCAAAGCATACATATTGTCAGTAGAAGTAGAACCTGTACTTAAAGCATGGTTCCTTCCATTGTTTTGCTAACTTATCTCTGATGGGCTATGTACAACAATTTTTGTTGCTTCTGAGCACAAACAGCAAGTAGACTTATCTCCCACCTCAGACCAAGGTTTCTGTGCAGCGGTTACGGTTACTACTAACTTTATCATCCACGATAGGAGGAGGAGCACGAATCATTAGACTAAGGAAAAATGCTGTCATCTGAAATACAATGTGATATGTTAACTGCATGACCAAGGAAAAAGTGCAACTATGCAACCATGTCCATGATATCAATATTCTATACATAATGTCACTCTTAATTTAAAGGGTAGGAACCAATTCTATGGTTCTGTAATGAAAACAACTAACAATTATCCCCAAGTAGATGCTGAATATTGAGGTCGAAAGATCATCTTACCAGGATTAGCCCAAGGCACATTAAGCTGAATCCAGGAAAATTGAACGGGGCATCTTCTGACAGGAATAAGGCTGCATACCATGTAAAAGCTCAGTTTCTGATTTCCCCCCTAATTCAGTAGTACTACACGTGTTCATATATTTTGCTCCTAATTATAGTTTTACCTGTCAGTGGACTGAAAATTAGTGGAGAAATGATGTTGGCGACCGAAGTGATTCCTGAGAGACATCCTTGAACCATTCCCTAAACCAAAAACTGAACTGCTAAGCATATAGAGATAAGTTGAGCGGAGTTCTCACTCAATGTTTTACCACTCAATGCTTAGTCCGACTGTTTAATTAAAACGATAGCATCAAATTTATTGTATGATTTTTCAATATTAATTATAATTTGAACTTTCTGAGCCAGTCTTGTATTCTCTAGCTAACGTACTCTTTCAACACATTTTTATTATTAGATAAAAGTCGCATGTATACCCCATTCTCTATTTGATAAATCTCTCATGAATTTTACTCAACGATAAAACATAATTAACAGTATACCTGTTCATTAGGTCCGACTTGTTTGGAGGCAATGCTGGTTATCTGTACCAATTGCGCAGTGAGGGATTAGAGTATGTATTATTTCCAAGTATTAAAACAAAAACAAATATGAATATATGAGAGATTAGAGAGAGTAATAACATATGCAAGCAAGACACTTACAGTTGGGCGCACAAGAACACCTAAAACGGAGAAACCTGCTAGAGCATATGGTACCTGCATGATTTTCAAAAGCCTTGAAGGATTGTTTGGCAGAATATAATAAACTTAGCAAATCACAAGCTTTTTAAAAATACTTACCCATGCTGACCAAGATATACTGTACACAAAGATCTGCATAGCATAAGAAACTAATAATGAGGTGACTTAGAAAATAAAATTAAGGAGAAAACAAACTAGAATGAAAATTGCATAAATACTATGATACTACGAATAATTTTATAACTAAAGTTTTGTTTGAATTGAATCAATGCTAACTCTGTTAGTTTTTGCTAATTGTGTTAGATAATATTATTATTAGTTGTTAGTAGTAAGGTTTGTTTAGTTTTTTCTATTATCTACTGTATATACCCATTGTAACATTAACATTGTAAGCTTTGTTCATTTTCTATTGAAACCCTAACCTAAGGGTCCTTCTTCTTCTCTTTTGTTCTTCTTCCTCCTCTATGATTTTAAATGCTCGCAATTGTTAAATGCTCAGAAGTGTTACGGGTACTGAAATATACTACTAGGCACTAGCATAGCATATGATTCAATTGAATTTGACTCCTCTAAAATAAATAGAGAATAAAGTTAGACAATTAATTGTTGATATTTCAACTTGTTTGTAACCTTTGTTACATATATATACAATATCAACTATTGATTTGTTTATCGATGATTGATATTACTAATGTGACAAATTTAGAGGAGCCGAATACCATATTACATATGGTTCAATCAATTCACCAATAATATTATAATATACTACTAGCATGCTTTTAAACAAGAAATGACGAAAACCAGGGAATTGTCAAATGTCAGGCTTGAACTTACATTTATGCAGGAAACAAAGAGCCCTGTTGTGAGCAACTTCTCCTCTCCTACAGCAGGCACTAATATGGGCATGAGAAATAGCTGGGAAATAATTGCAAGTACAAAAAACAACAAGAGGTTAGTTAATTAATATGTGTAATTAAAGTGTAACATTTCCAATCTTCCATTGAAATATATAGGGAAACTAAAAATGTTGAACAGATTAAAAGAACACATCAAATTAAACAAAACACTTAAACTAGGACTATGGTGTACTTGTGTCAAAGTAGCTCCAATCCCGCTAATCATCATTAAATCGGCAAACTGGTTCTTGTTGTATCGAAAACGCGCCTTCAAATAATACTGCATGAAGCAGGACATTTATTTCAATTAGTTACAGAATTTGAAATTTGTAGTTAGATTATTGCTTCTAAAACCATGCCATGTCGTTAATTGACTATAATCAGTAATAGAGAAAGTAAAAATTTACCAGCAATACAGCCATCAAGCCACCATCTGCAAGACTATTGAAAAGTAAAACAATTCCGGCTTGTGAGAATGTAGGGCTGCAAAAGTATAGTTTGTAAGATAAACAACTCTATCAAATAAGTTGCTTGAGTTGGTAACAAATAAGAAGAACATTAAAAAATGGATTAAATTCCCTCAATGCAAGATATGTAAACATATCTTCACTGCCTTACTTACCTACACTTGAGCAAACAAACTACATCTCCCATTGAAGGCAGTTTCTTAAATGTTCCTGTTGTTTTTTGTGGCATATCATCCTCACATTGTTGAATGCATGGTTCCTCTACCTCTTTCAATAATGGCTGCCTCATAGGTAAACTTTCCTTAAGAAAAATTCTCATGTACACCAATGCTATCATTGAGAAGATTGAAGCAACCTTCATAAACCAATCACAAGTACAGAAAAAAATCAGAATAGTAATATTATGACAGATACCTCAAACAGCTAGCAAATGAATTATATTCTAACCTGAAATGTCAAAGCTGGAGATAGGAATCTAGCAGCCAAAGTTCCACCAACAAATGATGCTGATCCAACACCGGCAAGTATTCCGAATGCCGAGGCTCGTTTCCCAACTGGAACCTTGTCTGCCTAATAAGTAATTCAAAATTATTACATAATGTTAGTTTTTTTTTTTAATCATTCAATGTGTATGAACTTGATTGAATAATAGGTTTATGGGACTGTAAAGTTAGTACCACATATGCAAGAGCTAGGCAATGGAAGCTTCCTTCGCCTGCAATGGCAGCAAGAGTTTTCACCACGTAGTATGCATAGAAGAATTTGGTAGCTCTGCTATATGCTAATATGGCTGCATATATACGACATTAATTTATTTTATTAGTATTATGCCAATTAACGTTGATATAAAAATGAAGTTGGAGAAAAATTGTTATTAGGAACAATGAATAACATTCAGTTAGGACGAACTCATGAACACATATAAATACAATTTCTAACAATTTTAATTCTGTACTAATAACTTTTGAACCATTTTATGTTCAGTATCATATTTTCCAAGTTAGCAACCCCAGGATAGAAATATGTTAATAAGATAATTATTATTTTGTCTTTAATTCCTAGCTCAACTAACAAATATCAAAATTTGTTTTTAAATTTGGATATTGGATTATTTATAGCATTACTATATTTATCGACACAAGTTTAGGTTTAGATGTATTTGGAAGCCCCGATCAAATCAGTATTTAACAGAAAGCTGACAAGGAATTCCATTAATGATCAGATTGTCAAGGTCCATGTGACTGCATCAAATCCAATCCGATTTTTTTGGATATAACATACATATAATTCAATAACCAATACAAATAAAAAGAATATTAATAATTATTGGAGCTTTGTGAGGTCACTATATTTGATAAAGAAAAACTATGAAAAGCAAAAGGAGTGGTGATCAAAAGGTTCAAAATGGCGTTGAGTGCCAAACAGTAAGGGAATTCATGTAATGAGATGAGTGACATATTAGCACACCTTCATGATGGGTGTGCCTGTGCTTCTATGTAGATGAGACATCCATAATTAGACATCCCACTAAGGGAACACCAGAATATACTAGTATATATATATACTGTTACATCAATTGTTCATTTTCACTAAGTTTTTTGTTTTAAGTTTTTTCAGTTCCTGTCGTTTAAGAAGTTTGGACAAATTATTATTAATTAAAGTGGTTCTTTAATATTACAAAACTAAACTGTTTCGTGAAGAAACATCAGTTAAATTTTTCACTTAAACTACACTCTTAATTATACAATTACAGTCATTCATATTGATTTTTTTAAAGAATTTTTTTTTTTATCAAAATTCTAAAAGCACTTGACTTCCTTTTTTTTATTCCACCTGTCTCATATTGTGTATTGTTTGAAATATCTCTCTATCTCAAATTATTAACGTAATTGTAAATATATAGTAAACAAATAATAAATTAAGTACAAAACTATTTTTGTCGTAACTTTTTTTTCATTAAAAATTAATATGAAAAAACATTTTTAAGAAATATCGACATTACAGATGAGAAGGATAGGGTAATTACTAAGCATAACAAACTTTTTTTAATATTGTGCAACCACTATACTATTAGTAGAAATAGATTTGAATTTAAGCAAGTTATTAGCCTAAACGTTTTAGAAAATTCAAATTCAAATCTTAACCGTCAATTGTTATATTTTTTAATCAAATTAAATTATTAACCTTGGAACTCATTTGAGTCTAAAGTATAAAAGATCTGTATAGCAGAAGCAGGTGGTGCGTCTCCATAATAGTAATAGTAATACAATATCAATATGCGCATTGTTTCAACTATTATTAATTCCACTATAAAAAGCAGCAGGACCATATAATAAGAATAGACATATGCTTCCACCTCAACTAAAAACTGAGTCTCCTTAATAATTAAATATTGACTAAACTATCTTTCTATTCTAATCTTTGAAGATGTGTGGTGGTGTTTCTTTTACAGTTGAAATAGCTTATAATTCTTAATAACTATTTTATATTTTTCATTAAATGGGTGACCAAAATTATATCATCATATAGTACCAGAGATTAAAATGATGGCATGAAATATATACTAATAGTAGACTAGTAGTAGTACCTTGAGGAATGAGAGCCACTGTGAGAGGAAGTGTGATCAACGCTTTCCTGCCATACCGATCAGACAAATTTCCAATTAAAGGTGTGGTCACCACTGACCCCACTCCAATCATCTGCCACATGTATCAAAATATCATCAATTCATCTATCATTTAATTAATTTTTAACCACTTTATTTTTTTTATATTTTGATCTTGGATGAACTTAGTCATTTTGATATTTAAATATATTATTAATTATGGTTTTAATTTCTATATAATTTTTTATTTATAAGAAAAATATTAAAAATGTATTTACAATTGCATTACATTCAAGATTATAATGTCAGAGTCTTAAACCTTCAAAAGACCAAAATAAATTATTCCTCAGCAAAAATCTTATATATCATTGACTGTTTTTTTACTAAAAATATTCTTAACTATTAAAATCAACTAGACCATAAATATAAATATAAATAAGATAAAATAATTATGTCTTATGAAGATTAGATTTAGATATGTAATACTACTGATTATTGTTATATTGAATTTCATTATCAATTTTTTAATTTTCATAATTTAACCAATTAGATTTTGTATTTAAGAATTGAGGTAGTATATCCATTGCTTGATTTAGGAGAAAGAGAAATAAGAACCAGAAGGGTCGTGGTCATCAAAAGCCACATTTACTTTGATAACATGTGATTTAACTTTTTTTATTCTTGCCGAAAACATCTTTCTTTTTTTTTTTTGACTAAAAAAAATAATCCTTTTTTTTATCCAATGAATTTAATATTTTCAAGCTAGTGACAAGTATGTATGACCTTTAAAAAAAGAGATGCACACTGCAAAGCTAAAAGCTTAGCTTAGGTAACTTGCAAGTATGTTTATAATGACTAAGAAAAAGACACATCGCTTAATTTAATCAAGAAGCTTAATTTAATCAAAAGAAATGACTTTCAACTAATAATTAACACTACTAAGCTCCTAAGTTCATGATTTAGATACACACAAACTTAAACACAATTAAAAAAATATGTCATTTCAAATTTGTTTATACTAATATTTAAATTCATTCCTCATTTTTTAAATCACTAACCAAACTAACTACTTACAGATAACAAACAAATTACTTAATCTGTATATGCACAATATAGTATTTATGAAGAAAAAAAAAATGTACTTATGCAAATTTATATAAAAGTGATAATAGATTAGGAAGCAATTTATATAAAGAGCATTGTATCTAAAATCTAGTTATGAAGAAATGAAGTGAAAATTGAAAAGCAAAAAAAAAAAGCATTAGTAAATGAATATATGAGAGAAGAGAGGCTAACAGCGTGCTGAAAACCAGTGAGGTAAATCGCAAGAGAACATTCATCTTGACCGGGGCAAAGTGCCGCCATGGTGACGTCGGTGATCGCCGGAATTACTATTACTCCGCCAATGCCTGCGAGAAACATTGTGACTAATAAGTGAGTAAGCCCCGTTATGCCCTCCATAGATAAGCTTGAATTTAATATTTGGATTTGGGCTTTTTATGATTTTGGAAGTTGAAGGAGTACAGACAGAAAGAGTTTAGTGGTACTCACAGAAATGCGCGCTGTGTTCTACTCAATATATACTCCTTTTCGTTATTCGGTTGCTTCTACAATGAAACGGATCTATGGCCCAGGTGTGGGCCCTCCCGGGCCCTCTTTCATTTAAAAATTAATTCATTTATTTTACTTCTTAAGAATTTAATTACTCTCATTCATAAAGGAATTTTATAAGTTTAACCGTATTTCATCTCATAATGTAAATTTATATTGGTAGGCATGGCAAGACTTCATGTAATGTAATCACGGGTATCCAATTTAATTTGTTTTAAATTTGACGGAAAAAAGAGTGCGAGTTTTTGTTAAATTCGATTGTAGAAGTAGAGTCTGGAGTTGTTGATCTGTCTGCATTCATTCGTGAATCTATTAGTAAATTTGTTTACTATTTTTAAATTTATATTAATTAACTTATTCACTTTATTTAATTTTTTTTGTATTATAAAATGTAATCTAGTCTTGAGAAAATATATTATTTTAATATATTTTTATTTTATGATTGTCTAATATTATATTTGTCTGTGAGTATAAGATTACATTGATTAAATTATAGGAGTTAAGAGAGTTGATATAATATTAAATTTATTAATGAATTATGTTGTTTTTATATTTGTATCTTTCAAGAGATAGAATTAGTTTATATTATTTATATAAATAATAAAAATTAATAATTTTTTAATCAAATTAATATTACATGAGTTTGATATCCAATGAAATTAAACTCAAATATTAATTTGTGTATAAAAATTTTCACTTAAAAAATAGGTTAAATTACATATGTGATCCTTTAACTTAGTTTCAGATAACGTTTTAGTTTTTTATATTTTTTTTTCGAATAGGTCCTTTATTTTAATTTTAAGTGACAATTTGGTATTTTATGTATTAAAATATCAATAATATTGTTCTTTGTTTTTACAAATATATTTAGAACATTATTAAAATAAATAAATTAAATATGAATTTTTAAATGTCATATACTGATCGTAAAAGTACTGAAAATATAAATTTAGAAATTGAATTTCTGCAAAAATATCATTAAAAAATATATGTTGATGTTCTAACATAAACCGAAATTTGTTAATAATAATTTTGTAAAGACTAAAAAATGTAATTTGTTTTTTAGAAACTAAAAACAAAATTTTAAAATTTTATAGAAATTAAAAACGATGTAATCCTTAAATTTAATAATTTATCTATTTCAAAATTTGAATAGAATTTTGTTTGATCTCCCTGTTTTTATAGTGTGATTGATGATGATAAGAGTGAAGAAGACAATATTTGTAAAAAATAAAGACAAGAAGGTAGAGAGAGAAAGAGAAAAGGATAAAAAGAAGATTCCAAATGTGCTTTCATGATATAGATATTAACCGCAACACAACACAACGAAGGAAAGAAAAGAAAAGAAGGAGACGTGACTTGGAAGCTTCGTTATGCATATGCATTTGGATCATATAGTCGTTAACGCAATGTAATGCTTATTGGATTTACTATATTAGTGGCATTACTTTGGCGTACACAAATTAAACAAAAAAATCAGTGTGGATGGATATGTGGGGAACAAAACAATCTTTCATGTTATTGCTTTTCAACGTGAGACCTTCCTTCATACGTCAACTTTTCTAACCATTTTCTACACACTTTATTATATGTAGTGGCTCGTTCCTTTTATTCTACTCACACTCTACTCCTAGTAGTACTACAAATAAATCAACATCTCAATTTTATTATTATTAAATTAATTATTACTAATCCTAGTAGTTAGGAGTTGGAAATTGGAAACATCGATCAATTCAATTTTACTAACATACAAAAACAAGATAAATTAATACGGCATCCACGTCCGTAATTTTGGGTCCAAATTAGAAGAAAAATTGGTTATGTTTGAGATTTATGAGTTCATACAAGATTGTCAATGACTTCTAGGTATGGGAGGATGCAAGGTAGAAATATTCAAGAATAATTTCAACATGAAATAGAATCAAACTTTCTTTTATTGAGAGATATTTGAGTTAAAATTTAATTAATAAAAATTGAAGTATTTAATTCATAATATAATCATATATATCAATTTTAAAAAACAAATAGAAAAAAATACTACTATAAAATAAAATATAAATAAAAATATTAACCTGAAAAATTGATATATTTAGACTTTATTTAGTCCAACTTGACCCAATGAGTTATTTGTTGAGTTACTTTAGTTTGAGTTTGATAAAATAAAAATTACACAGATCATATCTAATCTAAATTGAAGAATTTTGATTGGTTACGTAAGATGTTTGCAAGGTGCATTCGACAGGAAATACCAAAAATTGACTACGATAGAAGAGCAATAACAAAAGATATAGTGTGGATTTTTGCAAAAATGAATTGGAATCGTCAAATCTTGGTTTAAAGCTCTATTTGATAAGTTCATCAAAATCAGTTATAAATTTTATTTGATAACAGTTATGTATGATTTTATAATTAATAGTTTATATTTTTTTATAAATTAATTAAATAACATTTAAACTTATAATTTATCACTTTTTTTATTTTTTATTATTGTAATTAAAATAATTTTTTTACACTTTATAATTTATTTATTATAATTTAAATAAATAATTTATATAACTTAAATTTAAAATAATTTTAATAAATAATAATTTATATTATTAATAATTCATATTTTAAAGTAAATAATTTATTTATTTATTTGAATTTAAAATAAATAAATAAAATATATCAAATTGATAAATTTTAAAATTACTACTTTAAAAATATTTTAAATATTAATCAATAAAATTAATTTTTAATTTAGAGTGTCTTTTTATATTATTTTACATTTTAAATTAATTGAAATGCAAATTTTTCAAATTATGTCAATTAACTTAACAACTATCTATTATAAATTATAAATTATAAATAAATTAATTTTACCAAACCAAACCAAGTCTTAATCTTCAATTTGATATAGTTGTTACTTATAACACACCAAATCTAAATCCAGATTTAACAACAATATTACGAGTACGACAAAACAATGATTAGTTGGTTCTTACTTAAAGAGCAACCTCCTCTGATGCAATATCTTCTTTTAAGCATATGCTTGCTATTGATAGGGAGTTCTGATTGTTGCTTTTTTATAAATTATTTATTGTTCTTTTACTTAATACTCTCTGATTAAAATATCAAATCTAATCAAAATAAAATAAATTCATTCTTTTTTTTAAAAAATTATAATCTCGATGGTAGCAAATCTTTCAAATTTTATCATTTTTTTAAAGAAATAAATAATAACTTTTAAAATATTTAAAATTATTTCAAATCTCAAATCCCTTGTCATGTTATAAATATTTAAATAAATGATCATTAAAAAATGAGGCTATATGAATTTTAGGTGAAAAATTGACACGAGACCATATTTATTCAATTTTTTAAATTGAAGGACTAAAATTATTACAAAAACTATTGAAAAGACAAAATTGCACCTTACTTAAACTAAAAGTATTGAAGTAAATATTTTTTGGGTTATATTAATGAAAATCTTAAAGACTCTTGTTATACAATAAAACAAAAATAAAAAATTTATATTAAAAATAACAAAATTTAAACTTTTTTAAAAAATGGAACCAACAATTTTTAATCCACTTTTAAGATTAAAAAAATTAGATTTAAATTCTTAATAAAGAATACTCTTAAAGATACCTGTTAGCATTTCTAATATTTTCCTTTGCTAATTTATCTTGGCTTTAAAGAAAGTTTTGGCTATTTAAAAAAAAAAAAAAAAAAGAATATTTATGAACTATTTGGGTGATTGAGATATTTAATTGAGATGTGGACAAGAAGAGAATATTGATGAAGTGAGTCGCTTGGAGTGAACGATAGAAGTTAGGTTAATGATTGAAAGTATTAAGTAGTGGAGTTTTTCAATAAGTTATCCAACATCGAATCGATCCTTACATACTAAATTGCCCGAGTTGCTTTTTTAAATACAACTGTAAATTATAAGCACTACTATTTCATAAATAAATAGTTCAAAAACAAAATTGAATTAATTTAGTTCAGTTCTTAAAATTCACTTTGTAATAACTTCAGATCACTTAAAAAAAAAAATTGAAATTTTTTTATACAAATAAATTTTAATTTTTTTCAACAAAAATAGATGTCAAAAATTTTCTTAAAAAAATGGGACATAAAAAATTTCAAGAGACAAACATTTCGAGAAAAATAGATGTAAAATATTTTACCAATAAAAAAATTCAAAAACAAGTTTCGATTATTTAAAAAAAATCAAAAAATTTATCTAAAAAAATAATTTAAAAAAATTTCAAAGAATTATATTTTCCATATTTTTCAAAAAAAAGTTCAAAAACTTTCTAAGAAAAACAAATTAATTGAGATTAAAAAAGTTTTAAAATTATGAAACTAATTTTTATATTAAATTTGATTAACTAGTTTATTTAAAATATGTGATTTAATTCATAAATTATTTAATTGATTATTTTTTGTGCGTTACAATTAAATTTATCAATATGAAATTAATCTTATATTTTGTACACCTCTAACTAAATGTTGAACACAACGGAGTGATGAATTTACGTGTCATGAAAATCACAAGAATATGAAATGATATTTGCAATTTCCTAGAAGAAAAAAAAAAGTGTTTTTTTACTATGTTAATTTTATTGTTATTTTTTGTTATGTTTTGATATTTTTGAAGTAACAATGCCGATTTACAACGAAGAGATGTTGAATTGTAAATGTATCTTTTAAAAATTTCCTGTAAAAAGTTTAAGAAAATAACTCAAGATTGATTTTGATTATGAAAATAGAAAAACGGAGAACGTTCTTCATTTTACTATAAAACAGAGAACATTCTTTGATTAGCTTAAAACACAAAAGCAGTTTGTGTTTTATCTCAGTTAATCAATTAAGTGTAACAAACAAGGAGAAAGGATAAAGAATACCACACAAAGAAATATCCTGGTTCACCCAACTTGGGTTACGTCCAGTCCTCACACTATGAGATTTTCCACTAAGTGTTTAAAACAAAGAACTTTATTGATTTTACAGCACCTAGTATAGATCAACATTGATCTATTTCAATCTTTGTTACTTTCCACCTAGAAAGCAACAACATCACCTATCTAACTTTGATAGGATTCAATACAATCTAAACAAACTATAAAGAAACTCTTATAGTTTGAGTTTTTACAATAAGATTATTTGTGATAAAATATGATATTTCTCAACTCTTGTTTGAGAATTGATTCTTAACAAATGATTCACTGATATTTTTGCAATCTAATACGAGAATACAGATCTGCTTCTTCTTTGCAAAATTTCAGAACTTCAAGTATGTGAATGTGAATGTGATTGATGTTTGGGATTTTACAGCACTTGAATTTCTTACTTTGATTCTGGATATTGGCCTTCTATTTATAGGCTTTAGAAGCATTTAATGAAGATCAAAAAGAGTTGTTGGTAGTGCTCTGTATTTTTGTTTGAAACCAATATTTCAGATTAAAAATAATCCGCCTTTGAAAAACTGTTTTTTGACTTTTCTGGTTTAGCATTAAATTAGTTTTGTCTTCTAGTTAAGAAGCCTTTGAAGTTTCTCCCTTGATTTTGGATGGTACAGTCTCAATCTTGAGTCTTGAATGTAGCCAAAGGAGTTTGGAGAAGAATTATAAGTCATTGCAGAAGAGAATACACTGTTGCTGGAGTTATACAGAAAACGTTGATTATCAATCTGGATCTGTCAATTTGATCTTTCTCGAGATTTGATAATCAATCTGGAGATCATGTTTTAATCATTCTGGATGTCCTTTGCAATGTTTTATCATATATCAAGGTTGATCAAACTTTCTTGACAGTTTGACTTATAGAGTTACAAACTGTCTTTATTTTTTACTGTCTTTGAGTTCTTTTATTTTAGTGATCATATAACCTTTTTGAGCTTGGATGAATCCTATTTGTTCCTTGCCATGTACTGATTCTATTTGAATAAATTTCCAGAGCAGACTCTTTGTTAAAGAGGTAGAAAAATATTGGTCAATATGTTGTGATGAATATTTTTGAAGCTGGAGATCTTTCTATGTTTTAATGTTTCTTATTGTTGTCTTCTTAGCTTTGCTTAATTTTGTTCTTAATTAAATTCACTCAAAAACACATGTTAAATTAACATAAAGAATCATAATTAACTTTCTTACTTAACCTTTGTTTATTTTTATCAAAATTTTAAATATAGAGTTTGTCTCAACAATTTTAACTGTAGTTCTGTTAATCAAATTGGTTAGTTATGTTATCGTTAAGTTTTGTACATTTATCCTCTCCTTCATCTTACAAATTCATAAATTTATTGGCTTTTTCAATCTAAAAAATTCTGAAAACTCATCAAATTTTTACTCTTCAAATTCATAACTTACAAATTGTCCAACCTTTCAAATGATGAAAAATGAAAAATCTTTTTCAGTTGGAGACTTCGAGGGAGCGTCGGGAACAACAACATATCAAATGTTTTAAAATCACAAGAAACTTTAATATTATATCTCAACAATGAGACTCGTCTCTTGACTAAACTATCAAAAAGACTTTCGATATAATGATCTAACACTGTAATCAACTCTCGTTGTCCCACCCAGTCGAACCAACTTTTGATAAAAGTGTTCTAAAATATTAACACTTCAAATTTTTTAGAACTTCAAAGTTAAATCAGTAGGTATAATATAAGCTAGTATTAATACAAGGTAAATTAAAAAAAAAAAAAAAAAAAAAAGTAGTATTAATAAAAAATAAAAATAGGTCAAACCTATCTACAGCTCTTCTGATATTTTAGTTTATAATATACCTATAGATTTATAATAAACCAATAGTATTAATAAAAAAGTATATCTGAAAAAATAATAACAAATGTATCTATTAAATTAAAAAATATTTATATTTAGTGACAATTTTATTTCCAAAATATGATTATAATTAGAGATAGATAGTACTTCATAAGATTAATCATTATAAGGGAAATCAAGAAAATATAACACATATTTTTGCCAAATTTAGTGATAAAATTATTTTTTTAATACATGTGAATTTTGTATGTGAGTTTTACTATAAAAGGACAAAGGGAGTATTTATGTCCCAAAATATAGTATATCGTGATGAAATTTACAAGAATTAAAAAAAGTTGTTAACAACGTTGAATAAACTTCACAAACATTTGGAGCCATTATCTTTCGAGTTATGCAATCCTTCGAACAACAGCTTGCAAACCTCTTCGCATATGGAAGTGTAAGAATAACAAATTGTCGAACCATGTCGTGGAGCACTACGAGCTACGATTGGTTTATCGAGTAACATGTAAATAAATGTTTGCAATTTGTATTGTTTTTCAAAAGTCACTCTTTAGAAAATAAAATTAATTTATATTTCAATCGTAGTATTTATTTTATATTTTTGACAGACCCATTATAGTATTTATATAGATAAAAAAGTTTTTTTTACGGTACATGTTCAAGGAGGAAAATAGTAAAAGAAATTTTTTCTCCATCCCATGGTACACTATTTTAGCAAATAGTAAAAGTCATTTTATTGATTTTATGAAAATTATTATTTACTTTACAAAATAATCTTTCATGGTTTGAAAATTGGAGGCTGCATGAATTAGAAAGTGAGTGAAAAAAATAACTAATTATAAGTATAATAATGTTAATATATAATTGATATCTAAAAACGACATGTAAAATAAAACAATTGTTTCTAAAGTGGTATCCATGATGTTAGTATATATACAAATATCTATATAATAAGATATAATTTGAGTAAAAAAAAATATAATTGAATATTTTTGTAAGTTTACTTTATAATATCTATATAAAAAAAAACGTTGGATTCCTTTCCTCTCCTATTAAAAAGAAAAAGTGAACTAAAGTCCAAAGGATGGTGTAGTCTTTTAATTTCCTTTATACCTCTATTTCTTATCGTAATTTTTATCTCTCTCATGTGTATGTTTTTCTTTATTTCTTTGACAGATATACCGTGTTATGTTCTCCATTATTATCATTAAGATTATATAAATTGGGAAAATGATAGTAGGATATGCTTTGATTCTATATGCTCATAAAAAAATAGTTTGATTCGACAATGTGGATCTAAAGACAGAGAGTAAAGAATTGCTTATAAAAAGAAGGAGTAAGAAAAAGGGGAGTAAAGAATTCTTGATGAGTTCCCAAAAGCAAAGATGTGTGATCAAATTCAGCATCTTATGGTGTTTTTCATACTTTAACGAATTATATATACTACTCCTAAGTCCAAAGAAGCAAATAATACACTTTGGTTTTTCGGCTGAAACTTATACAGTGAATAAAACAAAATATATATTTTAGACTAAATACAACATGTGTCTTTCAACTTAATTTCGTTTCAGTCTTCTATTTTATTTTTTATGTAATTTTTTATTTTAATTTTAAGTGATAATTTGATTTTTTATATTTTAAATATCAACAATGTTATCTTTATTTATTTTTTTATAAAAATTCATAAAAAATTTCAAACAAAACCCATTTAATTAATTATCATCTCAATATATTGAAATTTTATCAAATTTATAACTTTAAATCTTTAAATAAACTCATATTTTCATCTCTAACAACATTAAATAAAGAGTGACAAATATGAATTTATTTTAATGAGTTACGAATTTGATAAAATTTGTTTTATATTAAAAAAAATGATTAATTT
>JBBPBS010000968.1:15041867-15055812 GCA_037974835.1 Cicer judaicum
GTCACTTAAAATTAAAATAAAAGATCAAATAAAAAAAAGATAAAAAACTAAAATATTAAGTGAAATTAAATTAATAGATCACAGGTAGTATTTAATATATATTTTAATAATGAATTCGGAGGTAGTAGCAATGATACTTTCGGAACCTAATTATAAATAAAAGATCATGTTATCTAATCTAATTATAAGAAAAAATTATCAAAATAAATAAACTTATTTATTATTATATTTTTAACTAATTTTTAAAATACACCCTCATATAAAATGGTAAGATGTTAAATAAATATATTAAAATAATAATTTATTCAGTCTCTTATATTTATTTTTTTTTCCGACTTTTTACTTAGTTATAGTTTACTGAGTAAAATATACTATAGAATCAGAATTCAAATAAAATTTCAAAATGAAAACTTTCTATAATTTCAAAATTTTGGAAAAAAATAAACTTTGAAAGTTTAAACTTTTAAAATTTAAAAAATTAATATTTCGAAAATTTTAAAGTTTCGAAGTTTATCTTATTTTTAGATTTCGAAAGTTTCAAAGGTTCGAATATTTACAAATGTGATTTGGACAATTCAAACTGTCGAATAAAAATAATAAAAAAAAAGAGAGAATTTTTTTAAAGATATTTACTAATAATATTAGAGACAATATGAGAGATGAGAGGTGGGAGGTACACAACCCTTAAACTAAATGTGTTTGGAATTGTTGATTACTCTGCAAATGGTGGGCCCATAGGTGCGTGGTCCAAAAGAGCCAATACAGGCTCAACTTGGTTCAACAAACGTGGGGATTGGGGAAGAAGGATAATTGCCACAGTCTATCCAACATTAATTCATAACTATTTCTTCTCTCACCCCCCTTATATTCTTAAGAGAAATATTAAAGACAAAATATCTGACACACTCTACTGGACACTCTCTCAACCTTTGAGCCACATCACCATTATTTCAAAATACTACAATTGGAAACATGTAAGCCTTCAAATGCATTCTCTCTCCAACGTTTTCCTCTACAAACACTGCTAATGCTTGTACCTCCAATTAGAAATATATGTTTAACAACTTTTAGGGACGCTAATGGGTAAGTTTGGATAGTTACTATAATACATGTTTTCATATATGCCATTTAAAAAGAAAGTTGTATTCGTGTGATATCAATCTTCATTTCCTATGCACGAATTTTCTTAATATATTAGTAGGCATGCTTGTAATCATTCCATACGTTTGAATAAAAATAAATCTTTAAATCATAAAATTTTAATACAAATATTAAAATATTGATCCAAAATAAATTCATAATTCTTTAATATTAAATTATAAAAATAATAAATTAAAGCATATAAATTATTTAAATTCATACTGATACAAAGTAAATATTTATTTTAATTAATGATATCAATAGAAATAAAACAAAAAACATATATCTGATTAATAAAGTTTAAATTAATAAAAATAAATGATTATTAATTTTAAAAACATTGTGAGCATTAATTAATATTACATTAGTTTTTATTAAAAATATATTTCAATTAAACAATTAATTTCATAAAAAATTCAACTTATAAAACATAGCCTAAACAGAGCTTAATTTTTTAATTCTTAGCTATTGCTGGCTCTAGCATAAGTACTGAAATGTTTTCTAAGTAAAAGATTTTTTTTTATTTTGTTGTTCTTCATTTAGTATTTTTTTTTGGTACATAATTTAGTATCATTTATATACAATGTTATTTTATTTATTTATTTATTTATTTATTTTATCAAAAATGTTAATTTGTTCTTTTGTTTAGGATCATTTAAGTATAATGTTATTGTCTTTGGTTATCTAAGCAAATGAGTTATTTTGTTTGTCATAATGTTATCATATTTATAAATATTTTATTGTTTTATACTATTAATTTATGTTATAAATTTATTTTTAAATTCATTATTTTTAATTTTGAAAATTTTAAATCTATATTATTCTCAACTGATAGTCTACCACATTTATTATTCAAAAGTAATTAAAAGTATTTTAAAAAGTATATTAAATAATTCTTAACCGTTACAGTTTAATAACTTTTTCAATAGAAATTTTGACTTTATAACGACCATTAAAATGTAGATAAAAAAAGTCTGTTTACTAACTTTTTTAACGATCTAATTACAACAAATATATTAATTCAAGAAAAAATAATAATTTCAACATTTTCAGAATTAACGGTTTAATTAATCTTTTAATAAATTTTTTTTATACTCCCTTTAATTATTTATTATTTATTTTTTTTTCTCTACAATAAATAGTTAAATAAAATTGATACAAGTTTTTTCAACGGAAAATTAAAAGCAACTAAAATTTTGCTAGAAAATGAGAGACATCTTCCACTTAGAAATGAAAGAAGATGACAAGTGTTTGTCCCCAATGTATTGTTCCCACATCATTATTTGGATTTAGGAACTAGTAACAAATGTTTGGAAAACGGGACTGAATCAACCCATTATATTGGGAATTGGCCAAACATAAAACTGCAACAGAATTGTAAAAACCACGCCCACCATAACAGGTTTTAACTGTAAAAACTGCTGGTTTATTGATTTACTATGGTTAACTCCTATTTGAAGTTTTGCGGTAATGTAAAAACCAGAATTACTAACTGACTAATAAATTAATTAATTTTGAGATTATTTAAAAAAATAATAATTTGATGATTTAATGAGTGTTATGATTCTGCCAACATCTCTAATAAGTACACAATGCTTTAAAAGATTATCACCAATTGGTAGTAACTAAACTATATAAATACAATAGTTAATTTATTTTTATTCTAATAATTAATGTGTTAGTTTAATTGTAAGACTTTATATTGTAAAGTGATTTGTTTATGTAATTCTTAATAATTTTACTTATTTAATTGATAATTTAGAACTAAATTCATGATATATTCAACTCAATAATAAATGAAAAAAACATGGTTAATTAATTAAATTGAAAAAAAAAAGAAGTAGTAAATAATTTCTAAAATGTGTATTACACACATACCACTCAATTCCACCCACTGGATAACTAAAATCAATTCTCTCTATCTTTATTATGAATTCTTTCCCCATTCTAATTTAGTTGAATACACAAATTTCTAGATATTTCTCTTTAATATAAAAACCTCACTGATAAAAAAAATCAAATACTTTAAAAAAAAAAATACAAAATATGATTAGAGGTTCAAATAAGTCTAAATTGTTTCCACTAAATTCTAATATGTGTAAATTGAATATGGAGATAGAGATAGAGATGATAGTGCCAACTTCTTATACAAGTTTAAGGGATATCATATCAATGTCACATTCTACATCATGGAAAGAAGATGATATCTCTCTTAAAAATCATCTTCTCAAACGAGCTGCTCTGGCGTATCTTCAACCTATGTCCAAGTCATTGGATTATGACTTGGGTGATAACAATAATAATAAGGGTTTGTTCGAGAATTTAATATGTTTATATTGCAGTTGTTTCAGTTGGTTTAGATTAAATCCGTTGTCGGGAGATTTTGTTGAATTCTTGTGTAGTATACAAAACAAGAAGAAACAAGAACGATGAAGACAAGGTTGAATGAATGGAAGTCAACATACAAGTCACATAAGAATGGGAAGAGAGAAATCTGGTTTTTGTAATCTTTGACTTTGACAAACAGAGTTACATAGTATACTAGATTTTGTAACTTGTTGTTTTGTCCCCTCTCCCACTTCTAATATATGAAAGAAAAAAAAAAAGCTAATCTTATTATATACAAACTTTCTTCTTTACTCAAAGAAATTTTGTGTGGTTCCTTATCCAAAATTTGATAATCCTCTTTTAATTTAGGCATTTTATAAAATTTGATTGCCCTCTTTAGAGTTGGAAATTTATAACAAGTATTAAATCTGAAGATTCATGTGAGATTTGATATTATATATTAGTGCAATTTTAAATGAAATGAAGAATTAAATTTGAAAATGGTTAATTTTCGTTATTGAAATATAGTGGAGTTCTTGAATTAGTGTAATAACATGTTTTTAAGTTTGTAAGAAAAATATCCATATAGCATTGCTTGTAAAATTAATCACAAGTTCTAACTTTGTTAATGTGAATAAAACATGTTTTGTAAGATTGATATTAGCATCCAACCAAAAAATAATACTGATATTATCATGAATTTGGCTTGAACCGATTCAACTAGCATAAATTTGACATGAATTTGGCTTAGAACTTTTTGGCATTAATTTGGGATGAACTGTTTTTTAATGGTGTGAATAAATATAGTTTCACCCATAAAAACAATATGACAGTAAATATATCTCATCAAAACATGACATTAAAATAGCTTTTAGTCACATAAGCAATCTTCAGAATAAAATTGCGAGATAGCAACAAAGTATCAAATTTAGCCCAAAACTTCACATAAAAAATATTACTGTGAAATAAGAGATCTATACCTTAAACACCATATTTGAAAATTTCATAAACTAATTATCAATCACATTATATTTATGATTCAAAATATGACAATTTATATAATACAATTTAGTTAAATAGAAAAAATTTCATAAAATAGTTCCTGAATCAAAACATAACCATTTATATGATATTTTTTTTTTTAAATATATATTTAGTATCCGCAAATATACCTTTTTTAATTTTAATAATGTGATTTATTCAGTAACGTGTATCGACTTAATTGATGGACGTTGTCGTGAGATAAATGGGTTTATCAATTAATATTTAGATTTAATTGTAGTTTTAATCCTCTCTATTATTATCTATTCACATAAATGATCCCTCTTTCTTAAAAGTTGACAGTTTTGATCTTTCTATCAAATTTTTGAACTAAAAAAATGTAGATTTAACATATTTTTAATGACGTGACATACAATTATATGATATAAAATCATCTAGATGGATTAATTATTCATATGTCATTAATTAAATTAAAAATATGAAAAACATTTGAAGTTGAAAACTAAATTTTTACTGCTTTTTATTCAAATTTTAAGGGTGTTAATCGTTTTATATTATTGTATCATATGTCACGTAATTTAACATATCTCACATCATCATTTTTTAGTTAAAAATTTTAGAAGAATAGACCAAAATTATAGACTTTTAAAATAAATAAATAGATTTCGTGAATCAGCAAAAATAGAGAGACTAAAATTACCATTAAACATAATATTTAAAATGATGTTGGATCGGACAGAGGTTGCTGATGAGTCTGTTTCTCTGCTGGAATCTTTGCGAGAAGACCAATAATATGTCCATAACATATTTTACCTGTGTATTTTGGTTTATGAATGTGATCTTTCAATGCAGCAAGTACTTGACTTTGAAATGCTGATGTAAAAAGATATTGATGTAATTGATTAAACTAATAGAAGGGTATATATATTTGTCTAGACCGATTCGAGATTAATGTAGAAGATAATTTAACAAACCACTGTCTACTAACTTTCTAAGAAAAAAAAATTAATGTTATTCATTACTATTGCATCTATTATTTGATAATTACTACATTTATTATTGTTACATTCCTTCGATATCAAATATAAAAGAAAATATAATAACAAAAATAACGTATTTTGGTCAAATTTTGGATTAAATATATTAACTTTAACTTAACTTTCTTTCCTATTGAAGACTATGGAGTATATATATTGGTGGAATTAAAATCAATTTTTTTTTAATGTCTTAAGTTCAAGTGTTAAGAGAGAAGACTTCATTAAAGTCTGGTTAAATAACATATTCGATATAGGTTAATTTTTTACAAAGTTAATGAATATTTCACACTAATAATTTTATTACTATTTTTTTCTCTCAAAACACAACTACTTTTTTTTTTTTAATTTTATATAAAATTTGATATTATCTTTTAGTAAATCCCATCGATTTCTAAATCCGTCGCTATCTCTTAAATGGAGATTGAAAATACCAATACATATTAATACATATTTTGTTCTATCTTTTTCTATAAACAACTTTGTCTCTTTCTTTCATAACTAAACATTGTCATCTGAAAAATATAATGATTTAGGTACTAACTAGTGATGACCCATTAACAAAGCTAAGTCACTAACTAAAGATGATTAGATGAATATATAAATAAGGACCTTGTCAATTCAACAATATGTTGATAAAGACTATATAGATCATTGAACATACCGAAAATCCTACGTGGCAAACATCCAAAAGAAAGTATAAGGAACAATCAAAAGAAGATACCATGTCCATTTCATGTTAATTAAATATAATGTCACAAACACAAGAATTTGAAAGTTCTAATAATGCTTCCATAACACATTGGACATACCAAAGCTTCTTGTGCAAAGAATCTCCGTCTACTTGTCCTTTATATTCAAACTCAAAACACACAACTTTTTTTTCAAGAAGAAAAAGAAAATGGGAAGCCAGAAAATTTCACCACAAACAAACCAAAAAACACTTCAAGACTTTTTTTTTCAAGAAAAGCCACTTTTTTTAATACCATCTTCACCAAGTTCATCAGGAAATGAAGAACTTCTCTCAACTATTTCTTACTGCACTTTTGTTTTCACATTCACTGACCCATCAGAATCACCTGCACAAAGAGACTCAAAAAGACTCCAACTTTCAAGACTCATTGCTATGTTGAAATCATCCAAAAAACAAGTTCATGAAAAAGTTTTAGACCCTTTAATTTCAATGATCTCAGCCAATATTTTTAGACCTCTTCCTCCACCTACAAATCCTTCACCTATATCAGAATTTCTTGATGAAGAAGACCCAATTTCAATTTTTTCACCTTTATGGTCACATTTACAAATAGTTTATGAAATTCTATTAAGACTTGTTAATACCACAGAAACAAAAACACTTAAAAATTATATGAATCATTCTTTTCTACTCAATCTTCTATCACTTTTTCAATCAGAAGATCCAAGGGAACGTGAGAGTTTGAAAAATGTTTACCACAAGATATATTCTAAGTTTGTTTCGGAACGATCCGCAATGAGGAAATCAATGACAGATGTTTTGTTGAACTATGTTTTTGAGACAGAGAAACATTATGGTATAGCAGAGTTGCTTGAGATATGGGGAACTATAGTGAATGGATTTAGTGTTCCATTGAAGGAAGAACACAAGTTGTTTCTAATGAGAGTGTTGATTCCTTTACATAAGACTAAAGGGATGCAAGTTTATCATAGACAACTTGCTTATTGTGTGTCACAGTTTGTGCAGAAAGAGCCTATGCTTGGAGGTGTTGTTGTTAGGGGGATTTTGAGGTATTGGCCAGTTACAAATTGTCAAAAGGAGATTTTGTTGATTGGAGAATTGGAAGATTTGGTTGAGAATTTGGATCCTGATCAATATCGTAAGTTGGCTTTGCCTATATGTACTCAGATTACAAAATGTATCAACAGTTGGAATTCTCAGGTAAATTCTCATGCTAATCTTTTTCTTTGAGACATACGAGAACTTTTCCAAGTCTTTCTTATTCCATTGTCACACTTGAATTTTCTTTATGAAGCATATAAATGTAAATGTGGTTTCAGGTAGCTGAGAGGGCACTGTATGTATGGAACAATGAACAGTTCTACAAAATGGCAACAACAGGAACAGGAGAAGTACTTCCAGTGATAGTAGAAGGAGTGGAAAAGAATCTAAAGTGGCATTGGAGCAAGAGTGTTAGGCAACTAACAGAAAGTGTGAAGGTGGTTGTGGAAGATATTGATCCTGATCTATATGCAAAGGTTGTCATAAACATGGAAGCTAAAGAATCAGTGGCACATCAAGAAGATATGAAGAGACAAAAGAGATGGGAAAGAATTGAATTGGCAGCTTCTAAGAATCAGTTTGTCAATTCACAAAGATATATGTGTGTTTCACACTGATCAACATTCATTTTAATTTTATGTATGCAACAAATTAATATATGACTGCCAATTCAAGTAAGATCACAAATTAAACATCAATTCAAATAAATTGTGAACATGTTCTTCCAATTTTCTGTGTCACAAATATTGATATCTCAAAACGGAAAAACAAATTTGACAACGAGCTAGTGGTCCAAAATTTGTACTGCTGTTATTTTTCATATAGTTTTTTTTACCTAATAAGTGTTATCATACAGCGTAATATACATATTTTCGATTTTATATCTGCATATTGCTATGTTGGTTTAATTCCAAATGTTTATTTGAGTCTAATTCAGCAATCGATAATAATTAATTTTATAAAAAATTAAATGATACTAGTTCAATTTATATATTTATTAGTATAGGAGAATTTTTTGGAACCCCTAAGAAAAAAGTGTAGATATTGGTACCCTAATTTGACGAAACATTATTAAGGATTCTTGCATCTAATCTAAAAAGGTTTACAACCGAAGAAAGAAGTTTAATAAACATTCCCGACTTTAACTAAATCTAAATTGAATAATTACCAAAAAAATAAAAACAAACTAAGCAGTAACCAAAATATATCTAATATATAACTAGATTACAGTTACAGTTAGGAAACCAAGCCCATCACATGTTCATCCACCCTATTTTTACTCACATGAACTCACACGAGGTTAAATACAATATCAAAAACTAATTTCTAATAAAATGCCATATTTTAGGGGATTCGTTGAACATATAAATTTCACATGACCATAAACTTATGTATTATCACTTTCTTTTTATATAAAACTTATATATTATCACTACATCAAGATATTTTGATTATGATAAGAAACAAAACAATGGATCTAGCAACAATGTAAAAATTTATGCCAATAGAAAAACAAATACTCCCTCCAATTCTTTTCATAAGAGACAAATAAGATATAAATTGAAACAAAAATTAATGTAATTAATTCATAAATTAACAATACTTTTAGATTAAAGTAAAAATTTGGTGAAACGAAGTATGCTTTAAGTTTAAATGTTTATTGTCTCAATCAAAATTCAATCGATGCCCTGCCTAGAGCAACGCATAGCTGAAATCGGTTTTACAAACAATGGAACAAGAAATACGCGGGAAACTACACGTTGTCGGGCCATAACACCCCCTCCCTTCTTCTCCCTCTCTATCTAGTGGTACAAAACTGTATAATCAAAAGACACGAAACCTATAAACTCACTAAAAAATATTGGAAAACTGTGACCATGAACTCAAAGGTTGATCAAACTCCTAGCCTCTAATTAAGGCTTTTTTTTTACTATAAAGACAACAAAGAATCAAGCATTTCCAATGGTTGAAAGCCATTTCCCTGTACATTTCTCATAGGAAACACCATCAAATGAGACCTTGAAGGCTTGAGGAACTGCTTGTAATCATCAAGCTCAACGAATTGTATAGATACTGATACCTGTGACCGATAAAATTGCACAAAGAACAAGCTCTAGCTCCATATGAATTATGACTCCAATATTGCTCGACAACACAAAATTACCAAGGCTAATGCAGATACAATGCTCACTCAATTGAATTATACTTGATATTTTGAAAGCTTTTCTTTTATTGGAGGCTCCAAAGCAGACATACACTGGTCCCATGCTCCATTGCGCAGCATCTATAGCATAATCATGGAATATCACTCACCGGTTAGTTTCAGCTATTCATGTTGACATAAACTTCCCCCAAGTTTTTAGGATTTAAGACAAAGAATGAAGCACTACTAAATACCAATTTTTATTACAAATGGCCACTTCAAACAAGGGGTGTACTTAACGTTAATTTTTTAATTTCATTTGCATGTAAAAACCAATACATAAAAGTTCTAAGGTTGATGTGTTCCTAGAAGAGAAGCAAAACTAACCTGTTTATACCCATGCAAGACCTGGCAGACTTCATTGTGTAAATCTTCACTCCTTATTTCCTATACATAACAACAGAAGAGGTTATATTACAAAAACCATAAATCATTTTGACATTTAAGATAACAGTGACGTTGGAAAACATACATGCCAACTTGCAATTGCTTTACACATGTAAACAAGCGAACTTAGAGCTCCAGAAGGATTGGCTTTGACCTGGAAACAAACGTAAATTGTAAAGCACCGATTACTTGACCACTCTAGGTGTACAAAGTTCTTTGTGTGAAAATGGAAGAGCATACCATAGCACAAAGACCTCTAAAAGCATCCTCTTTCTCAACATCATCTCGTATCCTGCCACAAATCACACAAGAAAATTTATAGATACACTAGATAACCTGCAAAGCATGAATGGACATCTAAAATCATAATCAATTTGTAAAGTAGAATTTTCAAAGATTTGTTTACCCTCCTTTATATGTGCAAGCCCCAAATATATACACATACAGGAACACGGACTACACCATTGGCCAGTTGCAAAAAAGTAAACCAACTCAACTTTATGTTGAGATAAACAAGCTATGAATATGTGAAACAATTTCACAATTCAACAACTAAGAATTTAGAGACAGAAGAAACTTAGATCTGGATTGTGTGAATCTTGTTATTTAGAGGAAGAGCGTAAGAGATTTTTGTAAAAGAAAGACACACGTTAACACAACCCTATTACAGTTAACTGAATACTGTACATATATACTGCTGCATACTGTACCCACAATATTCACCCCTCAAGCTCAGGGAAAATAGGCCAAGGTTGCTTGATCAAAGACTTGCCTTTTCAGTTCAAGAAATCAAGTGACTCTATAGAGGATATTAGCAATCTGAAAATGAGCTCAAATAGGCTGACACAGAGACATTTTTCGAGGGTCTTTTCTCAATCAAACAGAAGATCCAATTCCATATGCTCAGTGTCCGCATGAATGATTGGGTCGTGAAAAAGGGAAATTATACTCTAAGTGTCATCTAATTCTTCCATAATACTAACAAATACTCTAAGGGAATTGCATTAGGTGGAGAAGATGAATTTACTGGTGGCAGATGAGAGTACAACGCTAATAATGCAGAATTCATCAGGAAACACAATTGAGGTGGCAGAGTACATGGAAGGATATTTTAGTAGGTTGTGGCACGTGATAAGAACCAGCTCTGAATGCTGTGTTCTGAATGTTAAAAGGAGAGTACAAGAGATATATAGAAGAGAGATTGGATTAACACAACCCTGTTACAGTTACAACATATCTGCTAAGTGCAAACAGTTAACTGAAAAGATCTAACAGACTAACTGACAGCTGTTATATAACCCAAAGATTAGATGATACAGAGAGTTACACGCCTATGACCTGTTGTGTACTTGCAAGCTGAATTAGTAGCTCAAAAAAGGCATTTAAATGTCAGTGCAATCATTGCATTGAAAATGTTGTTAGTCTTCATTGTGCGCAGAACTAGACTTCAGCTCCGAAGAGGGTCAATTCATAACCAATGTTGAAAATACTTGGCTCTGAATCCCCAAGTCCGAGCTGAATGTATGTGGTAAATAATGAACTAAATCCATTAAGATGAAATGAAGAAACAAGGAATACAGCACAATTTTTTATAACAAATAGCAATTTATTTACAAAATAAAAAAAACATATCATGCACCATTAACTGCCGAAAATATTTTTTGTTTTTGCAATGAAAGAAGAAAACATGAGATATTCGTTAGGGGCTCATTGGAGAAAGTCGTGATTGAAGAAAGCGCATAAGTGGTGCAATAACTTACAGTGACAGAGCATTGCACCAAGGTTGCATGAAATGCTCCATATGTGGCGATACAAGGTCTGGACAGACCCATGCAAGCCTCCCCAGTGTTATTGCACTATTTTCTATAAGTGACTTGTTGAGTCCCTAAAAACCACATGTAAGGATAACAATTAGCTACTGAATACCTCCAAAGTTCTCAATAATACAGAGTATGATATGACAGTGACCTCTGCGTGCTGAAGAATTGGGACCAGGCATGAAATTACACTTAAAACGAAGGGAGAAATTTCTTGACGAACCTGAAATCAAAATTTGTATTTCAACGTGACATGTTTCACATAAAAATTATTAAAATGTGAAGTGGAATAAATATCAGAAGCTATTCACACCAATAAAGTGAACATAAGAAACAAGAAAACAGAACCCCTCGAGAACAAACATATTTACACATCAAACAAGGATTTAATTTAGCATACTATTTAGAAAATTTACATTTCCGTGCCAAAAGAAACCACTCCAAAATTAGGTAGTAGAGCAACCCAAAATATTTGGGGACATCCAAAGCCTTAATCTTAGACAGTACTCCATTTCAATTCAGGCCTTGGCAAGATTATCTTCAATATTCACCTTATTAAAAATTCAGATGAATATTGAAGAGCATGCTTTTCAAAATTTAATGTGGAAGGTATCAAACAAAAAAGTTAGTGAATGCATGCACAAAACTCCATCAAAGAACCTTAAAGACAAAAACAAAAAAAAATAGTAGAGACATGTTTACTATATAAAATAACAATACTTCACATAATTGAAAAAAGTATATGTGTATGAATTTTCAAAAGGCATACAAATAAGTGCAGAGTGGTACGAATTCGTAGCTAAAAGCTATATAGTACATTGTATATGACTCTACAAATAGAAAAGCTCTTAACATAGTTCACTCCGGAATGAAAACACAAAAGTCCAAAGAAAATCATCTCTCGTCTCACGCTAACCTATTGCTTTCTCTGAAACTGAAAGCATAGACTATAGTATCGTATCCTAAGTCAAGTTCAACTTTGGCTACGGCCACATCGTCCAATTTTCCCAATATTAAGAGGATCTACACTCTCGTACTTAGTATGTTCAGGTGTTTTCTCAGTTTCAAAATACTGTTACTCAGTTTCTGCTCAATTGAATGAGAAAATTTCTCATCTAAAACCAGTAAGTTGAAGTTGTGATCAAAAGGACATCATCTCAATCTCTTTGAGTTTAATCTTTCATATTGGTTTCTCACTAAAGATGATCAAAGTGGGAAAATCAGCAATGACTACTTTTTCTGGGAGCGATATGACCATCTTCCCTGTCTGATGCTTCTCTACCATATGTCTCTATACATTATTTTTTAGCATATGAAGTATTGTCTAACACAGCTTATAAAACTACATTTTAAAAATTGAAGTCCATCATTGCCAATTAGATTCTAGTAATTTCCCTACATTTCTATTGTTTTATTAGAATACAGCATTTACCAATAACATACCTTAACCGCTAATTCTCCAATTGCCCAGCATGCATTATTTGCCACTGAAATAGCCTCATGTACCTTAGAAATTTCCTGTACATAAAACAGGGCTAATCAATAAAAGGATTGAATAAATTTAACCATATAGCTAAACTTATACCAGGCACACACATACCAGTTGTTTGGCAGCAACTTCCAGAAAAGCAGACAAACGAGGGTGCAAATGAATCGCGCACACCTAACCAAATAACCATTCTTAGAATGCTATCAACTAGGATAGGGTATGCACAAAAATCCTGCTCCCTCCCCACACAAACAAAAACTTGTGGCTCCCAAAACTAACTCAATTTATGTTCAAACATACATTAAGAAGGATCAGCTTATGGAACGTTTCCCACATCCTGTGTTTAAGGACCATAAGCAGATACTATTTGGTGGTCGGTGGATATGAGGGCTTCAGTATAAAGTATGCAAATACACATTCAACTTACTCGAGCAAGGTCTCCAAGTAAGGCAAAGGCACTTTGTCGAACATCAGAAGCATCATCCGTACAACAATGCAAAAGTAGGTCCCTCAAAGAACATTGTGAAACCTGCAGAATAGTAATTGATATAACATCAAGAAATCATGCAATCTTTGGTTTAACTATGCTTAAGCAGATATCAATATGTCAAATAGCATTGGAAAATTCAGAATAGCTGCCCATTTAGAGGATTTATCCATAGAAAAAAAAAAAAAAAAAACAGGTTTGGAGGCAAGATAAAGATTAAAAGCAAAATATGTCTTTTAAAGTTAGGAATACCTGAATTACTGCAATTATTTGAGTATTAGATTTTATATTGATTCTAACTC
>JBBPBS010000968.1:15055822-15069797 GCA_037974835.1 Cicer judaicum
CAAAAAAAAAAAAAAAAAAAAAACAGGTTTGGAGGCAAGATAAAGATTAAAAGCAAAATATGTCTTTTAAAGTTAGGAATACCTGAATTACTGCAATTATTTGAGTATTAGATTTTATATTGATTCTAACTCTTCCTTCCAAAACCGGCTTGTAAGGTGAGAGGTGTCTCTCTTTATAAACTCATTTTAGGTCTTAATTTTATTCAATGTAGAACTAAGATTTTTCCGGATACACCCCATCATGAATCACGGCCAGCACTATTGGGCTTGGTGCATGGATATAAATTATGAGTGGCCTAATGGATAGGCTCTACTACCATATTATTATGTTTTTAAATTAGCTGCAACTAATCCTTACAAAACTAACTTGTAAGAAGAAGAGTGTCTCTCTTTATAAACTCATTTCAGGTATTATATTTTTTCAATGTGGGACTCAGTTTTTCCAAATATTGATTATTGAGTAAAGAATTTAAAGCTGTAGAGAGCTAAATAAGCAAATACATTACAGGAAAATAACATCCAAGAAGAAGCAATATACTTTCTAACAAAAATGCATAATCTCATATCTCAAAAATAAAGTTTTGGATGAGTACCAAACTCTCTACTCCACTGCCAAGACCCTCTGTAAGTCCAGAAAGCAGATCAAGAGAGCATACAATGAATTCCTTGTCATACTGAGCCCCTGCTGCAGCAAGATCGGTCTGAAATAGAAACCAAACAAAACAAGAAAACACACTTAACTACTTCGACAACTAAAAAATCTCAAAATTAGTTCCCCAGTACTGAAAATGAGTATGTCAGACAACACCTAAGAAACTGTCGAAGTGTTTAAAATCTGAGTTCTCCGCGAAGGTATAATGTAAACTAAATTTTAGTAGATTAATGCGTAAAAGTGACCAGAACCTTTGCAAACTGTTGGGTCTGAATTATATTTATGCACCTCCTAAATACAGGTTCAGCAAATGGAGTGAATCCAGTACCCAGTGCCTGTTACAAATTTAACACCAAAATTTCAAGACAGACGAAGGAAATGCATATTAATGGCACAAATACACTCCAAATGATACAGATAGCTTCCTAATATTCAAATCATATACAACACGAGAAAAAATTATAATCTAACTTCTAATTGCTAGCATTAAGCCTATTAATATTCAAATGTAATAAATAAATCTACACACTTTCAACAGCAAAGAATTCACTGTCAACTTTAACATAAACAATCATTTTGATGGTACCTAGAACCTCATGAAAGAAGAAGCAGGACATCGTATTTTTTGCGTAACAATATAAATAGCACTGCCTAACCAGTATCACATGGGACCACAAGTTCTGCAATTTTAAAAAAGGATTCCAGCAATGAAGAATGCTAGTAACAGACTCTATGACCAATCTATCCCATAAATAGTCAACACATTGTTTAGAAAGTGAAAAAGAGTGTCTTCTTAGCATTACTCTTTTTAGCAAATAATATCAAACAAAGTTTAATTTCATAGACATGAGAGGGCCATCACACTGGATAATGATATAATTTTAACAATGGTTATATTGAGGAATGGGGCGACCTTCACCCCACGAGCTAGCTTTATGGGAGTTAAACTCTATCCAAAATTTTAAGACATACTCATCAAAACACACATAATAAATGTTTTGAAAGTAAATAAAGTACAGACGGGATAAAACTTGTTAAATATATCATATACCAGAAAAAACAGACAAACGTACATGTGCTATAGATGTAAAGCACTCTAAGAGTGGAAAGAGATCTTTATCTGAATTTGAAAGTTGCTGCCACTTCTCAATTAATGGTGGCATGAGAATGTCAAGATAAACAGGCTGCACAGAAAAATAGAGAATATTTGATGATAAACTATGAAAATAACTTAGGAGAAAAAGAGAAAAGTAAAGATAGAGGAAGAAGGTTGATTGGTATACCTTATTCAGCTCACTTCCAACAGCTTCAGCTAGAGTTCCAATAGCGTCATATACAATTCTGAGGTTTCGCCTCTAAAGTTTAGTACAAAAAACTACAGTTAAAGATGTCTGGACATAGATATAATGAGAAGGAAAAGATACAGCAACAATAGAGGGAGTGCTCTTCCAAATGATTCATTTCACATGAAACATCAACAAAATTGTGTATTAAGGTTGGGAGGTCACCTGATATTTCCCAAATGCAACCATCAGGTGCTTTAATATGATTTCCAAGCGAGGTGCCAGCTCTTCAGCAGCCTCCTATCATAAGTAAATCAAATTTGAGAATTGTATATATTCAAAATAAATGAAGAAACTGAACTAATTCAATAAGGATAGACGAATAGAAATTGTAGTCAAAACCTCTTCCAGTGTAGCAAAAGCTGAACAAGCCGCCTCCTGTACACGCTTATTATCATCCAAAATTCTTCGAAGAAGACCCATAAGAATGTTATCAAATTGTTCATAGCCCTTGGGATGCCCGATACCCTACACACACATCAAGATTTAAAACAAGCTCTCCAAAATGAAATTTATATACACCAAATTGCACTATATCCAACTATAAATCAATAAACTCGGATAATGTTTCATATGTATTAATAAACAATATTTGCTCCTGGTTTTGCCATTTTTAAATAAACTGGACAACCTACAATGGTCCAAATGATCAAGATCCATTGAGATTGTTCTAAGATTTGCCATAACCTCTAAGAAGTAAGAACACCATGTAGAAAGTGATTTTGATCAATAAACTATGTTAATTATAACTAATTATCATGTTGATTGTGCATGTTAAATTTTATTAGCATGATATGCATGAGGGCAAGCCTTTCCACCCAATTATGCATTTTGTCAATTGTTCACTCTTTGAAGATTTTCATCGAGACAAGATTGACTTCAATTTCCACTGATGTCCACGGATCATGATGGATGTGCATTTATAAAATATGTTAGCTCAAATCAGAATATTTAATATGTGATCATAAGTGGTGGAGCATGTAATAAGAACAATTGGTTGTAATAACATCAGGAATAACAAATATACCGTATTAGTATAGAATATTTATTAAGAATATAAATCATGAATGAAGTTATAAAAATTTGAAAACATCAGCTCGAACAGATAATTGATGTTCAATTGCAGGGGAGGGAACAAAAATACATGCATACCTGAATGATAAATTTGCTAAACCGGGATATTGTCCAGCATGAAATACTCCGTATCAGAGGAAACTTATCATCAAGAAGAGGGATAAGAAACGCCACAATCTATAAAACCAGAACAATGAATGGCTTAGTTTTCCAATTTATTTAATTAGCATGAAATATGGGCTGCACAAAAGAATGTATTTAAACATAAAATTTTGATTGATGTATGACAATGGGGATCAAATAAAATAGATCAAAAAACCTGACTCAATAAAATAAGAAAGATGGTGACTAAGCAAATGTAACTAAATGTAGTCAAGTAAACGTTTTACTTCTTTTCACAAGGATTGGAATTATATCATCCAGAAAGGCATGACAGTAATTGAATAATTGAACGTGGCCATAAATAAATTAGTATGAAAGAAGAGAACAACCATACAAAGCATTTTATTGGGCAAGAATTATCCTAAAAGCGATCATATGTTTTGAAACAAGAGCAGATCTACTGAAAGATATAAATTTATGTACAATGATTAGTAAGAGGCCTAAACAAGAAGTTGTCTGAGGGAAATGAGAACTCAGTCTACCATATACTAATCAAATATAAAAACAAATTAAACTTTTTCCCATAATTAAGCCATCTGCTTTTGCATTAAAGTCATCAGAAGAAAATAACAGAGCATACCTCTAACAGATGAGGATAAAGACCATTGATGCACCCCTCGCCTATGGCACCGAGTGCCAAGACGGCAGCTTCTCTTTCTTTCCAACCATCATCTCCGACTGTTGACAACTTGGCCTAATCAAATTCTTACAAATTTTAGTGTATCCTCAGAAGGCAGTAACAGCATGTAAAGAAACTAATGTCATACAATAGTATGTATCCAGAGGCAACTCAGTTACAACACAAATCAATAGGATATTCAAAATGAGAGTATACAGCAAAACAAATTTTTGTGGTCATCATGTCTTCTATACCTACACCTCTGGTTAACACATTATTTACATGTATACAGTCTAGAAATCACCAGTTCAAAAATAGGCATTCTAGAGCAGCAATTCAACAATAAATCACCTCAACAATAGGCATCAGAGTAGGAAGGATTTCATCCCCAAACACGTTCGAGAGAATATCTAGAGCAGCAGCACTACATTTCCGTAAATTCCATGTGTTGACAACGTCATCATCCTTTAAATATGGAAAATGAAAAAAATCCGAGTCCAGATCAGTAAAGCATCTTTTTCTTGTCATTTCATCTTAGAAAAGCTATGAAAAGTTGAAAACTATAATAAATAGAGAAAGAATGATTAATCAAATGACTATAATAAGCAATCAACAGAGCAGATATAACATACATCATCTTCTACTTCATCTGATCCATGAAACCTTGATACATGAAATCGAGGTTTAAGATCCTGTGGGAAAAACTATTAAAATTAGAAACATCTCAAACTAAAGAAATCCAGTAACTCAGCCAAAATCAATCAGACCTGATCTCGGTCAGGTTCAGAACCATCTTCCTGAAAGAAAAAAACAAAGCCACATAATCAAACTTAACAAGAGTTAATTCAAAGGCATCAACAAACACTAATCAATCAAAGAAAAAACCTCAGCTTCAATCACGGATTCATCATCATCCGCATAAGCCATGTTTGACAACAATATCTGCAAAGATGCAACAAAAACAGATAAATTTCAAATTTTAAACCTTGCATGGTAAAACAACTATAAAATAAAATGTCTATAATTAGATTTACTGGAATAAGACGAGGCAAGTATTCTCTCAAATTTTCTGGTGGCAATTGAGCATCACAATATGCAGACCTGCAATAGCAATTATCAAAAATAAAAAGATTATACAGCTTACTGGATTTAGGATACAGCATAACCATATTATAGAAACATCAAACTCTTATTTTCATTAGTGTGTTGATTTCAGAAACAGGAAATTGATTATTGATATGCTATTGTAGTAAACATATTATACAGAGAAAAAAAATTGTAAAATCAGACACCGTTGTTGGATATACTTCCTTACCTCATAAAAAAAAACAATCATAATTAAGTTTATTCCTTTCCTTGTGAATCATCACAACAATATATATATATATATACTACAAACACCATCTACTAGTTGTACATTAAGAAAATAAAATATCAACCAAATAGTACCAAAATTCACAGGCTTCAAGGGCCACATCTTCATCTGTGTCCTTGTTGACTTGTAACATGTATTCAATCACATTCCTTAGATGTGGCTGCAGCGTGGTTAACAATTGATCAGAAAAGAGGGAGCTGATAGAATCGATTTAATCTGAAATAAAGCAAATGACCACCAGACTTGGTGCTTTCTTGTTTGAGTATGTCAAATCTAATAATTGTATTTATACAAAATAAAACAAAACATAAGATTGTAAGACATAGTAACATATTCAGATTTTACTGTTTCCAGATGAAATACATTATCATTTTCCAGCTTCTTGTTTTCTACTTACTCAAACAAGTTACCACTTATATGAAGTGTAATGTGATGGGAAAAAATAAAGTGCAATAAAAATCCCAATATGCAATGTTCCCATCAAACAGCATAGCACTTTAAAAACTGAAATGAACTAGAGTAAGAAGCCCACACCTCCAAGATAGACGGACGGACTTCAATCAGCTGAACAAATGCTGCACAAACCTGGTCGTCAATGGAAATAAGGATGGTCTCAATTAATTCCAACATTAATAAGAAATAGAAACGGCTGATTTGAGAAACTAGAAGTCAATCAATCTCCTTCATATAAGTTATGAATAACGAAACCTATCAAAAATTAAGTTTCTTCATACATCAATACAGTCTAGGCTTGACTCTCCTGAGTCATACAAATAATGCATACATTAAATATAGAATATGCAGAAAGTAGAGGGCAGTGCCAAATGACGAAAGACTTCAACTACTACCTATCCAAACCAACCCAAAATAAGCTGGATTTGGAAAGTTAGCATCAAGTATTTCAGAAATTTACGATTTCAGAAAATATTTTATTTGAGTTACATCAAATACATTCAGACAATAAGGCATTAAGAACTTACCAACTTCCGCACTTCTGCAGTAGGGTCATTTGCAAGAACAAACAGACCTTGAAGATATTGATCCATGGATACGTATAAGGCCTAACCAGAATGCATTAGCCAACTATTATCAATTCTGATCATCAATGTTATATTTACTAACCAAAAAACAGGGATGATAATGTCCCATGATATACTTACAGAAGGCATTAACATAATGTATTGATTAACAGAACCCAACGACAGCTTTCTTAATAAAGCATGAGGTGATTGGAAAAACTGAAACAAAAAAATAAATAAATAAAGGAACAGTTGGAAGATATAATCACACAAACAAAAAAGAAGGGGAAAAAAATACTGATGTTACCCGAAATAATCTGGGAAGAAATATGTTGATGGGACGCTCTGCTAACCCTGGTACATCAGAGTCAAGAATTTGGGGAACATCTTCACAAATCTACATGTGCAGTAAAATAACTAGTGTTTAAATGTGCTTATGGAAACAATACTAGGGAATCTGAAGTACCAGTCTCTGATACCGGAAATGGAATATTTCCAACCATTTAAAAAACCAGTGCATAGAGCCCCTATCCATCTAATTTGACTTTCAAATGTATATTTTATATAAGAATTTACCAAATTAGAGATCAAATATCAAGAACTTTATCTGCTCAAAAATTTCAACAAAGCATAAGATCTTCCATTCGGAAGCTGCCAAGCCTTCATCTCATTTCTGTTATTTGGAATCACGGGAAGAAAGAAGGAAGATGATCAACAAAAGGAGAACTATAAGTCGCCTTTTTGTTTTTTACTTAATTATGTTTGTGTTCTCTTTTATCAAATAACCTTCTCTCTCCCCTCCCTATAGGGGTTCTGTGTAGCCTCAATAATGAAAGTACTCTATATTTTCTGTACGCACGAACAATTTTAGCTAGAACAGTAATTTAAGCATATTATGACTATACTGACTTTAAAATGGGGAGCATACCTTGGATAACGCATCCATTGCACCTTCCATGTGATTTAGATCATTACTGTCCAAGCAATTTACAAGGGCTTGCAATAATTCAGGCCACCGTGAAACTCCTCCGGTTTGAACAACAACACTGACAATAGTTCCTGTCGTAGACCTTATGTGTTTATCTGCTGCACCAAGACAAGGCAGCAACTCTGATTTCACGTATTGTTGGTACTCTTGACGCATTAAATTATATGCGTTTCTCAGGTTATTCTTCAGATATAAACCTGCGGCCTGTCTAACCTCCACAGATATTCCCTGATCGAAAGAAAATTACGAAAGCAGCACAGTTATCAATGCTACATCAGGGAATCCAGGAATCCATCAAACCCGAAATGCCGCATAGCACAACACGTATTTTATACAAACTAGCATTTAAAAGACCATGTATATTTGGAATTACGGAAAGTTTGACGAAATCATGGTGACACTGTAATTTTGTTGAAGTTCCAAAAGTATAGCCTTTCTCAAAATCACATGATTCTGCCGGACTCTGTCACCAATCCAAACATGCACTTTGATGAACATACCGTGTTTTACACCTCCATGAGAAAAAAGTCTCAAAATACGTTACGGCAATTTGCAGGCAATGCCATCCAAGTTAAACTATTTTCAATGATTTCAAAGCATTTGAGAAATAAACATACCTACCCTTTTAGACATATGATATCAAAGAAAAAGTAGTTACGAAAAGGGTGGAAATTGATGAACTAACTAACAAACAAAACGACAGAATAACAAACAGTGACTACAACCGTTTGAGTAACGCTACCAAATTGAAGCAATGATTTAGTCATCACCTTCATCAGTCAACTAGATATTACTCAGTTAAGTTCAGAACAATCAAATCAAACACAAAAACCTACACAAAACTAAAAATCTCCCAATCCAAGCAGAACAACACAAGATGAAGCAAATTTAGGAAATAAAAATAAAAAATAAAAAAGAAAGAACCTTTTATAAATTAATTTAGTTATTTTGAGGAAAATGAAAGTAAAGAGTATGGAATGAATTACCTGAGCACGGGAAAAGATGAAGACGAGGTAATTGTTGAAGTCAGGGAGGTTGGAGTATTGTTGAATTTGGTTCCAAATCTGAGACTTATCAGCGGAAGAAGAATGAGAAATCTGCTGCTCCAATAGGGCGCAGATCTCTTTGAACCCTTGCTCCTGTGGTTGCCAAGATGGTGTCGCCGCCGCCGCCATCACTGCCGGAATCAGTAAACGACGAATTCGGTGGGTTTTGGTTTTCGGAAGAGAGAGAACGAAAGAGGTTTTAGAGAGAGAGTGAAGGGTATTTTCGAACCTTGAAAGAAAGAATGATATAATAATATTAAGAAGCGCAACGCGAAACACAAAATAGTGAAAAATACAAATAACTTTGATTGTGCCAGCAAATTAAACCCTCAGCCACAGTCTAGAACTACACTGCCACATTCAATCATCAATTATCCAACTCAACAAAACATTTGTTCACGCCTTCGGTTTCTCTTTAGGTTTAGCCCTTTTTGCTTCGTTGGCCTGCTTCACAAAATTCAATATAAATAACAAAAATATCTAATCTTATGATTTTTGAGTCAAAATAAAGCTAATAATTATTCAAAAATCATATTCTCATCTTACATTATTATTACTCTTTCACTTTAATCAATGAATAATCACTCATCATCCATCCATGTATTACATACCAATATTTTTGGAATCTTATTTCATTATTTTTTTCTTTTCAAGGATATTTGAACATAATCCCGGTGATATGTACGAAATTCATTTAAAAAATTGATTTTTTGTAACATTTTTTTTCTTACGCATTGGACAATAATCAAATTATCAAATTCTCAGTCAAATGGTTGAAACATTTAAACATAACCACTTTTGTCATACCATGTTGGTGGTACTCGTTACAGTTTTATTTTTGGAATTCAAGAGGCTCCGAGCTCAGAAAAAAATAAAAAATAAAAACTTACATAGCAACTAATCTAAGAGTAAACAACTCCTGATAAATCAGCGCGGTGTACACCTTCCTAACAAGGTCAAGACAACAATCAAAAAACATCGTAACACTATGACCACTTGTCATGACGCGCAAATTAAATTGGAACTGAACAGTCAAAATATCTATTGAAAGTAATAAAATTATTATACTGAATTCATTCTGAAGCTATTCTTATTAAGAATTCCAAAACCATTTCTACATACTAGTTTTTAATAGATAATAATGCTTTCCACGTTGATGGACTAGACTTTCAGTGGATTAACAATTGTCAAGTTCTCTTTCATCAAGACTTTAGACAAGGATTACAATGTCCGTTTCTGGTTACATGTCAATATCAACTCCTCTCAGGAAAGAAGACCTACCCAAACTCCAGAGGTCCCATACTCTCTTAGATACATAGGTCGAATGAAGTTTAACTGTTTGTGCACTTTGATCAATACATTCTCCCTTTTACTGGTTTGTGTAACCTTTTAGCTATATATCTTTCACTCTTCGCAGACTATTTGGCACGTGCACAATCAATTAATAATATAGCACAAATCAATAAGCATACAGCAAAGTTAAAACAATCACTCAACATGATTATTCTCCAGTTTGGATACTTGACCGCATATAACCCTTTGTTGTGCTTGCAAACAATTCCAAGTCTGCCTGATATCGTCCATTGGGTCCGGAGTAAGCTTTGATGGATATCAAATTTCCCAAAAGGTTATTAATTAGACTTGATCTACTAAGTGTGTTGGACTTCCATTTTAGTGTTGTATACAGATAGCAGAAGGAATTCCAAGCTGAGTCAGAGCACGTGACTTGTATATTGACACTAACATTCAAATTTTTATGCAATCATATAGGAACCATTGGTCTCTGACTTTCCATCTGCTACCATTTGTTTTCTCTTTTTGCAGACAAAGAACATTTCTCATGGACCCAAGGCTGCACTAAAACCGCACACCTCCTTCAACTTCCAGTTTACCGTTTTCATCAAAAGGATGCTTCCTTGAATCATATCACCACAAGTTTCAGACCCCTGAGAATCAACCAAGTACAACAAACCGGTCAATGATTTGTACTTATAATATATATTGCTTGTCAAACCCCCTTTTCTGTTATGTATAACAAATATGAAAAAGGCAAAACACAGTCTGTTTTAGGAGATATAATCCTTGCAATCTCACCACTTACCTTCCCCTTAATTTAAAAAGAAAAGGAGATAAAGATGTTGAAGTTAGTTAGTCATTCTATGCATGCTATTCAAACCAGGAAAAAAACTCGTCAAACATGGAATGCAAAATAATAATAATACCCCAACAACAATAGCATTCACAAGATATATTCTATATGGCATAATACAATACAACCATAGGTTCTCTCCATTTCAAAAAGAAAAACATAGGTTCTCTAGTATACTAATACTATTCCACATGAAGTAAAACTAGATACAAAGATTCAGGGTGAAAAATCACTGATTATGCATCATTGATGACAACAACAGTAGTTCTAGTACCTAAGAATTAAGATTCGCGGATAACCATTCCATATAATCATTAATAGTGTTTGACATCTTTTACCATCATCTTTGTTTTGCTGCAGCCTGCATTAGAAACAAGCCAAGAAACCAGGTAAGATATAAATGACAGAGGTCGTAGTATTACTGTTATAAGGCACTGGAACATAGAATGTACAGAGAAGCAGTTTACTATTATTCATCAAAAGTGAAAGAGATTCACTCAGAATTGGTTCCTAATATAACCCTAAGATAATTTCTGATAGACAGATAACTAGAACAGAACGAAAAAGATAATGTACTGCCCAGGTATAGATCATGCTGTCCAGTTTATTTGTTGACAGTGCTCAATTTTGTCATCTTCACTCGAGTTTATTATTGAATAGCATAAATACTAGAATAAATATTCTATATAACCAGAAAACTATCAATTGCAATGAATAACAGAAGAAGTTGTCTTATTACCATTACTTCACAATTATTATGATACTTTTAATAATATAAAAGCATAACACTCAAATTCCATTGGCTTCAACTACAGTATCCAAAATATTAAGCTGATATCCAAGTACAGGATATGCCCTTTAATGCCAAGTATATGGGCAGCAATAAAAATATCACACTTTCAATTGTAGATTTTAAAAGAAGTATATCAAAACCTGATTATTCACATTCACCACTTATGACCAATACTGTAATTTAAATCTGGATGCTACCCAACATAAATGATTGATTATTCACATTGACCACTTATGACCAATACTATAATTTAAATCCGGATGCTACCCAACATAAATGATGTAAGATAATTGGCATCAAACTTAAGATTTTTTATGAGTAGGAATCGAACTCAGTACCTTGGGATTTACATCACTCAAACACATTCTGCACCAACCATTGGTGCTAGACCCCAGCGGTCATCAAACTTAAGTTTAATACAATAATTTGTAAACTCAACACAGGAAATAATGTTTAATACAATAATTTGTAAACTCAACACAGGAAATAATGTTTAATACAATAATTTGTAAACTCAACACAGGAAATAATGTCCGGGAAAAGTGCATAAGTAAATGGCTGACCTTTTGCAGTTTCATAAGAACAGAATCCTCAAAAGCTTGATAACCAGCCCCAACTAGTTTATTAAGCCTATCAGGTTCCACAGACTTTGGAGCACTTGAAGAATCTGCCGCCATTGCCGGTTTAAGAGGTAAAACCAACAATGGATTAGCAAGATGACCAATCACACTTCCAGTTGTAGCAAGCTAGAAAAACCCACAATCACAAATCAGCATATCAACACATCCAAAGTACAACAATCGATCAAATACAAACAACAATAACAACAACAAAGCCTTTGATTAGCTACATAAATTGATAAAAATTAATCAAAGTCAACACCATTAGAAACTCCAACAAAACTTTAAGTTTCCAAAAGCCATCAACTTTTTAAATGATTCTTCATCCTCTAAGTACATTTTGGATTGATGGTGACTTTTGACAGAACCACAGCGACATAGTTATTTTATTGAAGCTCCAAAAGGTAGTTTTTGTCAAAATCGCAATGACACGGCTTGATTATGCCAAACTGGCTACCAATTCAAACATTCACTTCGGTGAGAGCTAGAAGTATTTCTGAAGACTTCACATTGATTTTGGTATGTCTCAGTCAGGGTTCTCAATTACAATTGATTTTGCCACTTGATTCTTATTTGAAACTATAATTTGTTTGTTTTATTCTAAACATTTTTTACACTCAGAGTTTTTCGTTCAACTCACGTCACTTTCACTTCATGTATCCAAACATACATCATTTTACCTTTAAACACAATATTAGCTAAAATCAATTTTAAAAACTAATTCAACCATGACCAATTTAGGTACCAAACCTTCTAATTAAAAAATTCAAAGTTTATATATAAATAAATAAGAAACTTACAGCTCCTTGTTTAGTTGCCATAACAACAAGTGCAGAACCCTTTTTCTTACTCCCTTTGATAACAACATCTTCAACTTCACCAAACTTTGAAAACAATTCCCTCAAGTTATCCGCTGAATAATCTTCACCAACCTTCTCCCACGAAACTTTCAAAACCTTCTCTTGATCAACTCCACCGCCGCTACCGTCGGAACCAACGCTCTCTTTCTTTCCACCGAAATCCGGCACCACTTTCTTAGCGTGCATAGCACGAATCCTCGCAATCTCATCCTTTAACTGTTTCGCAATCCTCTCCTCCTCTTCCTTCCCCTTGGCTGCAGGATCGACGGAAAAAGCTTCGCGCTCTCTCTTTTCGAGATCGGAAACCATTTTGCGGCGTTTTCCGTCGCGCTGAGATTGACGGCGCTGGTTATCGCGCTTAACGCGGAGAAGGTCGTCGAATAACTTTCGAGCCTTTTCATCTTTAAGGATGTCGTAGGAGGTACGAAGTTGTTGGAAATTGGAGGCGGCGTTGGGGTCGTCGGGTCTTTTGTCGGGGTGGAGTTCAAGAGCCTTGAATTTGTAAGCCTTGTTGATGTCTTTATCGGTTAGGTTTGCAGCTTCTTCGCCGGAAGGTAACCCTAGCACCGTGTAGTGATCGACAAATGCGTCCATTGTGTTTGTTTGAGGCGAGAGTACAAGAGAAAGAGAAAAGATAGTTGCTTATAAATTTACCGTAATTCAAATTATATTATGCCATCTTCGCTTAACCATGTCAAAATAGAGAATAGAATAGTTAAACCTTTTTCTTATAAACTATGAAATTATTGATTCACAAAAATAGTTTTTTTTTTTTAGTTTTGATTTATTTTTTTAATTTTCAATTAAAAATATAATATATAACATGTTTTAAACAATACAAAATATAATAGAATAATATAAAATAATTAATATTTATTAAAACAAAATAAAATAATATAAATTTAATTTTTAATTTCAACAATTTTTATAATTGTGATTTAATTAATAATGCGTCTAGATGTTTCTATTTTATAGAACTATATTACGTGATTTAAAATTTTTGAAATTGTTATTTTTTTAGTTTAAAAATTCAAATAAAAGATTAAAACTATCGAGTTTTAAAATAAGAAGATTAATTTCGTGAATTAATAAAAATAAATTAATTAAAAATGCAATTAAGTCTTAAATTGTTTTATATTTTACTTTTATTTTTAAGTTATAAATATCGTTTTGATCTTTTAAATTATAAAAGTTAACCATTTGTCTTCCTTAAATAATAATATTAAATTATTATTAAAAATGATTAAAGTGTATTATTTTATAATTTAATGATAA